>JAHREE010000458.1:22230-46090 GCA_033628505.1 Tringa tobata
CCCCCTGAAAACCACCCCTGTTTCACCCCGACCCCTCACATCGTACACCCTGCCCAGACCCATGGGGCTGATTCAGACCTGCTCACCCCTTAGTGCTTCCTCTGTGGGGCTGGAAACCTGCAGGGCAGAGGTAGCCCATCACCTGGGCTCCAGAGACAAAGCACCAATACCTCCTCTTTGTCATTTTAAGGGCTACAAAGGAATAATCTCTGCACAGGGCCAGTTCTGAGCTACCCCACAGATCGTGATGTGCCACAGGCACAGGGGAGGTATCAAACAGTCATGTACCAGCCACACGTTGCATCCACACCATGAACACCCTGAGCATGGAGGAGGTGTGTTTATCCCCGCAGCCAGCGTGTCCCTGAGGACACTGGTGATGATGGCTGTGATGTGCGAGCAGAAGGTATGGCCCAGAGCAACGCTTGGGCTCTAGTAAACTTCAGCCTCCGAGGACCGAAGCTGAGCTGGAAACATCTCGAGAACAAGTTTCCTTGAAACAGAGTTTCATTGATTCCTGGTTTCTCATGAGATTTCCTGCTCTGGAGCTGGTCAAATCCAGGAAGCACGGAGATGTAGGGGGTACAAGGGCAAAGACCTCAAAAGTTGTCCCCTGAAAGCTGAACAGTGAAATCACACCAGTGTCCACATCCCAGAACTTCAGCCTTTATGTGACTAATGAAAGTGGCACTTGATCTCAATTCGAAAGGCAATGGTCCAGGGGCGCAGGGACTGTGACTGTTTGGGAATGGGAGAGCCACGGTTCCCCTCCTCTCCCCACAGCAATCCCAGCTGGGATTTACAGGATCGTTGGTGATTTAAAGCCTGCTGTTAATCGTCCTGCCACTGCTCCAGCCATCGTCCTCTCAGTCCTCCTGCAGCTCCCTCCGGACACCGCAGCGCTCAGAGGGAATACGAGGAGCTGTAAAGAGACTGGAGGATGCAACGTGCCCTCACCAGCTCCCTGGGGGCAAACACCTCACCCTCTGACCGATGCCGGGTCGTAAGAGTCTCACATTTACCTCCATAAATTGAGGCAAACCTGAAAACAGTTTCCTGGCAGTTGAGGTGGGTTTTTTTTCTTGGCCCTCGCCAGTTGTTCAGGGCCAGAGAAGATTTTCAGCCCTTTGTCATGGACACCCGCCGGTAGAGAGGACCACTGGAATTTTAATTGTCCAAGAGCTCTAATAGGTGTAATAGCCTTGTGTGTTACATATGCATTAATTAAGTAACACTGCATTTAGCTCCAAATCATGCGGAAGGCGCGTGCTGTGTTTGCACAGACATAAATATCTTCTCAGTTAGAGTGCAGACTAATGGCTTTGCTCTCTTTGCATCGCGCTATTTCCATTCTGGTGAAAATGGGAGCCTCAGAAAAGCTCACCCCTGGGTAGTCCCGGTTCACTGGGCAAGAGCTCAGCACTTCCACATGTTCCCCTCGCACAGGGGCTTTCCGAAACGACACGGCTCGGGGAATTTGAGTAGCTCTTTGATGTCTGTGGGTTTCGGCGCAGGGCAAGCCCTCGGCAGCGATTCACACCCTTCCCCGTTACCCCCTCGAACAAACAAAGTGCCTGGCAACCTGCTCGGGGGTCCCTCAGCACCCGAATTTTTCCAGCCCTGCCGTTTCTCTGCAAATGCCATCGTTGCAGCAAGCCGTAAGCTGTAGCACGGTGTGCGAGGGGAAAGGGGAAACAAAAGGATACAGCATAGAGAATATAATATATTCTCATCTTGATCCACGGGGAACTTCCATGCATTTAGATGAGAATATAACACTAGGTCACCGATGGAGAGCTGCTGGTTTTAAACCCCACTATTGCCGCTTTTTCCTTCACTGCTTTAGCGCAACCCGATTCTGAAGCAAAATGAGAAGTTGGAATAACACGTGTTGGATGAGCTCTGATACACTAGCTGGACAAATATTTGGAAGAGTGTTCACTTTCACCAGGCAACATTATGCTCTGTGGATTAATTATACAGAATATGGTCCTGACTTGGGTTTGGACGATTAAAGCTGTGCTGGAATTCCAGAGGATTACTTAAATGTGCAGCATTAGTGAAGGTAAAACATCTTCGATATCCCTTTCCTGCAGCCTCCATTTCCTTTAGAGAAATATGCAGATTAGTGCTAAGTATTAATCTGCAGAGGCTCCCGGAGCAGGGCTCCTTCCCCTGAAGAGCATTGTGAGGTTTTGGGGAGAGAAGGGGGAGGGCTCTTTGAAAGGGAAATAAAGAGGGGAGAGAAATTTCATGTTTGTAAAACAATAACGAGAAAGGAGCGACTTACTCCACATGTTTTAGTCTGGGAGAAAGAAAAAAAAAAAAGCCTGGATGCAGGCAAAGTAAGTGCAATATATATGTGTAATTAAGAAATGATTTCCTGAGATCTTCCTTAAAACATGTCTGAATACAGATCTTGAATTTGCATAAATAACTTACGCCTTTCACTTTTTCCTTGTGGAAAACACATAACGTTGCCTCTCGCTTTCTGATTTTCAGACCCTCCCCGGCTCGGGAGGAGGATTTGCCATATTACGCTATTCTTTCCAATTGTAATCAGCCTTAAATCTGAATAAAAGCAGCAAATGGCTGACTGGCACTCAGGGCTTCCCTCCCTCCCCCTGCCCCCCCCCCATGGAAGCGGCAGCAGCAACAGCATCGAGTCAGACCGGGAAAGACATGACTGCAGCTCCGGCTTTTCATTAGTATTCATGGAGCATCCGACTCCAGAGAGGATTAATAGACTCTGATGCCTAATATCCTGGAGAACAATTAATTTGCCCACAGTTTTGTCATGGTTGAAAGTCAAATGCTGGAACAGATCGATGCACTGAGCTGCAAGTTGAACACTGCAACCTTCTGCTGGAGCTGAATTTTAATTTTCCCATCATCATTTCCCTCCGTTCCCAGCACACCAGTTTTCTAATAGATCTAAAAGCCTCTTACCTTCTTCCATCGCATGTTGGTCTTCATAACAAAAGTCCATGTTGATTGTTCAAATATTAGAGCCTTGTATTGCTCTCCATTATGGGATTAGAGTTGTTCGAGGCCCCTTGTGTTTTGACCTTTTCCCGTCTCGTTTCTCTTTAAATTATATGAAAAATGCTAACCTTTTGTAATTAAAATCAAAATAGAATGGAGGAATAAACCTTTTTTTTTTTTTTTTTCCCTAACAATTATTCAATATTTAGGTTTCCATTTTGCTTGAAGTGTTTGTGCAGAAATTAAGGCTGGTGTTTAGAAAAGCCCGGTCAATGGACCTGTTGGGAACACCCAGCAGCACCGTGTCCATCCCCTGTAACCTGCTGGAGCCAGAGCCGTTGCCCGGGGCTTGTACCAGCCCAGGAGCTCAATTCCAATGCCCTCTTCCACCAGAGCACCTGGTGGGTTTGTGCAGTCCCATTAAATCCAGTGCACACCAGAGAAGAAAAAAAAAAAATCTCAATAAAGAGATTTTATGGTTGTCGTGGGAAGGTAGTGCAAGCATTGGGGAAAAAATTGTGATTTTTTTTAAAAAAAAAAAGCAGTATAGATGGGAGTTGAGACCTGATTCTGCCCATACAGAGAAGCCAAATGACTGCACAGGTACCCGCCTGTTGGGGACAAACCTTGCTGGGAGGCAGCGGCAACCATTAGTGGCAACCAAGTGGCAACTCCTTCCAGGAGCCCATCTTCTCTGCTGGTGGCTACTCAGAAAGCTCTGGACAAACAGGAGAGGTGACACAGAGACATCGCAGAGGTACCAAGATCTGGAGACACTGCCCTGCTCATTCCCAGGGCTGCATCCGACTTCTCCCAGTGGAAATAAAAACGTATTCCCAGTGCCAGGTTTAAGGACCAAAATAAAACAAGTCTGTGATACTGGAAATGGACTGGGACCCACCAAAGACAGGCTCATACCCACCACTGGCTGCAGTCTGGACTGGGAGTTTAGAGCAAACAGCCCCTGGGGCCCGGATTTCCCATTACAGGCTTTTTGCATTACTGGGAGACACCTGCACCTGGCCCGATCTCACCGGTCTCTGCAAATGGGGTGACAACTTTCAGCTGAAATCCTCAAGAGCAGGAGGTGGGAGAGTGTCCTGTCCCACCTCCCATTGGGCCACAAAGTATCACTGGGAAAATGCCTTTCCTGCCACGTTGGGCTGGGAGGGGATGCCCTGGCATTACCCCCCCTCAAGTGCTGCTGGGGAGGCTGCCGAAATAGCATGTTTTTTTCCAGAAAAAAAAGAAAAAAAGAAAAAAGGGAGCTTAACGAGTTAAGGCCAGAACTGGCTGAGTCTCTCATAGCTATTGTGCTGTTCCCTCAGCGTTTCTGGTGTCCAGGCTTTTTGTGGTTTAATTACAGCCTGCTCCAAATGGTCTTAGCCAACAGATCAATAGATCAGGAACATTAGAATTGTTAATTTGAATGGCTGATTTGAATTTAAGTGCAACTTCAATTTAATCATTTTAAAAATGAATCAGTGTGTGAGGGCCCTCCTTCTCCTCCTTCTCTACCAGCGAAGCAGCTCCAATGCCCCGTAGGGATCACAAAACCCTCTGACATCCACATTTCCCTTCAGTCAGGAGTTAAGCCCTATGAGCTGCTGGATCATGACAAAAGTGGAGGTTTTAGCAGCCTTTCCTACGAGCATGGTAATCCCAAATCCAACAGTGATTAACTTGGACTCACAGCTCCACTGCAGAAATTAATTCTAAATCAGGGTCCTGGAGCCTTGTCTCACGAAACACTTTACAATGCTAATTGGCGGCGACTGTACGAGCAGGCATAATGATGTCCCAGTTGTCTCAACTTTTCCCAGTTCATCCAGAAGTTCTGCAGGGTTTGCCCTGCTGCCCGGTCCGTTCTGCAGAGCAGCTCCTGGCCCTGGAGCTGCTGGAGACACTGGGAGCACTGGGATTCCTGAGCATCCCCAGTGTCGGCTCCGGCCGGGAGCTGGGCTGGGCTCTGCGCTGGGCACCTCAGGCACAGCACTGATGGCAAACCCCAGCATTGACACATTCACCCTTAACATGAACCAAATAAAATAGAAGTACATAAAAAAAAAAAAAAAGATAGTGTCTGGGTGTAGTTTTTACAAATAAGGCTTCATAACGATATTAGTAAACAAAACTGAAAAGCAAAGCATAGACCAGTCTCCTACAACAATAATGAGTTGGGTCCAAAGCTCTGCTCGTTCCGCACACGATGTTTTCTGACTATCACACATACATCCAGCTTCGATTTTATTTAACAGCCGTAAAGCCCCGAGTGGGAGTCATTATTTTTCAGTATTTGTGTTAACCAGTGGAGAGAGGGGTGGGGAGCACCCTCCGGGTCAGGCGGAAGCGGGGGGAGCCGAGGCAGATGAAAGCCCAAAGAGCCACCCTCCAAAGGGCAATAACTCATAAAGGGACGCGGATGCTCCACGTGTCAGCCGCTAAATGCGAGGGAGCAGAAGGGAGCTTGTTCTTTTTGAGTGCATTCAGGGGGAATTCTTTCAGTTCACGTCCCTGCCAAACACGGGACATGAGACCAGACAAACCTTGGTCCAACACAGCCTGGCAAGGTCCCTGCTCCTATTTACCGCTCCGCGCCGCTCGGGTCAAAAAAGACGTGTAAGCCGGTATTTTTCCTGAAATGCTCAATAATTCCTTTACCCCCGCACACCGAGTTTAAGCCAAAAGCTTTGTTTTCCTTTTGTCACACTCACAATTGCAATGTAGCTGTCCTGTCTAATTGCCATCGTTACTGAACACAGTGCTTGTGCTCAGAGCCCGAGCACACACAGGGAAAACGTGGGACAGAAAGGCATTTCACTTCCACCTGTATTTCAGCCCCGGTTTAACATCGATACAAGCAGTTTTAGACAGGAGCATGCAGTCATTCATCAAGATATTGTTGAAATAAAAAGTTTATGCAGCTTCTAAACCCAGGTTTCTGGGTCTTCCCCACAGTCATTTCCGAGTGGCAGAATTTCAGTGGAAAAACACTAATTTACTGTGTGGTGCCTTCAAGTAGATGATGTTTCAGTACCTGGGAAAGTGTGGCTGCTTCTCTGAGACGACCAGCAGCCTGGGGACCCTTCTCAGGACTTTTTACAAGGGCATGTAGTGACAGGATGAGAGCTTATGGCTTCAAACTGGAAGAGAGCAGATTTAGACCGGATCTCAGGGAGAACTTCTTTGCTGTGAGGGTGGTGAGAGCCTGGCCCAGGTTGCCCAGAGAAGCTGTGGCTGCCCCATCCCTGGAGGGGTTCAAGGCCAGGTTGGAGGGGGCTCAGAGCAAACTGGTGTGGTGGGAGGTGTCTCTGCCCAGGGCAGGGGGTGACACTGGATGGTCTTTAAGGTCCTTTCCAACTCTAACCATTCTATGATTCTATGATATTCCCTTTCCATGTTTCCCTTCACTGCTAAAAGCCCAGGCAGCAACATGGGGTGAATCAAAGAACCTGCCTTGCTCTTCTGCATCAATAAGAGGTTCCATCACCCGGTGTCCTGGCTGAAGGGCTGCTCCTGCCGGCAGGCAGGAGGGCTCTGCACCGCACAGCCCACGAAACAACCCACGGACTGGAAGTAAAACACCTTTTTCAGAGCCTGACTGCTTTGTGTGCTGCATCCAGCAGCAGGAAGAGCCTTTTCTCCAGCTCTGCAAGTGTCTCTCCGAGCCCCCCGGGCAGCGATGCTTACCCCGGGCACAGAATGCCCAGCTCACGCCTGACCATCACGCTGCAGGCACCGGCAGCTGGATGCAGATTTCCATCCTCCTCCAGGCAGATGCTCGAGAGGCTTCTCTGCCTCTTCGGGGCCACCAGGATCCCACGGGCAGCTCCGGTTTTCCTTCCAGCAAAGGAAACTTGTCACTGGCTTGTGCGGGAAAGCCAGGGAGCCTCGCTGGGCTGGAGGTCTGTGCTGGGTACGTGAAAAAAACTAGGAAAGAAAGCTTTTGAAGAAGCAAAAAGGAAGGGGGAATGACTCCCAGTTCTCTTATTTGCCATCCACTGACTTCCCCAGTGCTGTGTCTGGTTCGGGGAGCAAGCATTTGAAAAGGTAAAAGACGGACCGAGCGCCCAAAGCCCAGCTCTCAAACTGAGTTTCTTCCTTCTTTCCCTGGCAGATTAAACCAAAACATTGTTCTCGGTGTTATTTTGTTGGCCTGTGCATCAGGCTGAATGACAAGCACCGACTGCATCCTGAGAACAATCTGAAGGCAACCCAGGGAACCCACCCAGATGGTGTTCAAAAGCGTCTCGGAGCAGAATGGGCTCTGCTCGATGCAGGAATTTCACAGCAGGAACAAAGGGAACTTTGCAAACAGAGCTTTGAAACGGAAGTCATTTTATCCCGCATGCCTGCAGGAAACGTGAATCCATCTTCCAGCACAATCAAACGCAGAGCTGTGCATGGGCATAATTATTAGGGGAATGATGGCAACAGTAAAGGAGCTCATCAGTCAGAAAGCTACATAATTTCTAAACTGTCTCTTATGCTGAACCACCTGGATTTAAAGTAACATTTGCAGACAAGATGAATGAATCTGCTTACCGACCATGCCCGCATTAAGGCATGCAAGAGAAAGGGTCACCGCAGGCACCAGATGCCACTGCCTTTCTCCTGAGCTTTGACCCACGGGTCAGTCCAACACCTCTGCGCAGCATCGCTGCCGGTGGCTCCCCTTCCCCTCCTTGCCTGCTCTCACTTGTGGGGGGAGATAAAGCCGGAGAGATCCTTTTTGGTTGCTTTTGGGGTGGTTTTTTTCAGAATCAGTGCTTCTTGGTTGAAAATTCAGAGGGGTGGCTGCAGGCACGCAGGGGCTGGGTGTCTCTGTGGAGGTTCAGTTGTGCCATTCGCTTTCCACCAGCCTAGAAAAGCCACACGTAGTACCCAGCTCTCTGCATTTCTTTCAGAAGCAGGGAGTGCTCGCGGGTGGGCCTTCCTGCCTGTGACAAACAGGTTCGTTTAAATAACAAAACAAGGCTCCTGGCTCTGCTGGATGGCATTAAAGTGGAGACAAGGAAAGGCTTGATCTGATGGGACTCCCACTGACACTTGTGCCGAGGCCAGCAGGAATGCTCCCGCCTGACTAAGTGCCAGCCCTTCCCCAGCTTCTGCTCCATCATCTTCCCTGACCCTTTCTGCAGGGCTCCATGGGTCATCTGTGGCCACCATAAGCCACTCTTACACTAGCCTGGTGTTGTCCAGTAGTCACTGTGCCATTTTCTACAGCCACAGGGCGATTTGTGCCCCAGATTGTGGGATCACGGACGGAGTTGGGTTGGAAGGGACCGGTAAAGACCATCCAGTCCAAACCCCCTGCCGTGAGCAGGGACATCCCTCAACTACCTCAGGCTCCCCAACACCCACCTGAGCTCTAGCACCAAAGGTTGAGTGAGCTCTGCCTTGTCCCACTACCTGTAATCATGAAGAAAACCTCAGAAGTTGCCAAAAAGGCCAGCTCTAGCCTCCTGCCAAACCTTTCTGTTGGAATAGCCCTAAATCAGAGCCCACGCTTTGGGGTTTGTTGCAGATGTTTGGACATCTGCTCTCAGCTGCAAGGGGACTGCACACCCATGGTGGTTTCCTAGACCGCTTTCTCTTTCGCAGTGCTTCCTCAAAAATAGTGCAAGAATCTCCATTAATATTTAAGGCTTTCCTTTTTTTAGCACTCCAGTTTCGTGGAGAACAGAGCGCTCTCTGTCCTGGGGAGCTCATTCAGAAGGAAGAGTGGGATTAAGAACTTCAAAGTGGAGTTCTCCCCTGTGACAAGTTCTTTAGAAGAGACCCTGTCCAAGAGTTATCACATCTCTCCAGCAAGGGAAAAGATTTGCCATGAGAATCCTTCTGGGCTTGCGGACTTCTGCAGAGGAGGAGATTTCTGCCAACAGCGGCTGCTCTCTGATGGGAAGCACACCCTCCTCCTGGAGGTGTGAAATCTCTGAAGAGGGCAGGCTTTCTTCCCACGTGGCAGCCGGGGAAAATGCCAGCAGAAGCATGTGCTATTTCAGGAAAGCAGAAGAGGAATGAAAAGCCTTTCAGAGGACTAAAAAGTCAATGTGGGATGGATGGAAGGATGACAACCCGGCTCCAACCGAGAGAGAAAAACCAAAGGGCTTCAGAAGAGAAAAAGGAAATGCAGCCACTGAGTGTGGGAAAAGGTTCCTGTCCCACTATTCTGTTGCCTCGGGGGCTCACACAGAGGATCGGGACATCACAGTCCACTTTTTTGGTTGCTAAGCTGGCCTCTGCTGCTCCAGCATCCCACACAATGCCATATCTTGGAGGGGAACAGACAGGTTTTGTCCTCTTCGCCCACACTCGGTTGTTAGGAGGTCATCCAGAGTAGGTGAGTGTCTGAGCAAGCCAGGTGTTTGGCCTGGGTCAGAAAAGCTTCACTGAAAGAAAAAGACCTTCTGTTCCCTCTGGCTCAGCAATAGCTCGAAGTCTTCTCGCAGGACCCTTGTCAGTGCAAGAGAATTAAGAGAGTTTCTTATTTTGCTATTACTGCACAGCATCATCCCTGGTCTCCTCCCTTTTGCATCCACCCCTGAGACCACGCTGCTCTCCAGGACAGTCTCCAAAACACTCTCAGATACAAGGGGCTCCTCAAAATTTCTTTCCTTTCCTGCAGACAGAGATGAGCCATGGAGATGAGACTCCACAGGCAGGCAGGGTGACTAAGTCTTGCTCAGGGAACCCTCTCAGGAGGCCTCATCACTGGTCTGGAGACAATCCTGGGTCAAGAGACAAGGCATGGCAGCTGCTGGAACGACCTCCTCCTTTCAGGCATCTCTGCCTTTGTCTGATCTCCCCGCACTCAAGGCAGACCAAAGGGGAAAGAGAAGAGCTGTAGTTTGAATATTAAACACCAGAAAAGCCGCAGAAGTTTTGTGCCTGTTTTGACATGACCGTTTCCATTGGCAGAGCTGAACAAATCATCTGCCATGAATATTTTATCCTCTCTTTCCACGACCAGACTGTGGCTTCCTCAGATCTCCTCATTATTCAGCAGTATTTATGCAGCATTTTGTAAGCTTATTTTACCGCGAGGGATTGGCGGCGACCAACGCTCAGCAAGAAGTCACCACTCAGGCTTTGCAGGTGGCAAATGCTGCTGGGGGGGTCGGGGACAAGGACAGCACAGATGGACCTACCTGAACCAAGGAGCGACGTCTTCGCTGGTACCGCTTTCGGAAAGCTTTTCGGAGCACATCCCAGTGCGTTGGATGAGCACACATCACAGTGGCCCCTAAGAGCATGGTTATTAGCTGTTTAGTTCACTGATTAATCAAAGAAAACCATGGCAGCTTCTCGTGGCTGACTGTGGAAACTGTGGGTAAATGTTTATTGCCTTCTGGTGAGCGCGGCGTATGTGTGCTTCTGCACATTTAATGTCCCCCTGCGGCGAGCAGGTCGTGGAGGAGGAACCATCGGGATGCAGATGCCCTGCACCGGGCTCCGAGGGGCTTTTCTGTGGGTAAAGGCTTTCTGGAGAAGTCTCCCACATCCGAGGTGGGACAGATAATGAATGCGCTTGAATGATGGACTCCCTTTGACATCTCTGCTTTCGCTCTTCCGCGGGAAAATGAAAGCAAATCCATTCTGATTTCTGCTGAATTCACTCCTCACCTCTGGGTGGTGTTTTAGAAATCAAAAGTAAATCCATTATTTTGCTTCTTGTCTAAGGACCGGGAACCTTTCACAGATGTTAAGACCACTTATAAGTTAAGGGATTTGTATTTAAACCTGCCGGCTGTGTATTTTTCATGCATTTTAAGTACTGACAATAGGATAAATAAATGCACAAACTAAGCAAGCAAGTATGTTCACACATACCCAGATTATAAAAGGAATGGAAAAGCAAATGTATTTGTCCCCGTGCCCTGGTCATCCTGACCAGGACAACTTATCTCCAAAATACCGTCTTAAAATCTTCTGGTGCATCTGGTGCTCACAGCCCCCTTTCTTCCCTGGAAGTGGAAGAAGCTCCATAAATTTCACCGGCATCTCATCTGTCGAGGCTGGATAAGAGGAAAGAAGAGATGCTCCTCTTCCACCCCGGTGTGACATTCAACCACAGTTTGGGCTTAGTCTTCATTCGTGGTGTAATTCCATTTCCCCTCTGAATTATGTACTCTCAGTAGCCTGCCTCGTGCATAAAAGATCCATGACGGGGAGCAGCATCATTCATTTTTTTTTCCATGAGCAGGTGCAAAATATAATGTCCCTGATTTTCAAGATCTGATTAAACTGTCATAGATATGGAGCAACCTCAATAACTCCTAGCATCTGAGAGGGACTGCTTATTACAACACTGCACCCTCTGATGCTATCGATAAGAGTCTCTCAGCATTTCAATTACAAACCCCTATTTTCAGGATTTGTTTATTTAAATTGGATGAATTTTGCACTCCTGAAAGTCAAAGCCTATAATCCACAGGCTAGAGCCCAGCGAGCACAGCCAAGTCCCAGTGTCCTCATCTCCACGTGAGCCACTGGTCCAGAACTGGGATGCCCAAGCCACGCAGGTAGTGAGAGAACTGGCCACCCCTATGCAGGTGGCAGGTCCCAGCCCTCTGGTCCCTCCAGCTTTTGTCCCAGGCCCTCCCGTATCTCTGCCTTCATGCTCAGTCATCCAGTCCCAGCTTCTCTCCCCAAATTCTCTCCCTCCTCCGACATCAGAGCTTCCCAGGAGCAGATTCCCAGCAGCAGCTTTCTGTCACTTCCTCGCCTTTGCTCAGTTTGCTCTGTCATTCACCGGCCTCAAAAACAACAAATACTTTTGTTCTGTTCTCAAGGTCATCAAGGCACCAGGATAAAAAAAGGGAGGGTGGGGAACTTCTGCAGTTTTGCAAGAACTTGAAGTGACCAAGTCGTGGAGCTGCTTCCCAGGGGAAGGAGAGGCGGGAGGGAGGTTTCCCTCTGACGGCAACGGGCCAGGGGAACCACCTCTGTGTTTTGGGCGGAAAAACCCCATGTCAAAGGGTGTGACAGCAGGATCCCACACTAGAGGGACGAGCTTGTGGGGCAGAGACACAGCCCCGCCGAGCTCGGTGAGTCCTCCCTGCTTTCCCCACGCTGTTCTTCTGCAAAGCTGTTTCCAATATTGTAATTGAATGCTTAACTGTTACACTGATGGAATAAATTAAACCGAACCTTTTATCCCGAAATCTTCTCTGTAAGAAAGAGACATCTGAGGGCTCTGGCAGGCTGACAGGTATTCCCTTCCCCCGGGGGCTGGCAGGGGGGGTCACAGATGTCCCCGGCTGACGCCAGCCGGCGCGGGGTGTCAGCGCTGGGGCTCTGGAGCACGTCCCTCAGCCCGCGGGAAGGGCCAGCCTGGCGTGGGCACGGCTGGCGGGGAGGGATCGCCTTGGCAAGGGATCACTAGCATTTCTCTGGCAAGCGCCAGGGCGAGGCGAAGCAGCCCGAGTTTGCAACACAAGGGGAATTAGCCAAATAATTGCAGCGGGTTTTGGCGTGCCCTGGGCCACCCAGAGGTGCGGCGATGGGCAGGGGCTCTGCTCCGTCCTCACCCCGGAGGCTCCGCCACATCCCTGCCGGCAGCAGCAGACTGGGATGAGACGGGTTGAATCCACTGGTCCGTGCAGGGACTTGCTGGTCCAAAACGAGGTGCAGCACTGGTGTCAAAAGACACAGGTCTTTTGCTGAGGTGCCGTGTCCTTGTTTCGTATTCAAAGGTAGATTTGCTGATGCTGGAGCTAAAAAAAAAAAAAAAAAGTATTCAAATTAGCAATCAGTGCAAATGATTGCTCTTCCCTTCCCGTCCCTGTTCTGAAATAGGAGCTCCAGTCTCTCTGCACGTAAACAGCAAACACACACTCAGCATCTGATACCAAAGAAGGCTCCCGACACCGTGAAAAGAACAGGGAGAAGGTACTGCAGAGTGGGAGCTGCCATCTGGGCTTGCATCTGCGAGTGTTTGGCAAGACACATACGGAGGATCCTTTTCTCCGCCTCATATTTGGCCCTGGAAACTCGGGGATGATGGAATGAAGAAGCAGCCCTGCCTGGGGTTTGGCCACTATTGGGCACCCACCACTAGTCCCAAGCCCCCGGAGACTCCTGCTGAACCAGCACCGAGGGAGGTGCCAGGTCAGACACCGTGGGAACGTTGGGTGTTGATACGGCTCCTCTGGAGAGAACATCTCTGACTGGCAAGAACAAGAACACCATAGGAATGAGGAAACTTGATGCCAGTGGAAGGAGGAGCTTGAACTCTGCAGAAGAAATAAGGAGAGTTCATCGAAAGCAGGTCCCTGCCAGCAGTGAGGTCTTTTCTCCAGGTCAAGAGCTGGAGCCAAGCTCCACGCTGAATGTACATGTGCTGGTAACAGGGGAGGTCTGTGAAAGAGCCAAATGTGTCTTAAAACATACATAGGAAATAACAATGCCATGAAAATACTTGCGATTTCTCCTTTCCTTCTCCAAGGATGACATTTTTGGCTCTCTTTGTTTAAGTCACACGTAACCTAAGCTCCTCCCTTTTCTCTTACCCTATTCATCCCTGATGAGGTTGGGATCTTGGGTCCTCTTTTACAGTTATTCTCTGGCACTGAAGAGAGATGCTTTTGAAGTGGAAAAGAATGAAGGACAGTGGAGGGTGCAGCATGCACAGGAACGCTTGCTGCTCCCAGGAGGTAGCATCTACCTTTCCACCAAACGACCACGGGGCTGAGTCAGTGACAGTGAGCTCCCTTTGGAATTAATCTCCACTGTCTCCTTTTGCCCCATCAGCAAGAGGGAGAATAGGGACAGCCCTGGAGAGACAGCAGGGGAATATTTTCTGGTTTAATGTACAATACACAGAGGCTATCCAGTGCTCAGGGCTTCCACAAATGCGTACGATCATTCCCCAGCATAGGAAGGCACACGTTTGACTGTCTCTGCCTGAATTTAGCTCCTGCCGTTTCAGCGCATGGGTTCTGGGGGCCGCGCAGACTTCCCAGCGTGAGGAGCTGATTTCTCCAGCTTTCTCCTGCTGAACTCCCAGGGCTTCCATCCTCTCCTTCAGAACTCACTCCTCGGCGTTAAGGGCAGGGAAATGGAGAGAAACCCATTGTGTCCAACCCACAGCATCCTCAGCGTCAAAAAAACTATTCCAAATGTAAAGCCTCGGGGAGGCAGAAGCCTGAAAAGGCAGAGCAGGAGAAGACTCAGAGGCAACGGCGACACAAATCAGAGAGGGAGTTTGAGCCTTTTTGGTGCGGGGTTGAACTGAGAAAGAAATGGGCCCCTGGACAAGAAAGCAGAGTGTTTCTTGGGCCGTGTGCTTGGGGAGCAGAGGAGCATGCCTTGCTCAGCCAACCAAAACTGCAGCACCTTGACACATCCCGTACATTCGCAGGGTTTCACGAGTCTAATTGAGTGCAGGAGCAGGAATGATGGAGTACAAGGGAGGACTTGGAGGCTGGCCGTCCACACAAGCTTCCTCAGAGCTGGATCGTTCAGACGGAGAAATGATCTCATGAGCAGATGGGAGAGAGGCTTTGCTCGTTCCCCAGAAATCTGGGCTAGAGCAGACATGAGAAAAATGCAGCACAGAAAACTATTGTGCTCCGGTGTGAGAATGGAGCCAGCAGCCGACCAAGGGAAGGTGGTGGTGGGGGGTCTGCTCCCCCCCTGCTCCCCGCCAGCAGGCAGGGAAGCAGTCAGGCAGCGTCAGGAGCCCCCAGCCTTTGCCTTGGCTGCAAACCTGGCGTCTGCATTTGGAGGGGGATGTCCCCTGGGCACCATGTCCACTTGGTGACGAGCGCTGGCAAAGGAGAGCATCAGAGGTACCACCTCCTGAGCCACCGGGCACGCTCGGGGGGGGCTCAGGGACACTACTGTGCCCAACAGACAGGGAAGAGGAGGTTTGTAGACAGCAAAAGTGGGTTTTTTTTTTCTTCTTTTAAATAAGGTTAATTATTTATTCATGCACAAAACACAGGTTATTGTTTGCTAAACAAATCTGTGCGCCAGTCTGTGTGCATCTCTCCGTCTGTGCCAAACGCCCTGTTTCAAAACAAATTGTGTCTCAGTTCGTTCATAACTCTCCTGCTACACCGGGCTGGGCTCTGCCTGGGGCTCCCAGAGGGTCACATCCCATCCCGAGGGGGCTACGGACAGGAGACAGGGGAGGGGAGGTGAGAGACCCCTGTCCCCAGACCTGGGGACAAGCAAGGACCTGATGGTTCTTGTGCCCCAGTTGCCACCATCCTGCAAGAGCCAAGGGCCAGCCCAGGGCAGCAGCAGCAGAGCAGGAAGGATCCTGCAGGGAGAGCTCTGCCTTTCCAGCTCCGGCTGATCCACGAAATCATTTCAGAAATTCAGGAATCCCAGCATTAGGAGACTCTGCATCTCTGCAGGAGCCCAGGCATAAAACTAAAGCCTCACAGGGTTTTGTTATCACAACACCACACTGTTAAATGTCCTAAGCAATCTTTTTTTTAAGGAAAACAAGTCTTTAGAAACAGAGGTGACCCTAGAAGTGATAAGTGAAGAGGTGCACCTGAAAGTCTGTTATCAGCTATTTGTGCCTGGCTCTGCCTCAGATTTCTCATTTCGATGTGACGGCAGCTGAAAATTGGATAGATACTGACTTCACCTCAAACAAGACTTTCTCTTTTTGTCTTCAAGGGCAACTTAAGTGCTTTACCCTCTGAGGTCGTAGAGAACCGCAGGATGCTAGAAAAGGAGTGTTCTGGAGAGGGAATCATAGCGCTGCTGTGCAGTGTATTTTGATAATTAAACTACACAGTGAAGTAAGTGCGAGGGAGGCTGGAAAAGCACAAGTTTCAGGAGGCTTGTTTGTTCTCAAAATCTGGTGCTGATGAGGTTTTCCTTGCTAACAAAAAGCAGGTTTAATTTCCAGCACCGGTGACTGTTTGAAAAGGATGTTCTGTCACCACTGCCACCTCCAGCCCAGGCCCCGTGTCATCAGATGGACACTGGCCCGAGGAGATGCTGGTGTCTGTGGCAAGTTTGTGGCTCTGAGGGCTCATCTTTGGGAGACGCTTGCTGGAAGAGAGGAGAAGGCAAAGGGCAGAGAGTTCCCAGGGTCCCAGCCCCAAGAGGTGACTCTTCTATCCCGGCAGCACAAGCTGGTGGGGAATTAACTGGTGTCTGTTCCCTCCCTACCACAAGCGAGAGTGGGGGAACGAGGAGGGAGAAGAGACCGGAGGAATACTGGGACAAGGGGAGATGATGCTTCTAAAGGGGAGATGCTTCTTCTAAAGGGGAGATGCTCTGAGGGAGGCTCCAGAGAAGAAGCAATTAGAGAAGTGGAGAAACATAGAATCATAGAATGGTTTGGGTTGAAAGGGACCTTAAAGATCATCAAGTCCCACCCCCCTGCCCTGGGCAGGGACACCTCCCACCACACCAGGTTGCTCAAAGCCCCATCCAGTTTAAACACTTCCAGGGATGGGGCATCCACAGCTTCTCTGGGCAACCTGTTCCAGTGCCTCACCACCCTCACAGCAAAGGATTTCTTTCTGGTATCTAATCTAAATCTCCCCTCTTCCAATTTAAAACCGTTACCCCTTGTCCTGTCACTGCACTCCCTGACAAAGAGTCCCTCCCCAGCTCTCCTGGAGGCAAGGGGCTGTTAGAGATGAGATTTACAGAAGGGCTGAGACATTACTGGGTTAGTCGTGTCCCAGGGTGGCATTCCCATTCCCAGGAGTAAAGCTTGAAAGTGGTGTGCTGTGGCCCACATTTTTATCAGCTTCATCTTATTCTAGAAGCAGTTCTCAATATAAACGGACCAAAGGACGAATGGCCTTCTGCCTGCTGCAGCAGAGCTCTGTGACGTGGCCAGTTAAAGTATGAAATTAGTGCTTGGAGAGGGTTTGCCATCCCCCTGCGTGTGGCTGGCGTGTGCCTACCGGCTCCAGCGGGTCCAGCCTGTGTGGGAGCGAGTTGCGTGTGAGCAAACCGCTCTGTTCACATGCGGTACATCTGCCGGCAGAAGCGCAGAAATCTGGCAAACCCAACTGCCTTGCCAAGTCAGCCAGACAACAGTAAATCCAGCTGAGCTCTCTGAATTAACAGTTTAATTCTTTAGGAAACAGTACAATAAATACTTCAAAGAGTTCCTAAACACAAGCATCTTTTACTGTGACTCGCATAAGCAATGATAACTCAGATTAAATCACACAGACACCTATGCAATTTATCTTTCTTACCCTTTTCACGTGAGCGGTGTTCTTTAGAAGACCAGGATCCCAAACTTGCTCGTGTTTTATCTCTGAAACACTGAGCTTTGACTGGTGTCATTTGACTGGCTAGGACATCCCGTTTCCTTATTTTCTGACTGTTCTGGGAGTTCCCCAGGATGTCCTTGCTGGCTTCCCTCCTTGTCTGCTCCTGCTGCTGTTCAGCACTTGCACCCCAGCACACAGGTTCTCGCTCAGCCCCCGGGGAAGCTCAGCACCCTCAGTCCCTTCAGGAAGGCTCACTTAGCCCAGGATACCAGGAAAAATGGAAGTTTAGCCTGACAGAAGACGGAGGGAAAGGGAGTCCCTGGCACCAGGCAGAGCTAATAAAGCTGCGTGTCCTGCTCAAACTGTCGCATCCCCTGAAAGCGAGTGCAGGTGACAACTTAAGTGACTCCCTTGGCCTGGGAGCTGGACTGATCTCCCTACGTGAAAACATCTTCTGTCTTTAATTCCGAGCAGGTTACAGCACACAGAGTTCTCAGCACCCAGTGAGAAAGTGATCTGCCCGAAAAGCTTCATTTCCCAGTGTTTTTACTAGTAATAACCAAGTTTTATCCATTGGGCAATGGTGAAGGAAGGGGAAGGCTGTCACACATCTTTGACAGCGGGTGCCTGGGAGTGCTGCTGTTGAAGAGACAGAGGAGCAAGGGGACCATAAACAAAGAAGAGACCCCAAACAGCAGCCTGGCAGAGAATGCAGGCAGGACGGTGGGAAGATGCTCTTGCTTTCCCTCTGCTTCATTTCAGCATCTTTCCAGAACTAACCTTGTCTGCGTCTATCCTGGTCTTGGAAAGAAGGGTTGGCAGTTGCTTTGGAGAGAGGGAGGGATGCAGTGAGCTGTGTGGGCACCTCCGGCCATGCAGATGCTGAGAAGGTCCTGTTCCAGGGCCAGCCCAGGTGGGACCTGGCGAGCTCCTGTGGGTCCTGGGGAGGAAGAGAGCCAGGAGCACCCATCAGGTGGTGAACTCAGCGATAGCTTTATCAGCTCAGCCAAAGTCTCCTTGATTTTTAATACTTCATCAGGGAAATTCTTTTTTAGGGGAGTTCATTTGTTGCTGGAATGCCAGTATTTTCGGGAGGAGGACATTGACAGAGGCAGGTTTGGTTCGGTGCTGGGGGCAGACAGGACTGTGCTTCCCAGCCCACTCCGGCCACAGGGAAGAGCAGGATGGAGCGAGCACGAGGGGAGGGAGCGGGGCCCCTCGCACGGGCATGGTGCCTGCATGGGATGAGGGCTGGGCTCTGTTTTTGGGACCCTGAGCCTTCTACCTGGCTTCGAGACCTGCCTGGCACCTCCCCAGCTCCCAGCAGAGAGTCCACGGTCACCGCTGCCTCCTCCTCCTCTTCCTCCTCCTTCTCCTCTGTGTCCACCGCAGCCCTAGGACAGGAGCAGGGAGACAGCATCCTGCAGAGAGGAACAGTCTTTCCCCAGAAACCTGTTTACTTTCCAAACTCCGGTTACCACAGCAACGCAATACAACTATTTAGCTGAAATCTTTCCCCTCCCTCTTTCTCGGCTTAAGCTCTGCAGTAAGAGTGCACATTCTGAATCAACACATATTTTTTTTCAGTCAATGTTTTTGTCTGTTGTTTTTTTTTTTCTCCTATAAACACACATCAAATACAATGTGCGAAACTCAGACGTGCTAAGTGGGAAAGCTGGGTTTTATAGACTCATCCTGTGCTAGCGTAAATGGAGAAAACTTCCTGCGGGAGCAGCAGCTGGGGAGCAGTGCGGCTGCAGATGTGCTCAGCCACGGGCTCCCGGACCTTTCGGGGAGGAAACTCCTCCAAATCCAGGTCCCAAACAAACCCCAAAAGCCTTGTGCCGGCTCCGGCGAGGGATGCACAGCTTCTTCCTCTCCTCTTCTGCCCGGATCTAGGGCTGTGAGTGGGAACTGGGGCCGGGATGGGAATCCCACCTGGAGCATCCCAGCGCTGACAGGGAGCCAAAGCACACCCTGCCACAGGCAGCCCTGGGGGATCGGGGTGACAAGGGTGTGTGGAGCCTGCAGCCACGCTGAGAGGGACGGGGACCCTCACGTCCTGCTCAGGGGATGGCCCCTGGATCAGCAGCCAGCACGCTCGGCAGCAGCAAACTCCCCCTGGATTCCCCGGGGGACCTCAGCTCTCCCAAAGCCAAACCACCAACAGGGACACGACCACGTTACTCAAGCTGGGAACACGGAAGGGAAAACAAACCCCCACAGGACCTGACCCTGCAGCACTCGCCCAAACGTCATCTTTCCCTGCTCCCTTTCTCCCAGCAAAGTCCTCTCTCCCCAGCCAGCCCCAGGAGTCACCATCCCTAGCGGTACCCAAAACGCTGCCCGTGTCCAGGGTGCAGGGATGAGCTCCCAGTGATGCTTCAGGACACCTAAGAAATGTTTCCCAAACACCAACGGAGATCGAAAGACGGTCAGCCCAGTGCCACCACCTTCTGTAAGAACTGGTTTCAAACCAGAGCAAAGCCCCCCTGGTGCTGCTTCACTTTATAACAAGTTGCCTGTTTTTCCCGATACTTTGGTGGGATTTTCTTTTTGCCTTTAATACCAACAGCTGACACATTACTAGTAAAAGGAAGAGTTCACAGAATAAACTTCAGTGCATTAATTATTTAGGGATATAATCCAAATTTATTTAATGAATTAATAATAAGTCATAGGGGTATTTTAATAATGAAATACTTCTAGTTGTGTTTCAATAATTACGGCTGGCTTTCATAATTACACTGCTGCAGTGAAAATAAAATCAAAATCAATTAGGTGGTAGCAATTCTGTCCCAAGAGTGCCCTGTGCAACTCTATCTAGATCAGGTTTAAAGGGACACGATGAAAATCAATGTTGGTTTAAACTTCCAGCGTGCTACTAGTTCTCTGCTTCGCCGTTGGAAAGAAGTTAGGGCTCCAGGAGAGGAGGAGCAGCTCTTCCTGGAAGAATTTGGGAGCAGATTCACCCACTCCCCTCCGCCTGCACCCCAAATGCTCCCACCCCACAGGGCTCCCCATCACTCCTGTCCCCCTCTCCCTATTTTCTCCAAAATAACATTGCTGGGTTTTGTTTAATTTTCAGAGGTTGTGTTTGCCAGGTTTCTTTTCTACGAGCAGGAAGATTAGAAGTTTCCTTTTAAAGAAAACCTACAGCTTTCTAATAGCCACTGCTTTTGGGCACTGAGGCTGGTAATTCTGCCAGGACCATTGCCCTCTGGCTTTGGTGAGTGCTGAGCCCCTGGGGCGCTGGAGGGAGAGACCCAGAGAGAGACCACGCCGCTTGTTCCCACACCATTTCTGTTTGTTTAGAGATAACACTCCCGGAGTCTTTTTCCAAAAGGGCAGATGAAGTGTTTGTATCTCCCTCCCATCCCAGGGAACCTTTATCCCACCCTCCAGCTCAGCTGCCGAACTCGGGAAGCAGCTGGGTTTCTGTAACCTTTTTCATCTCGAGAAAGAGTGTTTGGAACTGGAAAGAGCTCCCAATTCAGTTTGTTGAGTCAAGTTGTCACTTCCAGCAGCTGGGATCCTTCCCAAAGGCTGCTGAGCACCGCAGCTGGGCAGGAGGGAAAAGGCAGCCTTTCCTTCAGCTGCTCCGGCAGCCCCAGCAGCTGAGCTCCACCAAAAAACCTCCCTGTTCCTCCCAGCATCTGGCTCCCAGGCTCTGGTACCAGCTGGGACCCCAGTCCCTCAACTGGGGTAGGTGACACCCCAAGTGACACACCATCCTGAGACCCACCTCCCTGAGTCCAGACACCTTCCAAGGCACCCAGCAGGTCCTGCCCCAGAGAAGCCCTGCTGTGGGGTGGAGGTTGGGGTCCGATGTCAGCATCTTCCCCAGCACAGTCAGCACCACAGGATGGGCTACCAGGGAGAGAGGTCTGAGCCCCCCCAAGCAGCACTGGGAGTGTGCAGCACAGACAAACTGATGGACTTGAACAGGTTAACAGGAAAAAAAGGGATGGACATACTTATTTTTGCATTTTTCCGGATTTCTAAGTACCTGTGCTCAGGTGAGCCTTTTCTGCTTGATGCCATTGACTCGTCTCTGCTGAGAGATGAGTTGAGGTTGGTGGTTCTCTCACCAAGGAGCCACCCTCTCTGTGTCTGCCTTCATGCCGGGCTGAGGATGCCCCATCTGATCTCCCTCTCCTTGCAGGGAGAAAGCTCCCTCAGCCACTGCCAGTCTGGTTTATGGTTCTTGCATCTTTAAACATCGACCTGCTAGACATGTGGCTGCTCCCCGCTGAGGGCATTCAAAGCACATCCCCTTCCCCAAAATACCTTTGCAGCCAGGAGTCTCCAGGCAGCGGATTCTGTGACCTGGAGGTCTCCCATGGAAATAGCCCAGAGGCAGCAGAGTAACAGGGGGCTGCCCGAAATAGGAAGGGACAGAGATTTTCAGCGTCAAAGACAAAGAGCCTTAAAACAGAAAAGGGAAAATGCAAGTAAAACATTGGGGCAAAGCATTCATAAGCAAGAGGTCAATCGGGCAATAGAATAATTTATCTGGGGAGATGTCGTCACCAGAGGCTGGGGCGCAGATGAGACCTGACACTCGGAGACGCAGGGAGAGGGGCTGGTGTGAGAAATGGGTTTGTGCCTCGGGGGACCTGGGAGGCAGCGACGGGGAAGCGCTGGGTGCTGCTGCCCTCCCCAACGCCTGCAGACCAGGCTCAGCTCGGGGAGGATGCAGATGCGGTTTAATTGGGAAAAAAAAAAAATAATAATAATAATAATGACACGTTGATATTTGCGTCCTGTGAAATTTAAGGAGAGAGCAATGTTACCTGTGAGTTAATCACTGCCGTGCAATTATGCACTCAGCATGCAAATTCCCAGCACACGCGAAGCCACCGCAGCGGCACACCTCGATGCCACGGGAACGCTGCTCATGAGTGCTCGTATTTTGGGTCATAAATGGAATATAATGCACTGAGCTTTATGGCAGGGATCATTACTGAGCAAACACCCGTAATTCTGTCCTCGAAACTGCTGCGCGGGTCACCCTTGCTCTTTAGGGTAGCAGCCAGGAACTCCTGTCAGCGGGAGGCTCCATCCTAATCCTGTGAGAAAATGCATAAGAAATCGACCTAAACCAGCTTAAACGTGGGGGCTGCTTTACCATAGCTTTTGCATTTACACTCGGAGGATCCAGAATATTCCCACTGAAGAACTCGCATATTTTTGTGAGCAAAAATAGTGGCTACTTAAGGAAAAAAAATAAACTCAATTTCTGAGTTTATATTTGTTACCTAGAAAACAGTCCCTAGGATTATATTCCAGCACATCAACTCTTACTGTACCACGTACTGCTCTGAGCTGCCATTCAAACCATGCAGACTATCCCCCGAATTACCTAATACTTCTTCTAGCTCCTTAATTAATACGTCCCATAAAAAGATCTGATGCAAGAATAGATCCTACAGAAATAATGTACAGCTATAGGTTCAGAAATGCTTATTCAAGCCACGAGCACAGCTGTGAGAGGAAACCCTCAGGTGTGAAGGCTCCTGCCCTGAACCAAATCCAGAGACTTTCAGCACCTGTGGTTGGCCCGGAAAATGGGAAAAATAATTCTACATCATTACCCAGCCACCGGCAGGAGCCTGTAAATATTCAGAGGGTACAAGGTGTTGATCAATAAACCCTGCTGACAGGGAGGAACCCACAAAAAGGAGCAAAAGAGCCACAGTGGCATCCCAAAGGTCCCCTCAACCCGCGAATGGTGGGAGGTGGCCCCAGGCTGGCAAGTCCTTCGTGCTGCTTCACAGCCAGCCCTCAACCCCCCCTTCCACAAGTGCCAAGGCCACTCCGTCAGGAGCCGAGGTGGGCAGCGGGGATGGAGAAACTCCACAAAATCATTTCTTGCCGAAATGCCCCCAGCCGGTCGGGCGCACGCCCTCCACCCCGGGGGACTCAGACCAGGGTAGTTTTGCTGCCAGCGCTCGCTGAGACGACATGGGACAAGTTTGAGGCCAGAAAAAACAGGGTCCTGCCTCGGTGGCCACCAGCTGAGTCCCACAGCCCCGATCCAGCAGCCCCACAGCCCATTTTCTCAGCTCCTGCCATTTCGGAAGCCGGCACAGGCCGCTGATGGCGCGGTGCTGTAAATCACACACACACAGCCTTCCCCGCTTTGTGCTGCCCTGCAGGTACCGGAGAGTACAAGCATCTCTGCTGACACCGGGAGAACAACATGCAGAAAGGAGAGCTGGTTCCCTGGTGCAGATTTGTGGAAGCACAGACCCCAGGCAGAGCAAGGGAAAGCCTGGAAGGAGCGAGCACAGCCCCCCCCCGCCGTGATGCGGGATGCCACGGGGCTCGGGGCACGCTGGTTGTGTTTGCACCTCCACCCCACGGCGGGTAATCCAGGGGTGGGAAACGGGGTCTGCTTCCTCTGGCTCAGCTTCTCCCCTTCCGTCTTGCCGCAATTGGTTGTCCTTAAATAGACTGAAGTGCTGTTCAGGAGGTCAATCCATTTCATCAAGTCATTCAGCTTGACCTTTCGCGATGCACAGCGCTGCAATTTATACTGCGAGTTAGAGTGCCGCTAAGCACCGCACTCATCCCATTCCTGGCGGGGAGAAAATGAGGAGGGTGAGAGCCCGCAGCAGATCGTTCCAACCACTGATTAGTGGCTGGCGGGGGGGGGGGGGGGG
>JAHREE010000458.1:58945-76864 GCA_033628505.1 Tringa tobata
CGGCTCTGCACGGGGCAGCATCCCCGTGGTGCTGGGGCTGAATCTGCTCTCCCACCCCCCTCCTGAGCACCCCCCAGAGCAGAGGCCAGGGGTAACTTCGTTCATTTGCACAAACTGAGTTAATCTTGGATTAATCATCCGCTGCGAACGCTTCTGTCCTCATCCACGGGACCACTTTGGCCAAGCAGGTCCCAGAGCTCTCCAGGAGCCTTCCCTGTAGCATCCATCCCGGGGGGGGCTACCGTTCCCCCCCCTCCCCAGCCCTCTTGTGACAGTTGCCACAATACAAACACCTCCGAGGCAAAGCTACTCTCCAGCTCCAGGGCACACAGGGTTAGTCTGCAACCACTTTACAGACAAGCTGAAAATGCGTTTCTCCACCTAAATTTCAGGCTGAATTCAGCTTTTACGTCTTACTGTTCAGGGTCCCTGGCTCCTGGTGCCAATGCAGAGCAAACGGGAAGGGCTGGTGCCACGCAGTAACAATTCAATTACTTTCTGGGGATGCTGGGGAAAGCTGTGCTCATTTCAATGCTGCGGAGTAACTCATTTCATGCTGGAATTGCAAAGCACTCGCTGGTCCCGCTCACACGCGGCCCCTGGAGAGCCTTTTCCAATTAATAATCATTAACATTCACTGCTTCAATAAGTAAAATGGTTTCTGCATCATCAAAGAGGGCTGGCTTTTTTTTTTTTTTGCAAGTCAGGCTAGTGTGTTCCAGGCGCTGGCACTGCCTCGGTCGTGCCAGTCTATGGGGCACGTGCGGGAATAAACAGTCCCCAGCTGAGCTGCAGAGACGTGGAACCTACAGATATTCATCTATTTAATCTCCGCGTGCTCTTGTATTTATCTTTTACCTACTCACTATCGCTCCTGCAGTGAGAAATTTTGGCCAAGTAGATTATCTTACTATGAATATATGGCTTTGGGAGTGATGACTGTGACTGGTGTGGCAGATTTGGAAACTGCAGCTTCTCTGGTAAGAGGATTTGCCGCTCGGTATTTTTAACCGCAATTAGCTCGCTTTTTGTAATATGCAGCAGAAAACTGAAAACTGGCACAAGAGCCATCCCTGTGTGTTTACTTTGTGGGAAAATTTTATCGTGCATCTGTTGGCACCCGAATTCTTAAAGTTCATCCAATATTAATCATGCGGCCGTTTATATTTGTGCATGACCTGTTGTTCATCCGTCGTTGGCACGTAGATATAAAATTGCACTGCTAATTTTAGGCAGTGGGGGCTTGCCAGGTGTATTTTTGCAAATGAATTTTTGTCCTGTTTTTGGGCGCATTCAGAAGTGTCAAACACTCAAGCCCTTGCAGCACTGGTGTTCAGCCAGTGCTGGGGACATCTCTCGTGGTATCTCTAGCAAACCCAGCCTGGGTTTCCCAGAGCAGCCACACTGATGGGGGATCTGGGGTAGATACGCTGAGATCTGGAGCAAACAGAGAGCCCAAGGCACCACTGGGCTTCCTGAAGATGAAGGGTCTAATGACCTTCTTAAGATCCACCTATCGCTGTCACCTTTCTGCCGAAGGTCCTTTGGTCTCCTCTGCATGGTTCAGCCAGGGATGTCCTGGGTGCAAGGGTGAAAACACCCAGAGCACGGCCAGCAGGAGACCTCTCTGTGAACCTGCCAAAACCTTCACAAAACAGAACTTGCTTCTGTCCCTTCAAGTAAATCCTTTTGGGTTTTTTTCCACTGGAATCAATTTTCTCTTTGAAGCTGTGAAGAAATTTAGTATGACCTCAATGCCTCATCCTGGCCAGTCCAGTGGAGGAACTGGTGCCTCCTGCATGTGATTCCGTTCCACTTTGCCAACAGCTGCAGACCAGCATCACCCAAGATGACAAAATGGTGATCGGTGACCGGTGCAGAGGGGACACGGATCTGCCTGTGGCTCCAGGGAAGTGGCCACCAATGGCACAGCCTGGGCACTGCCACCAATGCCACCATTCCTTCAACTGGCTGTCCCCACAGAAACCTGGGGTTTCACACCTACCCTGAGGCACTCATTGCAAAGCTGGGAGGATCATGGTGACATGGACAACAGCAAGCAGAGGCACATCACAGCCAAGCAATTCACTGCTCCCCTATGGCTTGTCCTTTGCTTTCCAACTCTGCATGGCCATGGTGAGACCAGGATATCAGGCAAGCAGAGGAGAGCACAAGAACCTTCCCTGGAGACACGTGTGGCCCTGACCACACATGGTTGGACTCGATGATCTCAAAGGTTCCTTCCAACCATGAAGATTCTGTGATTCTGTGACCTCTGGGACCAGCAGGGAATGACACTCCCAGAGAAACCAAGCTCATCCCCACAGGCTCCTCCTGGTCCCCGAAGGCAGCAAAGCGGTGCCAGCCGGGGGGCTGGGTGGCAAGCAGAGGGCTCATGCTCAGTGCTGGTAGCATGGGGGGCGCAGGGACAAGGGACACAGCAACAAATAGCTTGTGAGGTCATTCTCCGTGCCAGGCGGTCGGGCTAGGGATGCTCGGGGATGGGGGATGCCCCCCAGCACGCCTTGTCCGTGAGCAGGGCTCATGCCAAGCGCCGCGGCGAGCTGGGAATAGGTCATTCACGCTTGAGCTGAGATCCCAGTCACATTATATCACTTACAGCTAATTAGCAGGCTCCAGGCACAATGCAGCAAGACGCTGTTCCTTGCAGAAATGGATAACTCGGGACAGCCCTGAGCGGAGCGTTTTGCCGAGTTCTGCAGAAGCAGAGGCCACATTCATCTCCCTTCCTCCCCTCTCGGCCCATAACCGCAGGCAGGGCTTGGGTAGGAACTACAACCCAACAAGTGACAGGTTATGCTGGGAGACGGCAGGAAACCATTCCCAGAAGAAAGGCTGCATTGATCCGCCGGGGCAGGGTACCTTTTCTCACCCACATTCCCAAAGCTGGGTTCCTCAGGACTCCTGGATGTCCAGGCAGCAGCATGAGCTGAACCAGCCTCTCCCCTCCGCTCACCTCGAGGGCTCCGGCCACGGCACCGCCGTGGCATCGCTGTGTCCAAATGCCACCGAGGGGTTGTGGCGGCAAAGCCACGCTGCTCCAGAGATGGCAGCCAGGCTCCGTGACGCAGAGCAGCCTCCACAGCCACGGTGTGCCACCAGGAGCCATATGGCAACGGCGCGTACACCCCTGCTCCTTGCCAACGTACTTAACTGTCCTGCCAGCACACAGAGGGGCTGGGGCAGCATCTCTAGACCTTCAGAGGATGCAGGAGACACCAGAAGGGTCTGAAACTCAGAGAGCAGGTGGAAGCAGAGGAAGAACCTGCTGGTCACCCACCTGCTGGCCCCAGGAAAGCAGGGCTTCAGCTGCCAAAACCAAGCTGAAGGCACAGTGAGGCACTGAAGGAGTAAAGGATTCCCCTGCTTCCCCTCTAGCATCTCTCACAGCACTTTCCATGGCCCAGACTCAGAGAAAGGATCTTCCCATTAACGGAGGAGTCAGTGTGGGGCTGCACCCAGCAGGGACAGGAGTGGACCAGGGAATTGGGACTCTTGGGAGCCTGGGGCAGGATTCCTTCAATGAAGGATGGGCAACTTCAGCATAATTAGGGCCAAAGATAGATGCCGTCTAATCCATGAGGCACCTCAAGCTCCTGAACATCTGCTGGTTTTCCACTGCCTTGTTCAGCTGAGCCGTGAGGTGTCTGACCTTTCCTTATGAGAAAACTAGAAGGGCTCCAGTGGAAAAGGAGCCAAGCCCTTCCAAAAGAAGGCACGTCCCCACTTCTCTTCCAAATAATTTTCTTTCTGAAGGTGCCCAGAGGGGATGACAGTGAGGACATGGGAACCATGCAAGTATTTTGCCTTCTGTCGTGATGCAGCTGTGTAACTTGCCCATGCAACAGACTCCAGGTGAGGCACAACAGGCTCCAGGTGAGGCACAACAGGGGCAATTAAGCCCATTTCTTTATTAGGAGCTACACTGGGCTGGGTCTGTGAGAAAGGAGCTGACTTTCCTGCTACAGTTATGGTCTATGAGCTCTACTGCCCAGTGCATGTGGGAAGGACCTGGGGAGCAAACACCCTCTGTCAGGCTTTGGTTAATCCAGGTAGTATTGATAAGATTTTTTTTCATTTTTATATTATTGTTATTATTTTTGTCAGTGTGGCTTGTTTGCTGGGAACAAAGGAAATATTTCTTTTTAGCTAAATGTAACAGTTGTGTAGAAAGTTCTGTTCTAGCAAAGCTTCATGGATATTTCAGAATGGCTTTACCTTGCTTTAACACATGTTAGTGCCCCCTGAGCAGTCAAATCTCGGTAAACTTGCTCTGTGCGTTTAAGAGGGCATTTCTTTGGAGAGATGCTGGCTGAGCAATTTAACTAATTACTTGCAAAATCATTCTTTTATTTGACAATAACAGCTACCACCTGTTCCTAGGGCTGCCCGGTGCTCTGGTCAAACAGTTCATGTATTTGTTAATTTCCCTGCCTGGGAAAGTGAGAAATGCTCTATTTTTATACAAGTTACTTCTGCCCAGCTGTTCTTAACATAGCAATAAAGAGCACACTCCTGCAGAAGCCGGGGATGTTGGTCACTTTAGAAATGCAAAAGTTTTTGTTGGACTTGCACAGAAGCAGAAATTGCCACAGGCACCCCCTGTAGCCGTGGTGGCCACAGGGCAGGAGGAGCAGGTTGCCTCTGGCTTATCAAGTCCCACTGTTTTCCAAGGGCTGGATCCTGGCAGGGACCTGGGGACTCATGGCCACTGAACCCTGATGTTTCGTGGGTCTCACTCCACAGAGCTCTCTGTCCTAACAGAGGGCTCTGGGAAAAGCCAAAGAAACAAGGGAAAAAAGTCATTTTTGAGGCTGAGGCTATTTTGAGTGCTAGTGGATTATATTGTAATGCGGCCTAAGTGCCAAAATACACTATGCTTGGGGGTATGTAAACTAATTCCCCAAAAAAATCTTGGGACTTTATTCCACTGTCCTGTCCCTCCGCCCTGACAGGGAGCCAAGCCTTGCACAGCCCAAGTACCACAGCCTATTAGAGATTTTGCTCTAAGCAGCTTGAGAGTGTTTATTTGGTGTGCAAAGAAGATTGGAGCTGGGAAAAGCACAAAAAGGATTATTCTGTTTATCACTCAGCTTTCCCTGGCCAATCTCTATTCATGGAAAAAGTCATTTACTCGGGTTATCCACAGGCTTTGCTCACCAGAAAGTGTTGAAAGCCCTGAAAATTAGAGAGATGCAGAATGGATTGGCAAAATGTAAGGCACTTAGGAGCATCTGACACCCAGAAATACACAAGCTGAACGCGAGGCTTTTTCAGTCCCAACTTTCCCCCACTGCTAATAAGAAACTGTCCAAGTCCCAGCACGTGCCAGTTAAACCCCTCCATAGGCCAAGCAATAATTAGATGGATTGTCACATCTGGGAGGTTGTTTTCTGAGAAGAAAATTAGAAACCAAAACATCAGATTGAGATAATGAGTTCTTCATTAAGTCTTTTCTTTAGCTTTTTCCTTCTTATATAGTCTACAAATGCCATTTGATTTTATTTCTATTGTAGCAAACAGGAACCAGGAATCCACTGGGCTCATGCAAGTAACCCTCAGCCCAGTCCTTCCCAGTGCCTAGCTGAGAGCAGAGCCAGCCATCCTTTGCAGGCTGCTTTGCACTGGTTTTGATAAGAAAACTAACTGGGAGAGAGAGACAGATTGCAGAGGGTCTGACAATCTGTTTTGCATTGATGAGATGCTCGAAGGAGGAGAAACCCAATGCCATGGATGTTTGTGCCACTGCTGCCCGGAGAGCCATGGCTTCTCCCCATCCCAATGATACTGGGAGCCTGGTGGGCACTTCCAGCCCCTCTGCTGGGATACGGCTGAAAAGTCATGACTGTTAAATGCTGAAAAGCAGTTAGTGGAATAGCAGAGCCATAGTGGAACTGGTTAATGGTGCTGCGAGTCTTCCCTCCCTCACTGAGGAGCTGAGGCTGGCGATGCCCAGGTGCCGCACATCCCTGGGTACCATCCTGGCACCCCTGGGGACCCTCCTGTAGGGATGCTCACCCTGTTGGTCCCCTCGCCCCCTGGCTCTCGCTGGGGCTGGCCAGACGGCTGGTCTGACACCACGAGGCCTCCCTGAAAAGAGAGATTGTTTCTCAAAAATAAATATTAAATAACTCTAAAATTTCAAATAATTCAGAGCTCTGCTATTTTCCATGCATTATGAAAATAAAATTGAGGGGGAAAAGGTATGTAATACGTTTCCTATTTCCTGTTTCTGCAGCCCTGCATGTGCCCCGGGGGATCAGCACAAGTGGAATTATCTATCCTCTGGCTGGGAGTGTTCATTTCGGGCCAAAAACACCAAAAAAGTATGAACTAATCCCTACATAGAGCTGGGGAAGTGTAGGATCGCAGGCCAAACGCTGAAAAATGAGGCAATTTTCCCCATTGCAAGAAGTGACTAAAATCCCTCTGCTGTTTTCAGCACAAGCGCATTCTGTTCCACCCCAAACCACTTCAAGGGCCGGATCGCCTCTCCTGAGAGCAGGCAGCGAGGAGAAACCGGTGCACAATGCAAATACTGTCTCTCTCGCCGGAGTTTCTGGATGGAGAAAGGGGGCACTTCTCAGATATTGTTTCATTTTCCTCTGTGATGCTTGGAGCAGCTGGAAGAGCGGCATTAAATAAACTAAAAAGCGTGGAATACCGGAGCAAGAACTTCTGGAAACTGAAAAACTCATCACCAAAGTGGGATTAGCGCAGCACAGAAGCATCCCCTTCCTCAGGGATGCACTGGAGACACAAAGCTTGACCTTTCCTGAGTGCCACCAGCAGGACCAGCCCTCCAGCTGGACCAGGGGTGGGAAGGAGCATCCCTGCTCTGTGGGAGATGACTTGACAGGGATGCCCATGGGGGAATGAACCCCCTTCCACAGGATGAGCAACACAGAATTGCATAGGGTTGGAAAGGACCTCTGGAGATCATCTGGTCCAACCACCCCTGTTAAAGCAGGTCCACCCAGAGCAGGTTGCACAGGAATGTGTCCAGGTGGGTTTTGAATGTCTCCAGAGAAGGAGACCCCACCACCTCCCTGGGCAGCCTCTGCCAGGGCTCTGCCACCCTCAAAGGGAAGAAGCTCCTCCTCATGTTTAGATGGAACTTCTTATATTCAAGTTTGTGCCCATTTCCTCTTGTCCTGAAACACCCAGCACTCATGGCCACTGCGCCTGCAGGGAGGCAGAGCAGGGCCGGAGGCTGCTGGAGCAGGGAGGACTCAGGGGAAGGCAGAAATCCCCTCTCCTTCAGGAAAATACCTGCCCACCAAAGGCGGGAGCCTGCATGAGATGCAAAAATTACAGGAATGTGATGCTCTGGTTGCAGGACTTTCAAAAAGCCAAGAAATATCAGTCAATGCTCACACATCGTACCCAGCAACAGCCCCTGAACGTTGTCCAATGTGTAGTTTACCAGCTGGTGCTAGATACTTATGGGTAAATCCAAGCCTTCGGACACATGTGTTTGCATCCAGTAAAAATCACACTTGTGGGTGCTGTGGGTAAGTGTCTGCTCTAAGCACAGACCCGCAGCCAGGCTGGCCACACGGCCAGCAGGTCTTTCAATCTCAAATGCATCTTTCAGATTGTCAAAGACCAGGAAACATGTACAAGGACATGCGTGTTAATATACGTTTTTCTGTCCGGTCCAGTTTACTTCATACTTAACCAGAAAAATGTATCTTTTCTTTAAACTTTATGAGGAGGAAGTCAGTGTAGGAATCCACCTTTTTCGTATTTCTTTCATTTAATGGTGCAGCTTTGACAACAAAGATCCTGCTTGTAACACTCTAACTTTAAAACAAACAAAAAACTTTGAAAGGAGACACTCTGTTTTCTAAACATGAAAATTTCCAGAGTGCTCATGAGTCTTAGAGTTCTTCCTCCAAATAATTATTATGTTTTAGAGAAGGGGGGAAGTTCCCACCTTTTGTTTTCATGTTTCTTACTGGTGCCTTTTAATAGAGCTTTTCAGCATGGAGAGATGGTTGGAGAAAGGGACCCTGGTTTGCTGAGTGTGTAAGGAAGCACACGCCTCTCGACGTCGCTGCATGGGGTGTGTGTGTCCCCAGCCCCGGGGTGCTGTCCCCCCTGCCCAAATGCCCCCCAGCCTCTTGGTGCTGGAGCAGAACCCACACCTCCATCCACGCTGATGCGGAGGTCACAAAGCTCATGAAGCTGCTTTAGGCAACACCAGAGAAAAGGAAAAAGAGAGAAATGGTGGAAACATAGAGCATGCTCAGAGTTATGCCCTCCCCCAGCCCCTTTTGCCCACTTTCCCATTTTCTTATCCCTTTTTTTTTTTTCTTCACTTTAATCTTCTCACCGAGGTACTTGGCTCGGAGAAAAGCTAGGTTCAGGCCAAGTTTTGAGGCTTTTCAGACTCCAGACTTTTTTCTGTAGTCCTGTCTGAAGAAGAAGGGGAAAAGAAAAAAAAAAGTAGCTAAAGATTTTCCAGTGGGAAGAGAGTATTTTCTCTTCTCCCATAACTCAGACACAGCCAAAGGAATTTTTCTCAAGCTTGAAAACAATTCACCTTCAGGCAAACAACAAGCATGGAAAATTTAAGCCCAGCAGGTGAATGTTTGGGAAAATTTTTAGCCTATAGAAATTCTCATGTAACCTTAACTATAGGGGTCGCTATATGGCATTTAACCATTGTGCAGCACCCTCCTCCACGGCCCCGGCTGTGTCAGCTTTCCCAAAGGCAGCTACAAGTATTGGCATGAGAAAATATGATCTTGAAAAAAAAACATGCACCCAACCCCTTGGAAGCACTGTGCACTGGCTGAGACTCTTCTCCACGTGTTGGTTGCCCACTGGCTACCATGGCCCGTGGTGGCCACCAGGGACCCCGGGCAAGCAGCGACAGAACTCGGCAGCCGCCGTGCCTGGGACCACACAGGAATGTGTAAAGGCCACAAATTCAGCTTTGCTTAGCAGCCTGGGCTCAGTGTATATATTTAAGTTAATCAGAAACAACTGAGCCACCAAGAGACTAATTTCACTGTAGTTAACTAGCCACCACAGGACCATTGGCAGGGAAGGCTGAAGCGTGTCCTCTCAGCCTGGTGATATGAGCTACCATCTGAGCAAACATCCCAGGAAAAAGCAAGTTAAATATCTCCTTGGCAGAGCAGTAGCTCTGTGCCCACGTGGCAGGTCCACCGTGTCCCCTTCCAGCCACGCGGCACCACTGCTCAGCTGATCCTGAAAATCTAAGCTAAGATTAGCTAAGACATGAAGACCTAATCTAAGCCTGGTCTTCCAGGCCAGCTTCATCTGGAGATGTTCTGGCGCACCAGCCAAGAGGAAAGAGCAGACCCCAGACAGTCCCAGGCAGGGAGAACCATTTACCCAGCAATGTGCCTTTGAGTCATAGAATCATAGAATGTTTCAAGTTGGAAGGGACTTTAAAGCCCCCCAGTGCCACCCCCTGCCCTGGGCAGGGACACCTCCCACCAGACCAGGTTGCTCCAAGTCCCCTCTAACCTGGCCTTCAACCCCTCCAGGGATGGGGCAGCCACAGCTTCTCTGGGCAACCTGGGCCAGGCTCTCACCACCCTCACAGCAAAGAAGTTCTTCCTGAGATCTCATCTCAATCTCCCTTCTTTCAGTTTAAAACTCTTCCTCCTCCTCCTATGGCTCTCCTCCCTCATCAAGAGTCCCTCCCCATCTCTCCTGTAGCCCCTTTAGGGACTGGAAGGGGCTCTAAGATCTCCTCAGAGCCTGCTCTTCTTCAGGCTGAACAATCCCAACTCTCTCAGCAAGTCCCTCTACCAACCATCCCATCCCCTGTGCAGGAGCAGCTGCAGTGAATGATGATGTTTGGCCAAAAAGAGAGGGAATTTTAGCACTGCTCAGAGTTAACAGTAACAAGCCATGTCTATCCCACTGCAGGATCCCTTTGGAGGTGTGGGAGTACCTACTCAGAGGGGACCACGTGTGTTGCGGTCCCAGACAGAGCACCCACAGAGGAGGAGCAGCAATGTGCTCACCCATCTGCCTGCCCAGAGGTCCCCATGCTGCTCGTGGGACATCCCATGGATGCAGGACTCACCGGAGCATCCCTGCAACCCAGGGAGTGGATCTGACCAGACACAGGGACAGAGAGTCCTTTGGGAGTGAAGACCCACAGCAACACACTGCTTGGCACAGGCAGCCCACCGGACCACGGATCCCACACCCCAGCTCACTCTTCTGCTGGAGAATAAGCAAACACAAGAGGTGATGGATGGTTCCCTTTGGAAAACACTAATCACTTGGCTGTAGTGCATTTAGCAAGGCGGAGTGCGCATCAATCCCAGCAGCTGCCTTCAATCACCGCTGAGTTTAACTCAACCGGTTTAAGGGACTGCTATTAACCATCATCTGGTAGACAACATGCCCTTATTGTAGTAAACATTCATTTACAGCTGAAGGACAGCAGCACTTCTCATTGTCTCCACATATTTGTGGTGCTCCAGCTGGTCTGGAGATGACTCGCTGAGCAGCAGTGGGAATGGCGGCTGAAGCGCTGCCTGGATGTAGTTACTGTTGGAAGGGGGAGATATTTTGAAAATACCACGGCTGATATTTTTATACAATAGAGACATCATGTACGTAGGAGGCCCTTTTACATTTTAAAACATACACAGAATTACCAAAGATAGAAGATGAGCAAACCTACGAGCATATGAAGGTTTAAGATCGCACAGATTCCTCTCCTCAGCGCTCCGGGGAGCCAAGGGGCAGCGTTTGCAGGCAGCTCACGGGCAGGGGCATCGCCTCATCTCATCAAGGATGGGTGGAGATAAGGAAACAGAAGCCACTGGTTTCTGTCTTCCTCTTTCCCTTGAGCTCACCTTCACACTGGGGCACTAGAGAAGCTACCAGAGCAAGCAGAGGAGAGGAGGCTCACTCGGAGCTAAAACATTGCTTTTATTGTCTGGATCTGGCAGCACATCGTGCTCTCCAAACAGGTAAGTCAACCCAGCTAGCTCCCAGAGTGAGAGCAGACACGGGCAGTGATGGACAGACCATGGCTGCACCCAAAGGCAGAGCTCATGGTTGACCCCAAGGATGCCCAGGGGATGGTAACCTCCGTGCTTGGATCCTCTGTGCCCACCAGGATGGGGAGACAACAGCTTCATCCAGCCCCCGCACAGGGAGCTGCCCCCAGCAGATGCCCACATCCAGGACCCGCTGCTAAAGACGCCTGGTGAGATACAGAGGAGGTTGTGTTTGGAGAGGTAAATAAATGAGAACCAAATGGAGGGATGGCTACTTGGAGCAGACTGGACTAGTGCTCCAAGAGTTTGAAATGCGCTGCACTTTAATTACAGCTCTTACCAATCAGGCGGTAATTACTGGTATCCTTCCTGTAGCCTACAATTGCCTAATCTTGTTATTTGAGAGCCATCAAGATTTAAACAGCTGGCGAGCTCTGCCTGCTTCTCAAAAAGGCATCACTTGGCCCCGACGCTGATTGTTTAATCTGGGAAGGGTGTGTGACAACCTGTGTTGGTGTTGCCTCCGCAGCTCCTCGGGTCCCTTGAGGGTGGCACCCCTCGCCCCTGTCCTGCTGCCCCTTTCCAGTACCGGGGCTGACCCCAGCTTAGCTGTACAGCAGGCCCTGCTCCTCACAGGAAACATTTCACACGTGGAAATGGTGTTTTGTGGGACAGTTTGGGAGGTTTCCCTGCAGGAACGCGGCGCCTCCCTCTGCTCGCCCGGCTGGAGCCATCCCCACAGGGCACAATCATCTTCAGGTGTCTCCAGAAGTGAGCAGCTTCTCCATTTGCCGTAGAGGCTTGGGCAGCAGGTCGTCAGAGAAGTCAAAAATCCACCTTTTGGCCACATAAGAACAGATCAAGCCTTCACATCCAACAGTTTATTTTGCTTTCTCAGTATTGGAGACTCCTGTTGTTAAAAGGACACCAGCTAAGCTCGGTTATCCTCAGGGTGGCACACAGGTGACCTCTTCCCAGATCCACACAGCGTTTGGGGCTCCTCAGGGAAGAGGTGTCACAGTGCAGAGCTGACCCCAATGTACCAGACCCTGTTCTGCTGCCCCTCAAGGCTAGCAGGGAGCAGGCTTGCCTTGCCACGGCCATTGGTGAGCCCAGAAAGCGAATCCAAGCACAGACTGTCCTAAAAGCTCTTTAAACGCGACTCTGCTCGAAGCTGCAGCAAGTGGGAGTTCTGGAAAATGGTCGTTTCCCTTTGGTCATATTTAAGAATTAATGCCTGGTGGAAATGCTGATTGTATCTCCGTGCCATTCTTCCCTGCATACTTGTGTGACTTATCAGCCTGGGAAGCAGCTACGGAGATGTTGTCGGCAGCATCCATCTCCAAAGAGAGCCTGAAATGATTGTGATAATACAGCAAATACTCAGGGCTTCTATTTCCTGAGCATTACTAATTGCAGGAGGGTACAGAAGGCTCTCAGCTTGGGAGGAGAAGGGGGTTTAAGTGGTGCTGGGGCTGAGAGGAGCAGGCTGTCGTGAGCACAAGGATTTCCCCGGTGCCGTCCGGTCCGTGAGGTGGCCCTGGGGACCCTGCGGTGGCCCAGCCCTTGGGCTTGAGGAACAATTCTGTGCAAGGCTCTGAATGATGCCGGACCTTCCAACGGCCCTTTCTGCTCCCACGGCAGCCAGGTAGAGACAATTTCACCTCCACCTGGCCAGAAGGTGAGAGCAGCGGAGCCGTGGCTGCAGATGCTTTGGGGGGTTGGTTTTGGAGCCACCTCCCTGGACATCTAAAAGGGCAAGTTCAAGTGAGGGCCACGCTGGCCGTGCAGGGGGACCTCGGGAAGGTCGAGCTTGTAGCCTGGGCTCCTGCTCCATCCCTGCCCAGGGGCCGGTGCAGAGGCTGGGGGAGCGGGGACGGGGCTCGGGCAGTATCTGATTCCAGCGTCCTGCTCAGGGACGGCAACCTCTGACAGCTGAGCACAGTAACCCTTTAATCCATCGCAGAGCTCGTCTGTCAGAGCCCCAATGCCCACGGGGAGGTATCAGTAACAAAACGCAGGAAAGAGAAATGAGAGTGGAAAATGTTTGGCTTTTTGTCTCCCCGCTCGCCAGAAACACAACTGCTCTTGTTCTGCTGGTGGGAGCGTTTCTCCCAGGCGCTGCCCAGTGCCCCCATCCCAGTGTGGGGGGGTGGGGGTCGGGTGGGAGGACACACACACCCCCCCAGGACCCCATGCAGTAGCTGTAGCTGCATTAAACCCGCACCCTTGGGTGAGGATCTCGTGTCTCTTCACCCTGTGCCTGCCCATGTTCCCCATCAGCAGATGGGTGCAACCTCCCTCTCCAAGGGCTGGCTGGGGAGATGCACCCCAACCCAGCAAACCCTCCGGAGCAGCAGGAATTGGAGAGGAAGGAAGCGATAAAGCCAAGAGGAGAAGCAAAGGGAGGGGAACAGACCCTATTTCTGAGCAATTTAAAGGAGCAATCGGCATTATCATTTGTCTAGAGCGTGCCTTTTCCCCATCTTCTCACCCAAAACAAGGCGAAACGCGTGGCTGTGAGGGGGCGAGGGGAGGCTGCGTGCCTCCCCCCCCTTGTAATCTGGGGATTATGGCTTGTATAACGGGATTACCGGGGGCTGAGGAACAGCAGTGAGTGGGATCCAAATCGCAGAGCGAAACGGGGGAGAAACCTGGAAGAATGTCTCTCGCACAGTACGAGTGCATAATACGTCCTCGCAAGACCACATTTTGGATTTTAATATCGAGTTTTCTGTAATGCAGAACATACTTATGGCCCGGCTCCCTTGCTGGGCAGCTGCTGGGTTTCAGCGTGGAGGAATTGGCAAGATCTTTTCACCAGGTGAAATAAATAGAGTGCTGGGCCCCAGATAGGATTACGGTTTGTTTTCTTTAGGTGTATAGAATCCGCGGGAAAGCTGAGCCCAAACGGAAACTCAACTCCTAAAGAATTTGGCCTATACTGGCCAGCTCCTGTCTGCCTGCCAGGCATGCTCTCCTTGCCTTGGATTTTGCTCTTTATCTTTTAAGAGGCTTTGTTAGCAACGTATCAAGCTATTCTTTGTGTGCCTAGAGGACAGGGGGCTTCTTTTCAAATTATTTGAGGGTGATAAAGTTACAGGGTTTTACCTGGGGAACCGCGATGAGAAAGTTCTCCTGGATATTTCCAGGAACACCCCCTCACTCACTAACGAAACCCCCCCCCAAACCCAATTCCCAGCATTTTCACAGCAAGTCGGGGAGGGCGCTGAGCTCAGCTGGGGGGAGAAGCGCGACCTGGCAGAACCTCACCCGTCTCTGAATCCCATTTTCTTGTTGCTAACACGTTTTTCCTCCTTGTTGATTTTATCTTTTGTCCCAAAAGGCTGGTGAAAACCTCTCACCGGGGGAGAAAGTGTAGGAGGTGCGGATTGCACGGCAGCCCCCCGCTCCCTTCTGCCCCTGCCCCAAAACAGCCGCCGTGGAGGGGCTCTGGGCGAGGATGCTGACTCAAATTAACACCCGAGACGGAGACCAACGCAGCCCCGAGCAGCCGAAGGCTTGTGTCCAGGCGTCTGCTGCACGTCCCTGCTCTCTTGCTTCCCTTTGTTTCTCTGGCGAGCGGCGTTTGGAGGAGAAGCCTTGGCCGGCGTGTGCTGGAGCTTCAGGCAGCTGCCTCCTCCCGAAGCCGGGGCTGGGTGGGAGCATCCCCACGGAGGGACAGCCCCGGGACAGACCCACTCAAAGCGGTGGTCGTGGCCGTGTGGCGGGAGGAGCTGTGGCACCGTCACCATCCCCGGTGCCACGGTGGGATGGCACCACTTCCACCAGTTCAGAGCAGTAAGTGGAGTAAGTCTCATGGCAATTAGACTTAATGTGGGGGCTCGGAACAAAGGGGACAGCTAGGTGTGACCTGGAACGGGCATGGGTGCATTCAGTCAGTGCCCAGCAGGACGTGAGATGTCCTTCAAAGTCACAGGAGAGTCATCTCCAGGGGTCCTGGCCCACCCGCTGCCCTCCAGGCGTGGATGTCCCCAGCTCAGCCCCGCTGGGGCATCCATCTCACAGGGGCAAACAGGATCCCACCCTGGAGACTAACTCCTACTAAAAATTCTGGGCCGCAGGACTGCTAAATCTGCTACTCCAACAAGACAGCAGCACGCATTTTAAAGCACAAAAAAACTGTTTAGGCGTGCATTTCTCCGGGCTGGATGAGAGACCTCGTGGCTGTAGTTCAGTCCAAGGGGCAGTGCTGGGCACAGAGGACTCGCAGTGGGCTCTTCTGCTCTCGCAGCCGGCAGCAGCCTTTGCTCTTCTTGATTAAAATACAGTCTTAAAAGTCCTTCTGGGGAATATCGAGGGGAATCTTGCACTGGAAATATATTCAGTTTGCTGTACAACTGCTTGCACTTTGGTAGTTTATGCAAAGCTTATTTTTTTCACCTTGTGCGTGATGTTCTTTACCCAGATACCTTTTATTTGGCTGCAGAAGGCAGCATCTTGTTTAGTTTGAGAAAACAGGGGAGGCAGAGTGACCTACCCAATATCGAGTCAAATACAAGTCCCCAACAGTAAAGCAGACCACAGTGGCCTGAGTTTTCTTCAGATGCTGGGTACAGGAGCAGTAATATGTGTCAGCCTCCACCAAAACTATCCCCCGGGGGTTGCCTTTCTCTCCAGACACCGCAACAGCGGCTGAAAAAAGTCTCCACTACAGGCAAGCTTGGGTGGGAGTGCAAGGAGGCTCCGGAGAGTAATTCGGGGTTTATTTTCCCTCTTTCTGTGCCTTTTCTCTCCCTGTAAAGTCAAGGTGGCTCCACGCGCTGCTCTGACGTGCCGGGCTGGGAGCAGCAGATGTTCCCGAAGGCGAGGAGAGGACGGTGGGAAGCAGAGCTCATCCCCCTGTACCACCCCCCTCGGCTTCACCACCTGGGCAAAAAATTTGGAGAGCTGCAGAGACATGATCGGAGCTGCCTTAGGGAGGACGAGCGTGGCCGAGCTCCTGTTGCTAATTACACACACCCGGAGCCGTAGGACTCCTCAGGTGAGCCCTTCGTGAGCTCCCGGGAACAAAGGAGCCCTTGTCAGGACGCTGCTCGCCGCGGGATCTTCAGATGTGTAGGACACCAGCCTTCCTCTGCTCTGCGCTCTCAGAGCTCCTCTGCCTCCTGCCACGGCAGCTTCCACCACCCAGCCTGGTGGGGTTGGGGTCCTGGTCAGAAAGGGGACGTTTGTGAGGGGAAAACAGATGTTTCTGTTGTCCTTTTGCCCCTAAATTGCTGCTTCGCTTTTGCTGAAAAATTCACAGAAATCAGACCATGACTTAGCCTAAAAACTGTCAACCCTAGAGCTGTTGATTAACAGCTTTATGAACATCTGAAACCAGCAGATAAGAAGGGGAACTGGTTTTGTACCATCAAGAGAGTGCCAGGGAGGCGGCTGTTCCCCACGTGAGGGCAGCTGGATGGTCTGCCACGAGTTCCCCTGGCTGGCAGCACAGGGGGGAGTTCTCTATGAAATGAAAAGATCAATATTTGTGTGACATTCAGAGAATTCTCCCAGCCTCTGCCTGCTGCAGTTACAAATCAGAGCAATTGCTTATGTGAGCGCTGTGAATGCACTTCTCTGTGGAAGACTTTGGGTTTTTAAAGAAGTTACCCACCTCCTGCCTCGAGGAGATGGATGATATCAAAGTGTCAAAGTCACACATGTGCATTTAACGGGGGAAATACCAGGTCTGGCCCCAGGATAACTGGCCACCTACGGCCATGCAAGCGCAGCCCCTCTGCCACGGTGGCCGCTGAGAGCAGTAATCCCAACTGGGAAAGGCTGGTGGGGCCACCAGCGTGGGAAACTGTTCCCCCAGCAGCTTGTGACAGCCTGGAGAAGCCAGCCTGCACTGGGGTGACACCTCACATGTCCCTTTGTATGGGACTTCACCGACGGGGGCTGCGGGAGCCGGGAGTCTTTCAGTGCCTGAGCACTCCACATCCACAAAGAAATGGTCGGCTCATGATATCACACCGGGAACTCTCGCCAAACCAGCTGAAATCATTCAAACATTCAGACCGTGCTTAGGGCGGGGGGGACCCTCTGTTCTAAATATATTCCTTTGAAGGCAGCTTGTTATTTAAACAACTATTGCAACACAGGGTTTTGCATGGAGCTGCTCTAAACTGAGGAGGGAGGGGAAAGCTGGTTGCGGGCACAGAGTCACCACCCAGGTATTTTAATTGCAAATCCCAGCATGTTTTATAGATGTCTAGAGAGTATCTCTTTACGTGGGCTCGGAGGATTACAATAAGATCCATCATGTTTTATATGAACCTAGTGACAGTATGTAAGTCCCACCCTGACGATGCCCTAAGATGGGAGGATACCGTGTAACAGCCCATCCACGGAGCCAGGAGTAGTTCGAGGCATCTCCACGTGGTCTGAGGCTCCCAGGAGCGTTTAGCCGAGCAGAGCAGTGTCTCTGTCCCACACGTTGGGAACACGCTGTCTCTCGATGCCTTCCCAACCTCCCACAGGTCCTGGGAGACCACGGTGGGGCAGAGGAGCCCGCAGCAGCCCGACCTCCAGGTCGTGGAGCCAAGGGGTGGATCACACCTCCCTTCCCAAAGGGCTCAGGTGCCCGCAGTCAGTGTGGCAGTGTGGGATTCCCATGGCTTTCCTGGTGTGATGCCCCCATCTGTATCTCATCGGCAGCAAGAGCTGGCAGAGAGCTGGAGCGACCAGGATGAGGCCCCATCTGGAGCACTGGGTCCAGTTCTGGTCTCCCCAGTTCCAGAAGGACAGGGAACTGCTGGAGAGGGGACAGCAGAGGCTACAAAGATAATGAGGGGCCTGGAGCATCTCTCTTACGAGGAGAGGCTGAGGGACTTGGGGCTTTTTAGTCTGGAGAAGAGAAGACTGAGGGGGGATTTGATCAATG
>JAHREE010000458.1:86286-98783 GCA_033628505.1 Tringa tobata
AAGCTGTGGCTGCCCCATCCCTGGAGGGGTTCAAGGCCAGGTTGGAGGGGGCTTGGAGCAACCTGGTCTGGTGGGAGGTGTCCCTGCCCAGGGCAGGGGGTGGCACTGGGGGGGCTTTAAGGTCCCTTCCAACTTGAAACATTCTATGATTAAACACAAAATGTGGCAGACAGGGGGCCCAGCAAAGCATGGCCAGTGCTGGGGGGGGTGCCAGGACGGGCTGTTGAAACAGTCGGTGTGTAACTGAGGTCCCTGGTACAAGGCCAAGTGGCAGAGGTGGCCCGGGAGCCCCGCTGTGTTGAGCAGAGGTGTTGGGTGGCAGCTGCAGCCCAGCAGATGAAGCTCCAGTGCAGTCCATCTTGTTCCTGGGAGGTCTGCATCCTGGCACCCCGGTGTGGCCACCGCTGGTGTTTTCACCACGGCCCAGGGACCCCGCCACACACGGGTCTTGGTGTGTTACACGTCGCCAAAGTGTTTTCTATTTAAATGCAAATTTTGACTTTTCGCTCAGCGGCTGGAGAAAGTTTTTCACCCTGGATTGAGGGTCAGGATAATAATTTATCCACGGGCCTCTTTCTACAATTACTATTTGTACAAGAGAAGTGTTGATATTTGGGTGACCGGGTGAGGAGTCCCTCAGCAGAGTTAGATGGCCAAGGGAAAGGAGGGAGCCACCAGCACCCACAGAGGATGGACAGGCACCAAAAACTGCCCATGTCCTGTGGCTCTTTGCTTCAAGATGTGCCTGGCCAGAGGTCCACCACTTTTCCCTGCTCAGGAGCAGTGCACAGACACAGCTGGATTTTGCACACCTGTATTTCTTCGTAGGAAGAGCCACTGCCAGAGGCAGATGTGGCAGTTCCCCTCCCTGCGCTGTGTACGATGCCTTTCCAGAGCAGGGTCCACCACCCGGCCTTGGGTTTGAGTCACATCTCCCTGGTGCTGGGGCACAGGGATCACCAAATCCCTTGGGAAGAGGGTTGGGATCCAGGTTTGATGACCAGACGGAGCTGTGTTGAGCAATTTTTCACCTGCCATAGACACCCCCTTCCCACCCGTTTGCTCCAGGCTCCCTTCCAACCTCTCCAGCCCAGGTCAGTGTCCCGGGGCACCACAGCAAAAATCACTGGGTGCTCATCTTTCCCTGGCCCACCTGGGAAAAAGCCAACACAGCCGCTGAGAAGCTGTTCCTTTGAAATGCACAAAATTAAAATAAGAGCTAAATCATTAAATAATGATATTTTTTCCAAGCCAGGCAGTCACATTTAGAAAATGTTAAAAATAAGGTGGTCATTGCAATCTTCATTCTGTTCATTTTGCTCAGCCTCACTAAGACAGAGCCCGTAACCGCGTGACACATCCTGAACTTCCTACAGTGCAACTCTTCTTCAATATTTGTCTTATTCTCATTCTTCCCTACGTGGCCCCTGCCAGAGTTACCAAGTTTAAAACCATGCTTGGAAGACAGAGTGTTTATTTGATGCGCCAGGGAGGCTTTTCTACAAGGCACATCATCACAGTGTCTGATATACACACAAACGTATCTTCATTTATCTCGGAGCCTTCTTACAAGGTACCAGGGATGATATTTCACAACGTCATAAAAAAGGGCAGAGATGCAAGAAGATTAAATTCAGCTGTTTCCACTAATTTTGGATATCCAGTGAGTAGCGCCTGGTTTTTCCAGCCACTGAGGATTCTCAGCATCCTTTTTACTCACAATCAAAGGGTGACTTGATTCAAAAGTCTGGGGTGACTTTGGCCATTTACTCTGAGCTCCTGGCAGTTGCAGCCCTGCATTCAGCCCAGCCCATCTCCCAGGATGGGCCAGAGATGGAGAAGCCACATCTCCTGGGACATGGTGCACCCCCAAAACGTCACCCCCCCCTTTCTGTTGCCGTTATCCTCTGCTTCATCCCTACCTGCCACCTGGAAACAAAGCCAGGCTCCCATGGGCAGTAGCCTCCTCCTTGGGCAGCCTCTGCCCAGAGAGTGGGACCAGGAGGGGACAAAGGGACAGGAGCTGAGTTTGCTGGGCACTTCCCAGCCCCAGACTCTGGAAGGGACGACGCTCTCCTGCCCTAATTCTGCTTTCTTCCAAACATTCACCCTGCTGGGCTGCCATGGGCAGCCTAGGACACGGGCTGAGAGGCTGGTGGGGGCGAGCAAGTGCCTTGCATGGCACAGGGAATGGCTGGCACCTCCTGCAAGTCACTGCCAGGACAGGGGACACAGCAGAGCCACCCCTGCTGCCTCCCAAACCCCACCACCACCAGACGCGCCACCTCCACGTACAGCAAAGAGCCATAGAAATGGGATGTGGAGCCGAGGTCACATCCTTTTTTTAATGTGAATTAGTCTGAGCACTAAATGAGTTCAGACTTAATTGTAAGCATTTTCTGTTAACTAAGCAAGAAATCTTATAATAACACAATAAGGTGCCATTTCACAGCATCCAAATGGAGCAATAAGCTAGTGCCTCATTTGTATGTATTTTTTTCACAGTGATTGCTGACGCTGCTGCTTTTAATATATTCACATTGGCACAGCCATTTGCATTCAGATGCAATTATGAGTTAGAAACTCCCTCCCTTCTGCAAGCTCCAGAAAGGGAGAATTTCAGCCCAGAGACACGTTACTGTTCATTTTGTGGGGTCTAATTAAGGAGTCTGCTCTGGCAGGAATCGAATTCCTATTGTTACCAAAGGGAGCGTCCTGCAAAGAAATAGATTAAATTAAACCAAGCCTTTAAAACTCTTCCTTTTTCTCCACAAAAAAAAAAAAAAACCTTATTGATCTTGAGCAGAAATAGTTGTTTCCTATGGAAATAATGACCCTTTGGGGACAGAGGCCAAAAAGATGCATGAATCTGAAGAGTGTTATCAGGTTAGAGCTGTGCCACACACAGTCTGCCTCTGGACGAGCAGCACCGAGGTCCTCCACACCAAGGAGGGTTTGAGGTTGATGGCAAACCCTCTGCAGACCCCGTTGCCACCAAACCTCACTCCAGCTTGAGAGAGTGACAGGGTTTTTCAAGTCTCATCAGCAGAGACCTGGCTTTCACGGAGAAAAGGAGGTGCAGGCGCTTGCTCCAGCATCCCTGAGAGAGCAGCTGAGCCGGGTGGCCACCCAGCGTGGGGCTACATCCATATAGAGATCCCAAATCTGGAGGAAAGTGTTCCTGGGAAGAACTGGCGTCTGTAAATCTCTGTTCTTAACAGGCCACAGCACGAGGCTCAGTGGTGCGGGCTGCACTGGGACCAGAGGGATCCTCCTCTTTCGTTTATAAAGATGCTGGCAGGCCAGCCAGCCGCATGAAAAATTGCAAATATAAATCCTGGTGCTGCTCCCCCTGGAACAAGGGCCCTCCCATATCCCCACAGCCGTCCCTTGACCCCTCCTGGTCAGTCCATCTCCTTCCCCCAGCCCGTGAATCCAGCGGGATTCTCACAGCTCCAAGGGAAGTCTGCCATCTCCTAAATGTCCCCCCCCAAGACAAAGCCCCCACCTGGGCTTGGAGAGGGGAATATCCCCCAACCTGACACCCGCAGCCTGCCCCTCCGCCCAGGAGGCTGGAGGACACCCCTCACCCCCGTGCTGCTTCAGGACATGCCCTGGCCTTGGGGGTGGCTTGGGCAGGTCCCAGCTGCCTGCAGAGGTGGCAGCACCCTCCAACATCTCCCACACTTCCTCCATCTCTCCCCTTCTCTTTGCCATGGGCTCTACTGACAAGATGCCACAAAAGAGCGATTGGCAGGCAGCACGTCCCTCCAAACCTTTCCACCTGAGGAACTCAAGCAACAAATGAAAGAGAGAAGAGAAAATAAAGAAACCAAGAGATACTCAAGCTCCCACATGCGATTTATGTCCCCTCCTGCAGGGGAGGTTGGGATGGGAGGAGAAGCTTGGGTGCAGGCATCAAAGCCACCCTGGAGTGAGCCAGCACCATCCATGATGTCTGGTTGTGATTTGTGAGAGCAGCGAGAAGATACGGGCTTAGAAACACCCCTCAAAGATGTGATAGGACAAGGAGCATCTGTGCGTCCAGTGTGGCCTCACATCCCTCCCAGCTCCATGAAAGGACCACAGTGTACTGAGACAGTTGCTCTCCACCTCACCACTTCCACCTCAATTTCCAGGGAAAACTGTAGAATTCCAGGAAGGAACATGCTCAGGAGCAGCCCAAGGGCCCATCCAGGCCAAAATCCCTCCCTGGCTGAGGAATACCTTAGCGCAACAGCGAGAGAAGGAACTTCAAGTGGTCCCTCAAGCTGGGCACCAGCCTCTTCTCCTGCAGCAGGGCCAGAGATGGACTCCTCAGGTGCTGGCAGGTAGTGAGTAGCCTTCTCCTCCTCCTCCTCCTCTCACCAGGAGGGATAAGTAGTAGAGGGAGGAGGAGAAGATAGTGTAATTACTGCAGCACCTGAGATCTCATAAAGGGTGCCATGTAGATTACCTCCTCCCGACAGGCTGGAGCTTTGGTTTATAGTTTACACCAGCATATATCGAATTAACCTCAGAGAAAAAGGTTAAACTATCAATCACAAAGTGCAGTTTAAAGAACTGCATTCCCCATGATATATGGCACTGGCAGGCACGTCAGAACTGAGCCAAAGACTGCTTAAAAGTAACTGGGGATAATGGGCCCGGCTCCTTATGGAGATAGATGTGCAGTGTGTTGACTTTAATATGCTGCATAAATGAGACCCCGGTGTGGAAATATTGCATCACAATGTAAAACAATTTCCTCTATTCAAACAATCTCTAAGTAGACTTCTCCTATTTAATATTCGCTGGGTGGCTGGGCCAGCTCCGGGCTGCCCTGGGCCGTGGCAGAGGTGCTGGTGGGGTGACGGGGGGCACGTCGGTGATGGGGGGCACTGGGAGCAGCACTGGGGATGGGGCTCCCGGGACACGGAGCACTGGGCAGTTGCTGGACCAGGGCCTTGGCTAGCAGAGGGCTTCTATTAGCTGCACATGTGTAGAGCAGCGGGGCTGTAATTTGAAGACATGTAACACAGACTGTTTACATTTTTGGAATCCTGGATAGTTATGTGCTGAATTTCCCTACTGGAAAGAAAAACTGCATGAGCCGGGAATGCGGAGAAGGAGGAGGCGTCTCCCCTCCGGAGTTGGGGGGGATGCATCGCATCTGGGAGCGGGCTCCAGAGCGGACACGCACCCCCACTGCCCCTGGCTGAGGTGTCCCTGGTGTCCCTGCTTGGCCAAGGGGGTCTGCAGCCCGTGGGGGTCACCCCAGCAGCCCAGGCAGTGGGACTGCTCGAGACTTCAGGCTGCCCGTGCCCTGCCGGAGGGGCTGGGAGCTCACCACGGGGCTGATGCCACCCTGGCAGACGCACACAAATGAGGTCCTTGCCCGGGGCAGAGCTGGGACCCTCACTCCAGCCACACTCCAGAGCATCTCACCGGGGTCAGCCCAAGCCAGACCGAGGTGCAGCCCCCCACAAAGCTCCGCACGGAGCCCCACCACTCTGACCACAGGCTCTGGGGCACATCTGCAGTCCACGTGGGCTACAAAGTTGTTTTTTAATTGTAATAAAATGATTGCTAGGTTTGGGCAAAGCTACTCATTACTGCTTCAGGAACTTTGGGAGAATTATCATCCTTAACGATAACACTCTCCAGTTTTCATTATACACTTTCTAATTGTAACAGCTACATAAAACTCTGCGCTTTGGCCAAGGGATGGGAATGGTCATGATGAGGATGGCACCTGGGCAGCTGTGCCAAACCTTTCCCTGCCCCGGGAACAGCCACCCCCGAGTCGGGAGAGCGGCTCCCACGGACACAGCACCGGGAAGGGCAGCGAGAGCAAGGGTGAGCTCCAGTCCTGCTCTCCAGGGAGGGTGTCTCGGGCGTTATTCCAGCTGCTGCCCTTCATCCCCTGGCCCTGGAGACCTCGGAAGTGTCAGGAGAACATCCTCTCCAGCCTGGGCCTTCAGATCAGTGCTGGTTTGGGATGAGCTGAGACCTGATCCACTCCTTGTCGCCTTTGAGCCTAAAAAAAGGCTGGCCTGAGGTTAGTGCTTTACCTAACGCGCCGTCTTGAGGAGAAGAAAAGGTCAGTGAGACTTTTGAAATAAAAATGTTTCCATCTCAGTTGAGAAAAAGCCCAGATGGGTGAGCAAAGTTTAGAAAAGGGAAAGAATTGAGCAAGCAAGCAATACTGTGAGAAGCTGATAAGAGGAGCTCTAGCAGGAGAATAGGGGAGCCTTGTCTATCAGCCTATTAAAGGCTATTCTTACAAGTTTTTTTTCTTTTCATTAATACGCAGGGTGAATAGAACATTGAATAAAAATCAGTACTTACTGCACAATTGTAGGATTGAAAGGTAACTGTCAACAGAAGGATTGGGGTGACAAAAGGGGCCATTTCAGTGCTTAGCAAATGATTTTCGGCTTGTCATTTCAATAGGCCGTGTTTTTCAGAGATTGTGTTTTTTTGAATAGCGTTTATTACCATGCTTTTTAAAAATTTCATGTTGTCTCTTTGCAGGCACCATTCATTTGCAGATGCAGTATTCCTTTTTGGTTGTCAGAGGGATACTGCTTTAGAAAAATAAAGTACAGTCGTCCAGTGAGAAAAAGGATTCTCTTGTGAAGCTAATGGCTGGGAGAAAAACAATCGGGGCAGCTCCTACCTTCTTGCCAGCCTGACCCAGTTTCTCCCACTGTTCTTTATTCATGATGGCGTGGGCCACCGGTTCTCTCCATTTCAAATTACGAGTGCGATGCTGAGTAAGATAAAACTTTTTTTTTTTTTTTTTTAACAGAAAGCCCATCTTCCTCAAGGCTCCGATTTTGCAGCGGGAGACCCTAAAATACAAATAGGGCTCCTATCTCTCCTCTACAGACAAGAGGTCCAATTTTGCAGTCTTTATTCAGACAAAATCCCATTTACCTCAATGGGGGCTTTGCCTGAATAAGCAGTGGGCAATTAAGGCTCAGACTTTACAAAAGAGATACGTGGGGTGTTTAACGCATTGTGTGTATGCCCGAGAGGAGAAGCTAAGTGACAAAGTTTTACGGTTATCTGCTTCAAATAAAATCTTTGAAAACATGTGTTGGTTTAATCGAAATGATCATGTTCATTGCTACATAATTGCTCGCATAGGTCCAGAATTTGCATGACACTGTATACTATGCAATAGTGGTTAAAAGGGACTTGCATTAGGATTTCATATCATTTTAACAAAAACCACCATTTTTTGGCACCCTGGGCTCCTAAGTAGAGAGTAATCTAGAATTAGTGAGAAATAGATTTCATGGCTTTAAGTCACTTTATAGTGTGCAGGTCTTGAACCCTGATCTTTTGTAAATTGAACCACTTGTGAAAAAACAAAGGGCTCTAATCCTTTTAAACTGCCACTGCACATCCCTGGCCCGGTGCCCTTGAGAAGTGATTTAAATGGCATTGAGTATGGCAGTTCAAAACATACTCAAATCTGTTAAGAGGCCGATATCTATGAAGCGAATGGAAGCAGGGTAAAAAAAAAAAAAAAAAAAAAGCTAATTAAAAGTATTGATGAATCTGCCAGAGAGAATAATATCCTCCAGCCCTCTGAAAATCACCCAGAGCAAGACCAGGATCCTCCTGAAACAGCCGCCAGAGAGAGGAGGAGAGGGATGGGAGCAGAAGGTGCCAGACTGGTTTAAGTGCTTGTGGTGCTGGAGAGGGGCAGGACCAGCCCCCCAGTGCAGGTCGGTGCCCCACACATCACCCACCAGCACGTACCACCACCAGCTCCGAAGGAAACCCGGTGGGATCCCAGCTCCCGCGTGGATCCCGGATCGCTTCCCTGGGATCGGTACCCACCACATCACCTGCTGTTTTTGCTTTTCCACAACAGCCTCCGTGAGAGGTGACTCGAGCCCCAGCTGGCCATGTGGCCACCCCCAGCCCGGGCTGAGGGCCACAGCTGCCCCTTGGCAGGACCGGCTCAGCGGGGGGACACAGGCTTCAGCCACAGACCCCAGCCCAGGTGGGCAGCGAGCAGGGAGCTGCCCCTCAGACGTCCCCCCGGGGCTGCTCTCGTCTCCGGTGCTGCCTGGGGCCTCTCCAGCCACATTAAGAGCCCACGTGTTTAGAAAAATCCCTGCTTGCCATTTAGGACACTGTTAGGAAGATCCCTGCCCACCACACGGCTCTGTCGCCTGCACAGCCTTGTCGCCTCCAACCCAGCTCAGGGGAGGGTTTTGCCTCTTAAAACACCTTTTTTTCCCTTTCCTCCAAAACACAAGACACCACTTGTGAACTATCCCAGGTGACCTGGAGTTTTCTGTGTTAGATAAACATTACTAATTCAAAAGCACTTTTCTTTTCAACAGCTAGAATTAAATCAGAACTCTTTCCCGAGGAGCCGCAGCAATAATGGGTGTGTTAATGAGGATTATCCTTCCTGCCAGCCCCGAGGAAGAGCTGATAAATCAATAGACCCATCACACGAGCAACTCCTCCCCATCTCCCTGCTCTGCGGTGAGGTGTGGGGCAGGGTGAGGTGTGGGGCAGCGGTGGCGGGGAGAGACACGACCAGTGTCCCCCCCCACGGCGGGCAGCAGTGCTCGGGGGGATGCTGGCCATGGGGTGGAGGGCAGATATCCTGCCTTCCTCACCGCTTTGCCTGGCCAGATCCTCCTCATCCCAGCCAGCTCCTGAAACCCAACATGCCAGGCTGGCAAAGCACCACCCGGCGCCGCGCTCGGGCATCCCACCTCTTTTGCCATGTGCAGGGGAGGATGCCTGGCCTATTCTTTTTTCTTTTCACTGCCAATTTGCGTGTCACCCTCTCCCATGCCCCGTGGGAGCTCTCGTTATTCCAGGTGTCTGCAGGGCTGCTCCCATGTCCCCACTACGTGACTTGAGCTGCGATCCCGAGTGCTTCTGTCAGCATCCCTGACCTCCCGCGCCGACTCCAAGCCGTGCGTGTGGAGCCTTTTCCACCCCAGTAATAAGAGCTGGAGCTCAGGGGCCACCAAGGACAAAATGTTCAGTTTCCTTAGCAATGGCAGAAAAAAAAAAAAAAAAAAAAGAATTTCACTTTGAAAAACTTAAAAAAAAAAAAAGCACTGTTCTTTAACAAACCTGCTGTCTGCTCTTCTCCCAGGGGAAAGGCTGAGACAAGGATCGCTGCAATAGAAATGCCTGACTCGGTGTTTAAAGTGCCCTTGTTAGCCCTGCCTTGATGGCTGTCTTGAGAATCACAGATCCCACAGATATTTAGGGCCATATAATTTGCTTATCTCCTTGTACAGTCTTAGGCAGCCCCTCAAGAACAAGAGAGAGGCTGTTCCCTTGCAGACACTTGTGTTCCCAGCTGATGTTTGGGTCACAGCAGAGGGACCGGGTGACAGCACAGGGGACCCCACCTGAAGCACCCACCCCTTCACAGGGTCCCCATCCTCAAGCAACCCAAAGCACATGTATGGTGGGAGTGGGGCCACCACCAGGCACCAGCCAGGACCACTGGTGGCTTCCAGGGGACCTCCATGGCACCAGGCTGAACCATTCCACAAGTGCTGTGGGGGATGCCTTCTGCAGGATTCAGGCTCTGATCCCAGCTGTTCCAGAGGAACAAGGGGTCTCAGGGTACCACTCTGCCCTCCCAGGCACCAGCAGCCATTTCTTCAAGCTGTGGCCAGTCCCGCTCCCACCAGTCAGTGGTGGCATCCCCAAAGAGAGATGTTAGAGCAGGAGACAGGATGCAGCCCAACATAAATGCATTTGTCTTTGCTCCACACCAGCCTTCGCTGCCAGCTTGTGCTTCAAGCCGTGCAAACAGAAGCCTCCTGGCATAATTGGAAGATAGTCAACATTTCCAGCTATAATATTTTAATTATAAAGCATGCTGTTGAGCCGATGATGTGAAGTGACCGGCTCAGGGAAGGGCCCAGTGCCACCAGGTGTGGGCTCTCAATGGGAGCCTGGGATAATGTTTCTCCAAAAAGTAATCGGTCTCCTTCCCACAGCCCAATGTGGAGCTTCCCCACCACTCCTGGGTGCGCTGCCCTGCCCACTCCAGACACAGTCCCACCATTTCTGCCCGGGAATAAAGCTTTCTGCAGCAGAAAGAGCATCTCACATCTCCTGAGACAGCCCATGGAGCACAGCAGGGGAGGATGTGCAGAGACAGTCCCTTGGGCAAAGGGCAGCTGAAGAATCCACAGACTCTCTCTGGAGGCAGTTCCTGCTGCCAACCTGTATTTGGCTGGAATTTTCTGAGGACTTTTCCAGCTGCTGGGATATCTCCTACATTCCCGATGCCTCCTCTCCTCTGTGCCATCCATCCTTCCTTCCCAAATATTATCATGTGTGTGCCTCCCTCATAGCCTTTCCACAAGCACCAGCAATTGCTCCGGTTGCAGAGCTCTGATACCTCAGACAAGAAGAACTGAGCAGCTGAAAGGCTGCCGTGTCCCTCGGTATCACTACTGGGAAATAGAACACGGAAACACAAATTCAACAAGGAAATAATAATAAAAAAAATATGGTGATTGCTCAATGCAATAGACACGGCGTGCCCAGGGATAATGTAAAGGGAACCTGAGAGCTGCAGGCAAAGTCCTGAAGTCCCGGGAGATTAGGCAGGAATGCCATGTTGCAGTGCAGGGATTTTGCTTGGAGACTGCCCTTGACATTAAATCAAAGTTGGAGAAGTTCTCGTCTGAATTGGTACGTGAGCGACGGCGCCAGCAGCCAGCGTGGGGTGTTGAACCGCGGACGCCTCGGATGCCGTTCGGGCACATATGGGAATCCGGGCGGCACAACTGCTCTCCAGGGGCTGGAGAGGGACGACTGATTGTATTTTAATTGCAGGCTCAGTATGAAACAAGGTGTGGGCCAAAGTGCAGCTACAATAGGTGCGGCGCCAAGAAGGATTTGGTGCCAGCAATAGATACTCTGGCAAACTCAGCCCTACAGCTCCAATTATGGGACTTCTCTTATACCACTGTCTCTAAACATTGGCTTCTGACTGCAATGCCTTATGCCAAATTGTAATCACCCTCATTCTACTAATGGTCAAAACGCTCGGAGTCCAAACGGGATATAATAATCACCGAGGAGGAGAAAGTGCACTTCAGAGATTGTGCTCAGCATAGCGTGTGGCAGCGTATGGAGAATTGCAACATATGTCATCGCGCTGTGATTACCTCACAGGATCTGGAAAAACACACTTTTCCTGTTCGGGCTCCAAAACGATCATAAATTCAAATGGGTTTTGCAGCTTTCTGCAAGGAAGACTCTCCAACAAACTCCAGCAGCCAGTGAAACGCCAGCCCGTCTGCAGAAAGGCACTGGCAGTGCAGCGTCAGTCCTGGGAGCGCTACGAGGGCCCGTTGACACTCCTCACACCATCACAATAAGCCCTGATTTATAGCTTATTAAAATAGAGTGAGTTGAGATAAAATGCCAGGAATAAAAAAAAATATGACTGGATTGAGTGTGACTTGGCTTATTGAGTTTGTTTCCTATCTTTTTATAAGGGCTATAAAAACAAACAGCTCTCACTTGACTAAAGAAATCATTCATTAAGTTCCTCCACTTGTTCCAGCACATCCAGACACAGGCAAATAAATTCCGGGTGTCCCTTTTAGGAGCTGGTCCCAAGAACACTGGTGGAGCCCGTCGGCTCCGGCGGTGCCACCAGGGCAGGGACAGGCTGGTGGTGGCAGGGTCTGAAGCCACACCAGGGGTTCCCCAGGGCTGCCCCCCGTTCCGGGCAGGTCTGTCCACCCGAGAGGCTTGGCCAGGAGGGTTCACATCCAGCCCGCTGAGACGTGGCGATAAATGTAATTGAATAAAGGAAGGGAAGGGGAAGGAAAGCCTGAGCAGCTGGGGAAGAGAAGGAGGAGCCTGAGGCAAAATTTATTTCTGTCAACTGGTGGTCTATTTCCCTGATACCATTTCCTTGTATACAGATAAGGAGTTATCTTAAATGACCATGTCTTTTTCAATTTGTACTTAACAGTCAGTCCCATTTTCCTTATATGATACTATCACAGCAGGATGAAAAATGCATTACAATAATCCCTAAGGATCTTCATATATCAATATCAAATGGTCTGAAATTGACCTGTTATAAAAACCAGCCTTTCAAGTCAGAAAAAAAAAAACTTAAATAAAAAAAGCAAATTTCAGAGCTTGCAGTATGCTCCATAACCCAAATACTCAGGCACAAAGAGCAACGTTTCCAGAATACTTAATGAAAACAAACCTTCAACATCCATGAAAAAAAAAAAATATTCTTACTATTGATACATCTGCTTAACGTTTGCTGCACCTTGGAGGAATGCTAATCCTGGGCCGGAGCGACGCATAAGCAGCCAAATTAGGTTGAGCCACTGATTCCAGGACCGGCGATGATGTGCTGGGAATTTTCCTGCACGAGCTGGAGCGGCGGCAGCCGGAGGAGAGGAAGGGAAAGCGGCTGAAGCCGACAGCATCCTTGTTCTGCCCCGTGCCTGGTGCTGCTGGTACCC
>JAHREE010000458.1:103728-127890 GCA_033628505.1 Tringa tobata
GTGCCCATCAAGGCAGAGCCTCCCAAAGCTCGGTGACTCGTGGCAGCAGCCAGCTCCATCACGTAACCATCAGCAGAAACACGTCAGTGATGTACACCCAGAGGACATGTGCCACGGTGGGAGCTGCAGGCATCTCAGTCCTCTCCTCCCCCTCCTACAGCTTGAATTATTTTCCCCACCTCAGCCAGAAACCCGTATCTGTGTGTGTTTGAGTCTTTGCTTTTCTTGCCTGGTCTGGCAGGGGAGCTGGAAGAGGGCAGGAAGGCTGGGTGCAGGGAAGAAGGATGGGTGCAGGGAAGAAGGATGGGTGCAGGCAGCAATGGCTGTGGAAGTCACAAGGCACAGATCCAAAACTCTGAAAGGAGAGGACTCAGCTGAGCCAAGGAACCAGGAGGTCAGAGGGAGAGGGGTATCTATTTCCCGAGAGCTATTCTTGGATGCACTTTCTGAGCAACACACTTCTCCATGAAATCCTGCGGTTGGTGGGAGGGACCTCCTGGGATGGTCCCAGGGCCACCTCCCCGGCACACCTGGGTGCTTTACAACCAAGTGCTGCTGGCCAGGGACAGAAACAGGGCTGAGAAAGGAGAAAATAGGAAAACAGGGTGGGGGGGCAGATATTTGTCAGGGCCACGTCCAGAACCTCACAGCAAGAGAAGGCCGCTTTCACCGCCGAGATGCCTGTGTATGACCCATGCATTCCTCCCCGACCCTCGCTTTTAGTTGAAATTACACTTGATTTGGTACCTACTGACAGGCTGGAGCTGTGTCCTTCCAGCCACTGCCTGGGGAAGGCAGGATTGCAAAAGCAGCACAACCATCTCCGTGGCGCAGGGACAAAGGCGATTCCCTGACACCTCTCGGCCACGCAGGGGAAGGGGTTGTCACCTGCAGCTGTGACAGAGGGGCACTCACATGCCAGGGATGGGGATGCACAGCGACCGAGCGATGAGATGCCAGCTCAGCACAGAGAACGAGAAGCTCCAGGGAGGCCCCACAGGCTGGTGCCCACACTGTCCATCTCTGGGGCCAGAGGCTCCTGTCTTCAGCAGGATGCGGCACCAGAAGTGTTTTGTCAGATCCTCAGCGTATGCAAAACCTTGGCTTTATATTTTGGTTAATTCCATCCCTGGAAATGTTCAAGGCCAGGTTGGAGGGGGCTTGGAGCAACCTGGGCTGGGGGGAGGTGTCCCTGCCCAGGGCAGAGGGTGGCACTGGGGGGGCTTTAAGGTCCCTTCCAACCCAAACCATTCAATGATTTTGTGAAGAAGTTGCTGATGCAATCTCCTTTCCTCACTTGGGAGACTTTCCTGGGTCTGCAGCCACTGCTGTAGCTGCTGCTGCTGGTGCAGGACTCAGTGAAACACCACGAGTCACACAGAGAAGATGCTTGTGACAGTGAGGAACCAGGGGCCAGACGCTGCCAGTCCCAGAGCAGGTTCGAGGTTGATGAGCACCATCCCTGCTCCGCGGGGCCTCAGAAAACCAAGATTTTGTCAAATCAGACGTCAGCAAAGTGGGAAGATTTGTTTGAGAGCCTGAATGTACATCCCAGGCTTTTCCAGAGGAAGATACGCTTACTCCTTGGCGTGAGGGGCCCTCCAGCTCGCCTGGAGCCACTTTCATGTGTGAGCATGATTATGACTTCTAGGGACTAACGGCCCAAAATCAGACCAGGAGATGGAAACGGAGAAGTCAAGGGGGAACTAAGTATGGTCTTTCAGTTAATCCAGAGCTTCAGAGCGTTTCCTGTTTCCCAGGTGGTCTGCTGGGAGACCTGAGCTTGCCTGCGGAGTCAGCAGAACTGCCGGCCGGACTGGAAGAGTGCTGGGAAAATACTGCAAAAATGAGGCTCGCAAATGAAGAAAACAGCCAGAAAAACGTGGGAAACCAAGAGGGTGGAGAGAAAGGAGGCCAAGAAACCAGGAGAACAAGAGGCTCCAGTCTATGCCTTCATACAGCTCAAGCAAGTAGCAGCATGGAGGAGGGGGTCTGATGGGATGGGGCTGTGGGGAGGACAAAGGGGTCGGGGTTACTTTCAGCTCCCTCTCTGCTGTCCTTTCACAATGACATTTCCCAAAAGAACAGAGTTTTGCAGGAACAGATGAAAAGCTGAGGGGAATCGAAGTCGCAGGCAGGCAAAATCCAGTCTGCTAACATCAACTGCCCTTTTCCAGCTGTTTCAGTGCAGTGATAGATGTTCCCAGGACAGGTTTTTGGGTCAACGCTGCTGAGGATGGAAGTTGAAGCGGGGTCTGCCTCTTCTCCAGCATCTGAGGCAGGCAGTACCATTAGCCAGGTCCCTCAATCTCCTTTTTCCACACCAAAACACTTTCACTTGCCTCTGGTGACTAAGTCTGGTGACCATGGAAGGATTTCTGCAACAATCCTACTATCTGAGTGAGCCAGAAAGGCGTCAGAAGTAACCGCTATATCAGGACAACTCTGAACCACTCAAATGCAGGGAACCAAGAAATTTCCAAAGCCAGAGTAAAATTTAAGTTGCCTTTTGACTGGTGTCTTTCTTGCATGGGGAATTTGCATGCAGCAAGATCTGCCTTATATCAAATACCAACGCAAAGGCTAATTTAAATTCTTTTTATGCAAATAAGCAGTAGTATGGAACAGTAATAAATCTGGGAAACCACTGGAACGATGTTTAAGAGGACATACAAATTCTGGTCACACACCAGCAATTAGGAATCCCAAGAAGGAGAAAGCACCTGTCTTGGCCTTTATTGAATATTATCCTCAATTAGAATATTCATCATACACACAAGACAATTCCTTCATTCAAACTTCCATAGACATGTTCAAATTACATCATATCTGCAAAACAGAGAGATGGAAGTTATCATAACCTGTCTCTGAATAAAGCATTATTGAAACTATAAATGGTCCTGTCTGAAGCTTGCTGAAGTGCAGAACCCTGACAGATGCTGCACAGAAATATGACTGGCTGGATGATGTCTTCGGAAACAGCTTGCAGGAAAATGATCCCATTATGACTGAGGCTTTCCAAGCAGCCACCATGAATACCTAGCAGGAGGCAGAGGCTCTGGCACAGGCAGGGCCACACGCAGCCCAGCACCCGAGGTGATTCTGGAGATGCTGCTGGCCCCTGGGGGAGCGGGGTCCCCACCTGGACGGCCTCCCAGTCGTGTCACCACCACAGTCCCCAGTTCAGAAGAGGGGTAAGCTGTCAGGTGGGCAGTCCCCAAGCTCCTGCTGGCTGGAACCAAGAATGCGAGCTTGCCCTGTTGCTATTCATCGCTGGAAAAGCCGTGCTGGGTCTGTGCTGGGTCTGTGCTGGGTCTGCCTCTGTCTGCGAGGTGGGTAAACTCTGAGGTTAGTCTTTGCCTGAGGCTACCCCCGTGCACGGCACTGGGAGCAGAGCTCCCCTTCAGAAACGCTCCTGCCCCCGTCCCTTCCCAGTGATGCCAGTCAAGCTGCCAGGTGTTTTCTAATAACAGATCATACATTTCAGGCCAGAGGGATCCTCACGCTCATCTGGCCTGTGTTAAGCAGGAGATCAGACCTGAGGGCTTTTCTGTGTCGGTTCCTGATATAAATCCCGTGTCTGTGCTTGTAGTTTCGACAGGGCTCCTCTGTGATAAGGGCTCTGTTCCCCAGGAAGCAACCCGGAGACTCCTCACCTGCCCCTGCACGCCTTGTTCTGAATAATCTAACGAGACAGAGCTGCTGACATCTCTCCTCACTGCACACATCTGCCGCAGCCTGAATTCAACCCAGCGCCTCTCCCGCGGGGCTTCCCGCAGCCTCTCCGTGTGCCGACACCAGCCCCACGGCTCAGCTCCATCCCGCTCCCTTCTGCCCTCTTCATCCCCCAGCAGTCATCTTCCTGCCCCCCATTCTCCACCACCACCAGGGTGTACCGACCAGACAGAGACCCTCGGCGAGAAATGAAGTTCTGGCTCCTTTCTCAAGAGCTTTTTTAACACCTTCCATCCAGCCTGTTGATAATTTTGTCCGAGACCGTCGGCTGACAAACCTCTCGCGGTTCAGCTCACCCTCCCTCCTCATCTTTTGCAAATTCTTGCCCAAACTTTTCTCCTCTGGAATATCCTCAGCGCACCAAATAGTATGCAAAGTTGCTGTTAAGAGTCCAGGAAGGATCTCATCCTGCTCCTATAAAATGCTCGAGTGCATATATTAGCTGGCTCTCTAAAGGTCCAGTCTCGGTGGCCTTTCCAAGGTCTGTCAGAGAACATCCTCCCCAGCCAGGTTGCATTTTGGGCTGTATGGTAATGAAATATTTTGCAAAACTGCAGTGAAAATAAGAAGCATTTACTGAGCACTTCCCAGGCTGTTCACAGCCAAATGATCTCTCTCTGCAAGATCTCCACTCGCCCCCCCAGGAGCCGGCGCTGCCAGCTCTTCTCGCCGCTTGGTGTATTTGCAAATGCCTGCCTGCATTTTCCCATGCTGTTTCTCCTGCAGGCAGAACCTCCTCGTTACTGCTGGAAAAAGCCATGGGAACATTCTTCTTTGCTTTCTGCAATTTTTATTATTTTTTTTTTTGGTGAAATCCTCAAGAAGCGCAGCAGCGAGGCTGAGCACACACGACACCGTGACCCGTATTCCCATCCTTCCTTGCACTTTCTGCGCTCTCTCTCTCATTCCCACTACACGTCCCTTGTCCCTACAACGTCACCTCTCTGAACGAGGGCCACTCTAGGGGTACGTGCGAGCGCAGCCGGGCTACGACCCACGGCCAGGGTCGGCAGGCACACCAGCAATACGAATAAATACCCGTACCCCTCATCACTACAGTTCAGCAACAGAACTCCATCACCAGCAGAAGGAATCAGATGAAAAGATTAATTACCAGGCTTAGTTCTCAAAATGGGGCACAGTGTCTTTAAAATATCCAGGTTCCCCACCCACCCCACCCCCCAGTACTTCATCCATTCAATTTTGGTCAAATTAGCAGAGCTAGAAAAATGAATGAGGAAGAGTTTAGAAGGATGCGGCCGTAATAAGCAGCAGTACTGATTGCCACCAAAAAGGCTGCAGGACTTCTTGGACCAGCCAAAGAGGGAGACATAAATCTGCCCAGCCGACAGCAGCCTTGGCCCCCAGCACTGCCTTCCCCCAGACCCCGGTGGTGGCAGCCCATGGGCCACCAGTGAGGTGCCACCATGGCTACTGAGTGCCAAACTCCACGGGAACGGGTCCAGGCGAGTGCCAGGGCAGGCAGAGAGGAGGGACAAAGCTCTGCCACACACTCTGCGGTGTCACAGGGGGACCCCGGGGTGACAGCAGTGATCCTGCCCACCTCAGGGATCTCCCGGGTCCCTTTGAACCATCACCTCTCGCTGCAATTTGTCTGGCTTCTGCAGAAATAAAAGGTATTGAGAAAAATCAATTATAATTCATTGTATCCTATGATTTTTAAAGGCAATTAAGGCTAAGACAAGGTAAGAGGTTAGCAAAATCTCTCATTCTTTAATATATTGTATTTTCTCATTAATTCTTTAATCTTGTGACAAATTCTCCCAGGCAGAGGGCCAGCTTCCTGCCCACTTGAACTCTGGCTGAGTTATGAATGAAGCAGGTAATGCCTCAGCCCGAACGGCCGGGCTGGAGTTAACGAACGGCACCAACCGAGGCCGGCATTTTGCCTTCCCTGCGCATCCCAGCAGCGTGCTGGGAGGTGTGGTGGGACCCCCACGTGGGACTTCCCCCACCACGTCGTCCTTCTGACCCTCTGCCTGCAGAAGGAGAGGGGTTTTCCTGCAAAGTTCCTCAGCACAAGTGAGGGTTTGGGCAGAAGGATCTTCCCTGGGGCAGCAGACCTAAAAGCGGCGAGCAAAATATTCCCATGCAAAAGCAAGAAGTCTCTACTCCCCAGTTCCACCCCTGCTCGTTTGCACCAAAGAGTTAATAACTAAATTGCTGCTAATTAGGGATACTATGAATGAGAACACATCACACTTCCGCTAATCACCAGTGTTTCTGTGTAATGTCTGGAAAATCAAAATTATTAATGAAGAAGTTATTTTGGAATTCAGAGTTTAATTCCGCAAATTCTGGGTAATGGCAGGCTGGTTTGCCAGCTAATTTTCACATCATAACATCAGAACCCCTTAATTAATAGCGAACTAATTAGAAAACGCTGACTTGGAGACAGCAGAAGAAGTTCCTTTGGTAACGAAAGGCCGGTGAGAGCAAGGCAGCCAAGAGCCCTCCCGGTGCGGGAGACGTGGAACTGGAGATGGGATCTGCAGGACACACAGGGGGATGAGGGTCACCCTGTCCCCGGCTGAGGGACACCCTCCCAGAGCCAGGCAAGGGGGCAAGAGAAAATTCTCAGTCCCAATTGTGAGCAACCTCAAAATCAGTTGCTCTTTGGAGGACTCGCCATGAGGCCTCTCTTTGGAAACGCTGGGAAGCGTCTCCTTCAACAGAAGGGTGAAAAATTTAGCCCTGCGTAAGGCAGACGCAACGTTAACAACCTAAATATTTACCTGCTGCCTTCTGCGTCCTACTTGTTAGGAATATTTTCCACCTCTCTGCCTAACGATGCACAGTTTCCCCTAAAAACAGCAAACATGGCCCTTCATTCTACAGAAATTTATTACTACGGAGCAAAAATGCTACTGTATTCCAAACATTGGCAAGAAAGCCGGGAGGCTCCGCTCCTGCCAGCTTTTAATAAGATACACATTTAAGCTGCATGTTGCTCGCAAGTTGCATGTTTATTTAAACAAGAATTTCCAAGTGTTTGGGGACAGAGGTTGCTACAACAAGCCCTTATCATTAAAAACAATGGTGCTGAAACTTTCAGGAAGGAGAATTACAAATGGAGTCACTTCTGCAGAATAAATCACTGATAAACTTTCAGCACAACTAATTTTAACCCAGGAAGAAGTACTGCTGGATCTTAACTCTCTCCTAATGGATGTGCACACACTCCCAGGATGGTTTGGGACCTATTACGAGACGAAATGATTTATTTAGGGATTTCAAATGCTTTATATAAATCTTTCTTTTAGTCTTTGAATTATGCATTTTTCTAGCAGCGCCAGAGATATGACGCTTTCTGGAGGTGATTCGACGAGGCCAGGATTACCCAAACCTTTCCATTTGCCCGATGACGGAAACCTCTTCTGCGACTTCCAAAAAATTAAGTGCAGAAAAGGGGAGCTCAGGGACTGACGTTCGCCTTCGGTAGCAACGATAAATGAAGCTTCTCAGCTTAATTGTGCCAGGGTGCATTGTCACACCCCATTAAACCACCGCAGGCAGGAGGCCAGCTCAAGGGACGCTGCTTGGGCCACAAGGCGACGCTTTCCCACGTGAGGGAACATCACTCTGCAGGTTCCCAGCCTTATCCCGGTTCCCAAACATCACCCACACACCCAACGTGAGACACGGGAGATGGGGTTGTACACAGGCCTGGCATTATTAATGGCCACCAAAGACCTTACAAGGGGCAAGTTGGCCAGTGGGGTGACAAGCCCAGGCATGGAGGCAGCAATTGCCATCAGGTCCTCAGTGCCCAGCACCAGCCTGAGACACTTGGGGAGCATCACGAGAGTGTGGGCACCCACACAGCTTTGCCCAGCACAACCAGCAGCTGCTTTAGTCTCTGTAATTAAAGATATAAACGAGGGCACATCCCACACTGGGGACACGAGTCCATGTGGCTGAGGATCCAGTGACGCACCGAGATGCCCAGGCTGGTTCTGCGTGTCCTGAGGTTTATGGTTTAGCCCTTCACCAGAGGAGGGACACAGGCTCTCCTCAAAAGAGACTTTTGCTTTTCACACCTGAATTTCCACCTGCAGTCCCCGGAGACCCTCCTGCGACCACAGAGACCCTCCTGCCCACCATGGAGACCCTCCTGCGACCACAGAGACCCTCCTGCCCACCACGGAGACCCTCCTGCGACCACAGAGACCCTCCGGGGTGTCCCAGCAGGAGGGAGCCGCACACCACAGCAGCGCGGGGGGAAGGCAGGCGCGTGGCCCTGACAGACACCATCTCTGGGACCAGCCCCGACCCCGCGGCAGGAGCCGTGAAGGGTCCGGTTTGATGAGATCCAAAAGCTCCAGGAGCCGTGTGATGGTCGGGTGGGATCGCCGGTTGGTGTGCCGCGCGGGAAACCAGCACGGATGTCAGAGGTGATCGGATCCCAGGCCACTCACATGACAGAAAAGGGCTCGCAGACGCAAATCCTTCGATTTTACAGCTCCGTAGCTTAAACACACCCATATCCCTTCCGCAGCCAAATCACCATCAGTCACCAACCAAATCACAGGGATCCAAGCCCACCCTCCACAACCTACTTTCCGTACCCACCATGGCTCGCTGGTGCCCCAGAGATGGAAGGGGGAACGGTTTTAACTCCCTTTCCTCCAACTGATCTTAATCAGGCCCTGAATGTGGTGGCCATGTACCGGACCGAAGCAGGAGGGTGACGCAGGCTCCAGAGCATCCCTCCCCTCGTTTCATGGCACCACGAGCCACATCCAGCCATCGGTCCCAGAGTCAAGGAACCAGAGGAGAAAGATAAGCCATCCTCTGCCGCGGTGCCTGCAGAAAACTGCCGGGGCTCAGTAAATAAAAGGAGACTCTAAATATTATTTTTGGTAGGGATTTTTCGTATGAAAAAGTAAAACACCATAAATCAGGCACAATGCTACAATCAGCACATACTTGTGAATAAATGCATCCTGTAGTACATTTCAGCATAAATTATAGCCATTTGATTTAGGCTTTGCTGCACAAAGCCATATTATTTAAATTCAGCCAGAATTGAGTCCACTCACATTGCTACACATTTATAAAACATATTCATGATTATTGTCATAAACTCCTGAGAACTGGCTGTTGAGTTATTTTGCCACATCATCATCTGTAGTAAACAAGACTTATTTTACATTTCTCTTTTCTTTCCCGACAATCTGCTGCAAAACGCTCTGCAGAATTAATGCTGGAGTGAGGAGCAGATTTCCTCCAGCCAGTGTGAAATAGGAGCTATACCCGGTATAGTAGAATCAAACCTGTGCACAGCCAGAAGTTTGAGCTCAGCTGCAAGAGCCTGGGTGATGTTCCCCATGTCCACTCCCTCCCTCTCCTTTTCCCTCAAAAAAAAAAAATAAAAATACCAGCTGGTCCAAGCACAAAGGCCTGAAGGCTTGGAGGAAAGGAGGGGACCCCTCCCTTCCTGGCAGGGAACGTCTCCAGGCAAAGAGGGGTTTATCGATAAGACAGAGAAGGATGACTGGGAATTAAAAAAGAAAAGTTGGATTCTACGTGGCCAAAGTCTCAGTTTCCTGGGATTCTCCGTCAGGGCGGCGGGTCCCGCTGGGGGCTGGCTCTCCCAGTCTCTGCAATAATTAGCAATTCCTCTCAGCAGCACCCTGCTTCGCCCCGGCAAGCAAATCTCTCCTTGCTGAGTCAGCAGAGCCACCCGTGCCGTTCAGGAGCGGATCAGCCGGTGTCTCCGGCCGGGAAACCTCGGGCACCCACCCGTGGGAGACCCCATTCCCAGCCCCAACACCCGCCGACCCACGGCTGAGGGCTTTCATTCCCACCTCAGAAGGGCAGACGGGCTTCAGGAGAGAAAAACCCAAACTGAAAGATAAGGCTAGGAGCGTGTTCCAGCATGGGATTTCAGGGGAGGTGAAACAGCACCCTGTGACAGTGGGATCGGAGGTGTCCCCCCGTCCTGCCTGCCACCCGGGACCCCCAGCACACGTCTGCCCCATGGGCTGCCCCTCCAGGCACTGGGACAGCCGTGGGCATCCCGCCTGGGGACAAAGGGCTGGGATCAGAGCATCCATCGGGTTCTTTTCATACCAAAAGCACTTACTTTAGGTGCAGAATTTCTGATTTACTAATCATTTTCTGTTCTCTGTGCCAAAGGTAAACCCGCGATCTCCTCAGTGGAAAGCACAGACACAAAGTGCCCTGCAGTTTTAAAATTTTCCGAGTTCATCAGGTCAAGTCACGGCCTGAAAAACAAAAAACTCCCACAATTCTAAAACTGTCCACTTTCCCCCCTCCCGCTGTGACAGCGATGCTCCTCCGCTGGCCTGGGAGGATCAGTCCCTTGCTGGCTTGCTTGTCTACCTAAATTAATGTTTTACATTTATCCTCTAGTTTGCAAACTTTTAAAAAATTAATCCCATCATTTCAACAAGTGTAACAACTAAATTATCATCTTTACATGATTAAAGTCTCCGCTGCGTCTTTTCTTGGCAAACATTACATGCACATAATTTTACTAAATGTAATAAACCAACCATAGAACTATTAATTTTAGCATGGTATTCATAACAATTAGAAACGCATGAACCTTAAAATGATAAAAACTGAAATGAATACCAAAATAGCATGAAACACAAGAATCCAGCTCCTCAAACCAGGGAAATGGATATTATTGGGTGGTGTCACAATATCCATTCCAAGAGACCAACCAAGCACCACCTCGCTTGCTGGGGGTAGGGGGGGGGATCTTCAGGCTGTCCCCTGTTCCCCAATTCCCCAGGGAATGGGTGTCACCCCCTTCCCTGCCCCCCCCCGGGCTGCAGCAATGAGTGTGACAGTCCTCAGACTGGGGGTTCTGGGGGCTTTGCTCTGAAACTGTCCCGGCTTCAGAGGAACCCCCCTTCTCCCTGCAGGAGGGTGCTCTCAGGGAGCTGGAGTTCTCCTGGTGTCCAGGGGGGCTGCTTTCCCTCGCAGCCCCCATCTGCAGAGCCAATTCCCCCCAGCTCTGCCAGCTGCCAGCCTTGCTGCTTCTAAAGACCTGGAAATTATTCCTCTTGACTCCAAAGAACCACATGAGTGAGAAGCTTCACAGTTTTCTTTTCTTTTACTCACTTTCAGCAGCTGGACTTTTTTTTTTTTCCCCTTTTAAAAAGAAAAAAAAAGGGCAAAAAACTAGACATTAAGTATTTGATCAAAAGCCAAAAACAACCTTCGGTATCAAGGCATTCTTGAGCTGCTTTGTTTATAGATACCAAAATACACACACCATCCCACACTGCTGTAACCACTTAGAGCATAAAACACTTCCATAAAGAGCAGCCCCGTCGTTACAAATCACACGCTGCTGCACTTCCGAGGCCATAAACACCCGGCAGCGGGGCTTTCCGCGGGATGGCACCGGGAAGAAGCCACCGCCGCGGGGACGGCCAGGTGCCCAGCCCAGCCCTGCCCGCCCGGGGTGTCCTACTTTAGAGAATTCCTGACGGACTGGACGTTTCTGCATTTCCTTTCCCATTATCGCCGATTGCCAAAATATTTGTGCGGTGAGGGAATTGGCCTGCCAGAACTAGAGCAGGAGGAGGGAGGGAAGGAGGGAGGGAGGGAGGGAGCTCTGCTTTCGTCTGACCTCGAGTCAGGAGAGGTTCTGGGTCCCCGGCTTGAACTACTGGAGCTGAGCTCTGGCAGGAGCCCAGAGCTCCTCATGAGAAGAGCCCAGCTGGGCTCTGCCCCCCCCGGCCCCCCACCAGCCCCCAGGAGGGGACAACGGGGGGGTTCCTGCCTCCGCCGGGACAGAGGCAGCCGATTAAAGCCACCAGAATGTTTCCACTTTGCCTGAGCGCACTAGGAAACTTTTGGAGAGAGGCTATTTTAGCAAAATATGCTTAAGTGCCTCCAGATCGATGCCTGCGAGTAGGAAAAAAATCAAATGGCTTTGCCACGGTAAACAGCAGAAGGATGGCAGGCAGAGGAGTCCGGCGAGCAGTGGGACAAACAGGAAAGACTTGGAAATTTCCAGGGCATTGTTTGAAACTCAAGACAGAACATTCTGATCTACTTTTACTGTTTTGATGTTACATTTCATGTTTTAAAACACTCCCCGCCTTTACAGAAACACTGCAAAGACATCGAAAGAATTCAGATACACCAACTGCTCTTTATTTGGCTCTCCTTAGTTATTTCTGATTAGCAGCATTTTCATCAGAATGGGGATGAGGTGTCTAAAGACAGACGCGTGATGCCACCTTGCTTGTGACATGAAGGACAGGCGAGTCCTCCTCCTCTCACGGAAGGTACGTGACCTTCCAGCTGGGACTTCACCCCAGGTGGGATGCAGGTACCCCCGACCACGGCACCAACATGTTTTGTTCATGAGAACAAGCACAAACATGAAATTCCCAACTGAATGGTGACTCCTTTTCCATAGAAGAGACAGACCAATTGTCGCCAGCTTGCAGGATGTGGGGAAAAAGGTACTTTGAGGGTGGCAGAGCCCTGGAAGAGGCTGCCCAGGGAGGTGATGGAGTCTCCTTCTCTGGAGACATTCAAACCCCACCTGGACATGTTCCTGTGCAACCTGCTCTGGGTGGACCTGCTCTTGCATGGGGTTGGACCAGATGATCTCCAGAGATCCCTCCCAACCCTATATAATCCTGTGAAAAAGAGACACAGGACCCCCACCATCTCCTTACCCAAGGAGGTTCAAAGGTACAAGTGCACTTTTCACGCTGCCGACTGGTAGGAGACTGATGGCAGTCCGTCCCCCCACACACACCCCAGCATTTTTTTCACCCATAAAATCTTATCCACGTGGATTCCATCCCCACCGCTCCTGCCCAGGGCTCTGTGGTCATCCCTCCCCCCCGGGGCACAGGGCTCAGCTGGTCCCCTGGCCACAGCCAGCTTTTGAGCCGCCCTCCAAGGGCTTTAAGCTCCGAGGACAGCGTGGGTCATGGCTCCGTTGCAAACATGTGTCCTGGACACTTGTGATGATTTTGGCAAGAGAAATGCCCTAAATATTTGTTCAAGAGTAGTGAGTGTCTTTGTCTGTCAGGCACAGAGAGACTTTTCTTCTGCGTCTGCTTAGCCATTTATACGTCTTTGTCGCTGCCAGTTGGAAGCTGCAGTTTGCAAACCGGGCCCTCCCAGAGCAGAATGAATGTTAATTCAGGCAGAGGAGAGTGCTGCCCAGCCCCAGCCCTCAGACTTGGTTTTACAATAAATGCTCACCCCTCTCGCCCCCGGCGTACCACGATGGCAAGGTAGGGTCACACTCCGAGCCTGTGCTCTCCATAGCCCCCCCAGCACACCGTGTCCTTCCCCGGGGGGGCTGCGAGCTGAGGCTCTGCTCCCCCTTCCCAAAGCCATTCCTCTGCTCTGAGGATGGAGCAGAGCACTCCTGGCCTTTCGGCAGAGCAATTTCCATCCTTCTGGCATTTTGAGCCCACAATCTAAGCTTCGCTCCTGGCTCAAATTTTTAAGTGAATGGGCATTTTGCTCTGACAAACAGCTAAGGGAGGAGGATCAGATTCATACATCTATCTAGTTAGATAGTTACAGTATTCCAAAGTACTATTATGCTCCCAGGAACATGCTCTAGTGGCTTATCACCAGGTTTAGGAGAAAGGTGGGAGAGTGCAAAAGTCCTCTAATCCGGCCCCTGCACACTTTCCATCTCCTCAGGCTGGAGAACAGGATGCCAGAAAGACAGAAGGGGGGGGAAAAACAGGTTTTTCAGAGATAGATGCAGGCCTGAAGATGACATCTCACCACCAACCAGCCAGTGCTCTCCCTTTAGAGGAGCCACTGTCAATGGATGAGCTTCTCCCGCAGGCGGCGCGGGAGAGGGGCAGGACGAGACAATTATTTGTACAATCTACGCTCTGGGGAGTTTTACTTTTTTATTGTCTGGCCCTTCAAATGGAGAGCGGAGCTGTCAAAATAGAAAACCTCCTGATGATAAAAAACCCACTGTGCAGAGGAGGTCCCGAGGTGTTCCCGTGCGAAACACCCCAGGAGTCGCAGGCGGCTGGGGGTCAGACCTGTCCCCGGTCCCCTCCCGGAGCTGCACCGAACAATTAGTCTCCAGTGAAAAATCAACCACAGAAGTCCAGATTTTTTATTTTTTTTTTTCCCTCCCCTTCCACTTCCACAGATCACCTTCTGCTCTGAACATGGAAACCATATGGCAGACAGGTCCTATCCCCTGCCAAGAAATTCCTGCTTGATGAGATCCCTGTAGCTATCACTAAGGCTACATGGGCTCCCAGCAAGGGAGTTGGGTTTCTGCTTCAGACAAACCCTCCAAGCGACTCGGGGAGGAAGAGCGGGGGTCCGAGGTGCCAGAATTTGTGCTGTAGCTGTTGCCTGTTGAGACTAATTGCCCTCAGAGGGATTATTGTCACGCTTAGATCTTCCTCTCCAGCCTCCCAGCTGATGGAGGCTGCGAAGCCAGCCCTGCTCCATTCTGCTGCCAGCAACAAGGGACTCCTCGGATGGAGGCAGGGACCCGGCTTCAGACCCTCTTCTCCATCCAAGGGCCAGAGGTGGAAGACACGGAGAGCACTTCCCCCTGCACTAGGGAGCTCACACTGCACAGGGCAAATGTTTTCCCCATGCGCCAGGCTTTGGAAATAGTGAGAATTTTGCCTTCCCTGACTGGCAAACAAGTCACACGAGTGGTCAGATTTAGAGAATAAGTTCCAAAATTCAACCACGTGTCGGGAAGCTTCATCTAAACACTGCACAAATCCATAGAATAGCCCAAGACTGGGAGGGACGATTGGGAGAGGTGGCAAAGCAGATAGTAAACCACCCAGAGCCGAATTTTCCCAGGGCACGGCCCCGACACCACCAGTCTTTACGGAGACTGAAGCCTGCGATGCCACCGCTACCCCCCTTCATCCTCCTCTGCCGCAGGTACCGTTCCTCACATGGATTTTCTCCCGAATTCATTGTGGATGTGAGAAGGAGTGATGTGGATGGAGCGATCAGTGACTTGAGTGACAGCCCCGTGAGAAGGACGGGGTCTGAGGCAGGGAGAGGCTGGTATCAGGGGAGCAGTGTCCCTGCACAGGGGATGGGCTCTTATCTCCCCCCGTGCCTCGTTTGCGGGGCGCTGGTGACGCACACCCCTTTGTCAGCGAGAAAATGATTTGCAAATACCAGCACCGGGGAGAAGGAATCGTGAACCAAAGCGATAACAAATGAAGACACAGCCTCTCCTCAGACACATCCTCAGCCTGAACCCGCATCCTGCCTTGCTCCCCACAGACCCAGTAGCCAGAAGTGGGGCTGGGGGACCCCACAGTCCCAGCTGGGGTGGAGAAAAGGCTGCTCATTCTGAGGCCCTCCCCCCCCCAAGTTTGAGAGGGATGCCCATGAGGCCAAACACTGGCTCTCAGCTCCTTGGGGACACCCAGCACACCAAAACAAACAGCAATGGCCCCTGAGAGTGAAAGCAGAGCGGGGGGCAGCTCCTGGCCCCCAGGGCAGCAATACCAGGGTCCAGTCTGAGGTCACACCAATGGCAACTGGACCCAGCACAGAGCTGGGGAAGTGTCCCAGCACCACTGAGCCCCTGCCCACCCTTTGGGTGACTCAGAGCTTTGCAGGAGCATCCCATCCCCAGGGGCTGGGGACCCCATCCCACTTTTGGGGGGGGGGGTGTGGGGTGTGTTACCTCTCATTTAGCTCCTCGGTGACTCATCGCATTGACTTGTGACCATTGAACCAGGAGATTCGCAGCTCTGCCCTCGCTGCTTACAAAAACACCCACCTCCATGTCATCTGCAGACACTACCAGCAAAGGTTTTTACCATCACTGTTGTTAAATCACACATTAAATCATGTCAGAACGCTCCTCGGGAACTCTGCGGGACACGACGCTGCCATTAATGACCATACTTTGAAATCTGTCATTAAGCCAATTTTTAATGCAGATAATATGTGTTATTACCTACAGGTTCTCTGGGCAAAATGTCAAACACCTTCAAAAAAACTGATATACACAGCACCAACTGCCTTACACTTCCTCACCAGGCCCACAATTTGATCATGCTGGATTATTCATATGTTTTTTCCCCCCCATCAAGAGCTGCCTGTCCCTGCTTTCACACAGCACCGTCAGATCAGCAAGGGAATGTATGAGCAATGTTTGGCCTCCTCTGTAATTAACTGTTTATTCCTGCAAGGAACTCTGAGCTTCTGCTCCCGGGCTGCCCTCTGCTTTCCCGGGGAAATGGCATCTCCCCAGGGTGTGGGGCTTGCTCACTCCATGTGTCCCCCTCGCACACACCACAGTGAGAGCAGTGTGTAAAACAGCCCCAGAGCGGATCACGGCAGGGAAAACCTGCCAGCAGCCAGATCCTAAATAAAATCTATAGAACCACGGCGAGCCTTGCACTAAGCTGGGGAGCGGGCTGTAAAATCCTACTTATGAGCCGATCACAGGAGATCGATAGCCTTCCCAGACACCAGTGGCTTTTGGCAGCTGGGGCAGAGATGGCAAGACACCTTGGGCAGTGCCAGGACCCCTTAAATCTGGTCTTGTTACTTACTCATGGGTCTAACACTGTCCAAGCCTTTCTGCCTTCCCAGAGCCCTGCTGTACAGCTCTTTGGCCAGCGCAAATGAAGTTAAATAGCATGGATGGAGAAATATTTCAAGGATATAAGCCCTATAGAAACTATGGGGCTGGGTCAGACCCCCTTCCTCCAGCCCCAAGCTCCCCAGCAGCAGCATCACTGCCAGCGGTCCTGGGGGAGGCCAGGAGCTGTGCAGAGGGGCATCCTGGCAAAAAAGGGGATTAAGCGCTTTACCCCAAGTTCTTGAGGCTCTTCTCTGTCCCGAAGATGCAATTATTCACTCTGACAAAAATCCTGGGTTTATTAACACTGATGCCTCTAGCACGGCTTTCCCGCCTTCCCAGTAAAGATGGCTGAGTGCCGGGGTGCTGCTGGTTGTCCAGGACCATCAAACCACTGCTCCGTGCTGGAGCCAGCAAACACCACACACATCAAATTAATTATCATTACACCGAACACCGACTCTGTCAGCTGCAGGTCCTGGGAATGAGGGTGTCCCCCCATTCGCCACTTCAGGGGGGAAAAGGTGGAATTTTGCATTGTACAAGCGACCCACATTTCAACAGGAGGAATTGGTCTCTTTTTTTTTTTTTTCCCCCGAATTTCTCAATACATTTGCTGTCATTTGCCAGGATCTAAGCTGTCATCCTTCTGGCCTCCAGTGTGACACCTGCCTCGTTTTCCCTGCCCTGCCTCAGGCAGCACCCAGTGCCCTCCAGTCGCTCTCCCCAATGGCTTCTGCGGGTCCGTGGGGCAGAGACCGAACCGTGCCCGGCTGGTGCTCTCACCAGAGGGTCTGTGCCACCTCCTCCCTCCTCTCCCTCTCCCAGAAGAGGCTACGCCACTGGCAGGATGGGTTTTTGGGGGTTCCCTGTGCTCAGGGCAGGGCCGGGCTGCAGACCGACCCGTCTGCGGCATCTTCTAGGGGTCCCGTGGCCACGGAGCGGGACGCAGTCGCCCTCCCCATCCCGGCTCTCCCCCAGAGGGCCAGCAGGACCACATTTGCTGAAGAGCTGGGAAGAAAATCAGTGAACGCGGCGCAGTCAAAACAGATTCTGGCGCAGCCTGCGCCATCCTGAAGTGAATATTACTTGGGACTAAATTGTTTTCCTTATCTAGCAGTTTGTCCTAAGGAGCTGGACTTAGCCTCCCAGCGAACCCAATAAGTCTTTCGGTTTGACTGGAAACTCCACATTTTTCCTTTTTAGAAAAATGTCACAGACATTCCTCCGTTTCATTACTCTCTGCTGCTTCTCCTTTCCCTCCTATTAAAGCTCCAGCAAGGGGAGGCTGAGCCGAGCGCCAGCTCGGAGCTGGACACAGGCCCAGACTGTCTGGACGTGGCTCAACAGTGGAAAGACCTATTGTTTTGCTTGGCAGGCTACTGGTATTTTTCCTTATGCCCAGAAAGGCTGCGCCAATTTACAGCCCGTGACCTGGGGAGGGGGAGGAAGAGCCAGACTTTGCGTCCCACCCTTTTCCCCTCCAGTAATCTCAGTCCACGGAGGCTCCACACACCCTCCCACCGGGCAGGGAGCATCGTCCTGAAAATAAACTCCTATATCCAGAGCAGTCCTCCCCCTCCCATCCCCTCCCCAGGTATCCTGTGCTCCCTCCCTCGGCTTTATCATCTGGACGGGATCTGATCCTGGACATCCCCCCAGGGAGCAGGGTCACCTCCCCGGCTCCAGAGCAGCCTCCCCGAGCCCTTCCCATGCTCGTGGGGCCACCCCGGGGGATGGCTGGCATGTCCTGCTCCTGCCTGGACCGAAATCCCACCAGCACGGTGCCCCCCACCCCGATGCTATCTTGGTACTTCCAGCGCCGGGGCGAGCAGGAAGCACAGGGCTGTGGGAAAACTAAACAAGGAAGTTGGCTGGGGTTTCTCACACCGCCGAGCAGGTTTGGTGCCTGCTCATTGAAAGCGTTGGGCACAAGTTCAGGTCAGGACTTGCCTTATCACGAATTGTTTCTTCCCGGCCCCCGATACCATCGGCAGCTTCCACCGCCCCGCTCCCGCCGCATCCGCAGCCCCACGCCGGGGGTCTCAAGATAAGGCTTGTCCCTAACTGTCACCCCACCGTGTGCCACGGCACCCTTTCCCACCCTGCATCAAAGTCTGGGGGATCTTTGGGCAGTTTCCATGAAGGGACCAGCACAGGAGCCCTTTCCCTCCTCACCCCTTGAGCCAGCACCATCAATCTGCGTGGCTGGCTGTCGGCAGGAGGGGCTGGGGGAAACCATCCACAAATTCGCTCCTTCCAGGGCATGAGAATAGGGGAAAAACTCAACATTTCATCAAGGACTTGCTCCTGAGCCCTCTAAGACTCTCCTCACCCCAGCTCCTGAATCACCATTTGCCTTCCTAGGACAGGAATGGCTGCAGTGCTTTGGAAAAGTGTACAGTTCTGCAAAAAACTCTACAGTTCTGCACTTCAGCAGCAAATCTCCTCCCTGGGGCTGGGGGAGGTTTCCAGGCCTGCCCTTTTATCCATCGGCTGGGACAATGCTCAAAAAAGGAAAAAAAAAAAAGAAAAAAAAGGAAGGAGTAAAGCAGAGGGTTCATTCTGTTCATGCATCCCTCCAGCTTTTCACATTAATTATTCCCCTTTCCTCCTGGGCCTCTGCTTACCAAACACTTTGCACCACAAGCCGGGCTGTGCTGTGGGGAGCAGCAGGGAAAGAAAAGCCTCCTGAGCTCAAACTGCCCCTTCCCCACTGTCCTCCAGTGGGCATTGGTTCACAAAATCTGGATTTAAAGATGAGAAGAGCAAGTGTGAACCCAAGCCAAGCCCCACTGCCTGCCCCAGCTCCTGCATCGTCCTTAGTCCCAGGCTGTCCCACGTCCCTGGCTCACACCGTGTTTCATGTCTATCACACAGCTTTCTGTGGGGTGCCCAGGGTGGCAGGGAACATCTCACTGCCTGCGGGCACGGAGGAGCCAAAAGACCCGTGTAGAGAGAGGTTGGGTCTGGACCCTGCCCTGGAGAAGTCCGTCTGTCCTCACCACCTACAGCCAGAGCCCAAGGAGAGGAGACCCATCACCCAAGGGGAGGACACCCTGTCACACACCCTGTCACACACCCTGTCACACACCCACATGTGGGGCAGTGGGGTCGTGCCCGCTCCTCAATGTCCTCTCAGGAGCAAGGCAGATGCCTGCAGTCCAGTCCCCATCCAGCCCAGGGTGCAAACTGCCATGGCCAAAGCCAACGGCTGTCCGTGCCCAGGCTGTGGGACCACCAAGCCTGCTCAATGCGCAAAGAAACACAGATTCATTGGTTCCTCTCTTTTTTCAAGGACAGAGCAGGAGTACGCAACCCAGACTAGAGGATGGCAGAGCAGTTGTAAGAACAAATCTCACCCTGCAAGCGTCCCGTCTGATTTTATACTGGAAATGGTCCTAGAATCCAGCAAATGCAAACCAACTACAGCAAAGCAGCACTGGCAGACAGACAGAGCCGACTGCCTCAGAGCTTCAGCTGGGGGCTGATTCCAAATTTTCATCCACGGTAGCATCCAGCAATCACCCTGGTCCTCAGAAACTGCATCTGAAAGCCCTGATCTTTGGGCAAGTCTCTTGAAGAGCACTTTCCACCATGCAAAGACAAACGTTGCAGGTCTTCAAAACCTGCCAAATATTTAGGAGGATGATGGCAACAAACACTACTACGCATTCTGTGTTCCATCTACCACATTTCCACAAGCTGCATAAAAGCCCCCCCGACGGTCTCAGATGGAGACTTCCATGACCACAGATATGGATGGAAAGGAAGGGAAGCCGAGCGACAACGGGGCTAATCAGAAAGGAAATGACCCTTGTAACTCAGCCAAGTCAAACTCTGATTGTCTCTCGGCTTTAAAGTGCTGCTGAAGCAGGAAAGCTTTTTCAGAGCACACGCAGTAATTGTCTCGCCAACAGAAAGGTGCTGGGCTTTCCTCCTCGGCTTTGGAGGGGACATAGCAGGATGCAATACACTGCTGTCATCAAAGGTCACAGAGCGGTGACTGGCACCCACTAGAAAACTCATCTGTCACCTCTGCTAATTGCGAGTCCCTCAGGGGTCTCCTGAATTACCTGCCCACTGTCCCCTGAGCCCCAGAAAGTCACTCCAGGGAGGGCAGGACATCCCAACGGGGCTGGCTGTCAGTTCTCAGGGGTTTGCATCTCTTCCAGTCTGCTTCTGTGGTCCTTTAAGAGGTGATTATTCATCTTTCCGGCCTCTCCGTCACACCTCATGGCGGCGGGACTGCAGAGCTGCTCTTGGCATTTCCATCCCTATTATTGCTGGCCAGGAACGCAGCTTCCAGTCTGGCCCCTGCCTTTGACTCCTGAGAGAGAGAGAGGAGGCTCCTGCCGGGGACGGCTCCAGCTGCGGTGCAGAAAATATACTTTGGAGGGGTTGTTTTCTCAAAATCTTTTCTATTGCCAGTTATTTTGATACCACGAGTCATCCCTGCGACGGGGAGGGAGAGGCCTCCCTTCCCTTTCAGAGGATATCCACGCTTTGTTGGGAGGCTGCTGGGCGCCAGGGCAGACCTCATGGAAAGCAGGTCGAGGGCTGCTCCTCTAATCAGGGAGGTCCTTCCTGACTCCTTTTCAAAGCATTTTCCAAGGAAACTGGACGCGTTGGCAGCCCTCGGGATGACTCGCACGAGACGTTTCGCTGGCTTTGGAGGCAGAGAGCTCCAGCAAGATGGAAGGTGTCGGACATTTCTTGTCCTCGTAGCAAATTCCCTTCCAATGATTCAGTTCTGCCCAGAAGGTACAGACAAGCCCAGAAGAGTTGAGGACGCCTTCAGCTGCAAGCCCCAAGTCTTTCGTCACTGTTGCAGGTGAAATTCCACCTACAAACCCCCAGCAGCCAGAGAGCTGCCCAGAGGACCCTGTTGCCACACAAGCCCTGGGCTCAGGCAGCCTGTTGGGTGGCAAACAGGAGGCAGCACCAGGGATTGTCCTTGTCGGTGCTCTCCTGGGCAGCTGTGGAGCTGAGGAGGGGATGCAGGGGTGATACCCACTTAAGGACTTTGAAACGGGGAAAGAGAGTCCCATTTATGCCAGGTTTCCAGCTCAAGCCTTTGCTGCAGCTCTTGCTGAGCATGGTCAGGATGGAGAGGGGAGCTGGAGATGGCTACTGAGCACTCAGCCCCCACTGCCACACAGCCTGAGCAAGCCACCCCGCTGCACCTCAGGGGTGCTTGCGCTCGGGACCCCCTCCCTGGGGTGCGGGGAGCCCCCTCATCCAGGTCACAGCACCCTGCTCAGCACATCCCACCTTTGCACGGGTACCCTCCCTCCCCCTCCCAGGACACGGGGTGCACAGGGGGTCCTGCTGCCTTCACCCCGGCCCCGCGGGGGCAGGAGGAGACCAGGCGGCTCCTGACCTGCCGGCACCTCCCTGGTTCCCTGCCGAGCAAAGAGTTAAGGGGCTGGGAGGAGAGCATCCAGCCGCAACACGCCTGGCAGCGCTGGAGGAGCGTGACTAACTCGGCACAGCCGCCGGTAACCCAGCCCGTCCCACCAACACCCCGACAGCACCCAGCCAGTGCCAACACGCTCCTTTGGTGTAATTGCTTCAGAAACGGGATAAATAAGGAAGCGGCAGAGAAGCCAAGGACACCAGGCAGGAGCAAACCCCCGCCTCGCGGAGCGGCTAACTTCGTTACCCGTAACGATTTGCCCCGCGGCTGGCTGGTCAGACACGCCAAGGGGGACGCAGGGGCTGGGGCTGGGCTCCTCTCAGCTGAACCACACCATCCCATCTGCTGCGGCCACCAAGGGAGCTCTCCCAGGGACCACCAGTTTGGCCAGTGACAAAAGATCTCACACACACCCCCGTTGGGAGAAGCAATGCCACAAACACAGTTTTCTTGCTCACCCACCAGGTGAGGTTCACACGTCTCCAAGGGGAGAGATCTTTGTGCTTGGTCACAAGGTTTGCCCTGGCCTGATGTCAAAGAACGACACCATGCTCAGGAGGACCCCAAAGGGCTGAGCTGCTCCACGGGGACAGGTCTGCCACAGACCCAGAGCGGGCTGGGGTCAGACATCTCCATTACCTGCAAAACCCAGCTCTGCTCTTCATCACCACACCCAAGTAGAACCTCCCTGGGAACAAAGGATCTTTCCATTTCAGCCCCAGATTTTTTGACTGGGTGCTCTGGGAGGTCAGCTGTAACAGTCAGAAAAAATGACTAGCACAAAGAAATGCTGTAAGTATATTCATATGTACACATAGGAAAACAAATTGTGATTTTCAACATTGAAGATCGAATAATATTCCAGTTACAGCTAATTACACACCCCACGGGAACATCACAGGGAGTGGTGGTGTTCCAACATCCTTTTTCCCTGATTTACAGCATGCATTGGGATTTCAAGCCCGACTTTATCATTTGCTGCATTATCTTCTCCTTGCCATTATTTAAAGGTATTCTGCACAGGGTGTGACTTCAGAGTCTGGGGAAAAACAACGACAAGGGTGAACCCAGCCACCTACGTGGCACCAACCGGAGGCCACAGCTAATGGTTTTGAACACTGATGTGAGAGGCGCTTTCATAGGCTCCTAGAAATTTATGCCAGAAGGCATCAGTAGATCATACTGTCTCATTTTCAATATACCACAGGCTTTTCTTTTTTAACCAGTTTGCCCTGCATTGAGCCAAACAGTTTCTTTGGCCAAGACACCTTTCAGAGACGCATCAATCTTGGTTTGAAGATGTCAGTTTGGAGCATTTGCCACTTTCCTTGGACTTTCCTTCCAGCAGTTAATCCCCGCACTGTGGGATTACTTACACTCTCCCTTTAAATCAGCTCTTAGTCTGCTCCATGATAAACTGAGCAGCCTGAGCTTTGTGAGCTGCACTGAAAGACATTTTTCCACAGCAGGTCCCCAAGCCCAGGAGCATTTCTCCCCCCAGACTGCTTCATCATGATGCTGTTTGGACCACAAGATGGCTTAATCTTCCCAGCCAGAACTGTTTCAGGTATTCTCTAGAAAATAACAGGCCAAGGTCAATGCCAGCAGAAGATCTCACTCATGGCAGGGAGGGCAAACGAGCCCCCAAAACTGCGTTATTCTCAGCCTCCAAACCATCCACACCAGGAACCATCCTGCCCACCCTGGGTTTGGAAACCAGCATCAACTAAGTGTGAGTAATATAACAGCATTGACCAGCACCAGGCGTTAGAAGACTCTGGGCATGGAAGGAGCAATGTGAGGGCATCAGATGAGTTTCCCCATGCCACCGTAAGCAGGAACAGCCCTGTGGACAACCCTTGCTGTGCCCGTTCCAGAGACATGGAGACAAGCTCATCAGAAAAAACACTCCTGCTCCCTTGTCTCCATCATCCACCCTGCTCTCAGCCATGCTGGTTCCAGGGTGCTTGCTCCTCTGCAGAGGGTCCACCCTGCTCAGACCCCTCCAAGTGGTCCACACCAGTGTGGCTGAGCACTCACAAACCAAAGCGAGAGACAGCAAAAGATTGAGGCAGGACTGTGTGCCCATCCCATAGCGTATTTCTAAGCTCACACACCACATGGGCAGCCAGAGGTTTGTGTCACGGTCACACCATCAGCCCTGCCAGGCTGTGGGGACATCACAGGAGCTGGGACAGACCCGGCTGGGGCAGAACCACCACCTCTTGCCCAGCTCCTGCAGCCCCGCTCGGCAGCTCACGCACAGTCCCACAGGAAGGCTGAACTGATTGATTTAAAAGAATTACAGGGGCTCTGTGGAAATGATTTGTTACCAATTAAGGCGGAAGTCAATTAAGGCAATTGGTACAGGTTAAAGAAAAGATGGCCTAAAATTCTTAATTGACGGGGGGTGGGT
>JAHREE010000458.1:152840-163576 GCA_033628505.1 Tringa tobata
CCACGAGCTCTTCATTTTCCACAGCAGCTTTGGACCATTCCCCAAGTGAAGACAATCCTCAGAAAGGGGGGAGCCTCACGGGAAATACCCACCCTCTCCTGTACTTGGGGTAGATTTAATTGTACCTGGCAAAGAAGAGGGACAAGGGCTGGGGGAGGCAGAGGAAGAAATACAAGATTTCCTTCCACCTTTTATTTTTTTATTTTTAAATAAAACTAAATGTAATGTCTTGCCCACATCCAATGCAACCCATCACCCCCATGGGGGGCTCAGGCTAGCACTCGCTGCCCCACCATCCCGTGGCTCCATGGCCAGCTGGCACCAAGAGGACTTCTCCCCTCCAACCCAAACTCATGGAGCTCCACCATGTTGGTGGCTCCACCATCTTGGTGGCCACCCCCTGCCTGTGAAATGGTGGTGGGCACAGCTGCACCCATCGGTGGCTGCCACCGTGTGCGTGTGGATCTGCTGATTACATCTGGGTTGTCACGCCACTCAGTGAGAAGTGAAGCTAAATTAGAGCAACTAATTGCACCTCTCTTTGAAACAATCAGGATGACAAATCAGTGGTAATCTCTTCAGTTCTAGAGGGAAGCTATCGCTGCTCGCTTACAAGGATTAATCAGCTTTTCATCAGTGTTATTATACCAACGCTGCCTCAGGACAAGCCCTGAGGCCACACTGGCTGGGCTCACACCATGGGGACACCAAGGCTTGCTGTTGGAGAAGGCAAGATCTGCTAGGTTGCTCCCTCACAGCCCTTGTCCACATCTCACAGGCTATGGCATCCTTTGCTCAGTGTGATGGAGGTTCTGGGGCATCTGGATGCCACATTGCACCAGGGAGGAGGACCAGGGCTGGGCTGCAGGAGATAACACAGCTCCACACTCAGTGCAGGTGGCCCAAGTGAGATGGCCAACCCGCAGGGGACACTGGGCCAAGGAACGGCAAGTAGAGTATGACAAGAGGGGCAGCAAGGCCACCCTACTGCTACTGGACCCACCAGCTCGGCCAAGGGCCTCAGAGCCATGTGCTGCTGGGACCTGGCTAGCAGAGGACTAGCACCCTGGAGCTGGGGATGAGCTGGGCACAGCAGAAGGACGAGAGGACAGCCATGGCAGGAGGAAACCAGCACAGTCTCAGGGTTTCTGTTATGACAGGTGACCACTTTTTTTCCCCACAGTCATTTAAAGTCTTTGTTAGATCTACGTGACCTAACGGGAAGCCTAGAGGCTCAAGTCTTGAGTGCACCCTTACCAGAATGACTCGCTAATACCCAAAACCATCTTAATTGCAGCAGTGGCATGTTAGAGATCAGAGAGGGAGAAATAACTGTACAGTGTCTCTCCCTTCTACGTAACAAGTTGCAGGAGATAACCTGGTAAACCCTCCCCAGGGCACGGTGGGGGTTTGCTCCACATGTCCCGGGGTTAGCACCACCAGCAGCGCTCCGGGTCCTTCACCCAGGGCTGCTCCAGGGAAATCCCACACACCCTGTTGAGCTGGAGCTGTCAACAAGCAGCGCCGGTGCCTTTCAACCCTTCACCACCTGCAGTCAGCGGAAAAGCACTCAGCAGCATCCCTCCTTGGCTGATGCTCAACATCCAGAGGACACAGGCTGCTAGGGATGAAGGACCTAGGCTGGATTCTCCACTGCTCCACGCCCAAACGTGCCACTTTCTGCTTGGCAAAAGCTAAGAGCAGCTCTACAGTCACTCAAGGGAACTGATGCATCAACTTCTGCACTTCCCCTACACTTCGTGACAATCCCAGAGCATTTTGCATCCCACAGATGTTAAGGTGGCAGAGAGCTTTAACTCAAAATGCCAAAGACCTCATGCTGCACCAAGTGGTGGTGCCCCTTGGCCAAGGCCCAGGAGGGAAGGACTCCTGAAGGAAAATAAGCAATTCATGATACAACTCCGTGGACAAAACTAACCCAATTGCTTTTTGCGGACTCATTTTCTTACTACGAGAGACCTTCCTCTGGTCCATAAGGGTCCCTCTGCCCAGCCAAGCAGGAACTAAACACACAAGCATGAGCATGGGATGCCTGAGGAGAAGATGGAAGGCCACGGTGCTGGTGTGAAAGCCCCCGGAGACAAATACTTGCTCCTTCGTGTACTGAGATCAACAGCCCTCGGAGCCCTGGATGAGAGGGCTGAGCCCTGCACATGGCCCTGCCGTGCCCTGGAAAAACTCTGGGGAGGACACGTGGCATTTCAGCCCCCTGTTTCAGTTTACACAAGCACAGGTCACTCTGTTCCCTCCCTCGTCGCTCGCTCTGGCCAAGGGGTTGATGCAGGGCTGGGGAGAAGCCTCTGCCCGGCCTTTCGTGGGGATGGATTTGCAGGACCTACCTGCTGGACCTTGGCAGGTCTGTGTCTCTCAGACCCCAGCCCACTATTACCCTGGAAGCTGAGCAGGAGGGGGAGCCCAGGGGGACATTTGCTGCTGCTGCTGTCCCAGCTGCATCCCCTCTGTGGGTGAGAAGAAGGACTGACCGGTCAGCATCTCCGGCCAGAGCTGAGTCCTACCCTTCCCACCCTCACTCCAGAAAACACCTCTGGGAGGTGGTCTCTGTGAAAGCAGCTGGCTGGTGACATTCATGCATTGAAGCTGGCCCTCCCAAAGTGGTACCAGCCCCCAGAAAAGTATTCCCACACACCTATATACACCCCACCTCACTCTCTCCACCAGCGTGACTGTGGTGCACCTCCCTGTGGAAAAAGGCTGTTTGAAACTCATGTCCGTCCCACCTCCTGCTGGGATCCTACCAGATCTACCGGGCATTGGGCACGGTGCTGGCTTAGGTGCAGGTCAGCGCCGCTGCCAGGGAGCCTGCCCAGTGCAGCAGCTCCGCGGGGTGGGAAGATGCCCAGCCATGCACTGGGAGGTGGTCCTTGGGGTCCAGGAGACAGTCGGCAACAAGGCTGGCGTGGTGCTGCGTGGGGGCACTGTCCGAGCGGGCGTCCGTGTGGCTCTGGGACAACTCACCACCTGCAAGGGATGGAGAACAAATGGGATTAGCAAAACTCAGCCAGGGGTAGAGAAGTCCAGCTCCCAGCAGCTCTCTTGGGCTTCAGACCCAGTCCCTGCTCGGTCAGGAGAGGCTGACATTATGGGGTGCTGGATCAGGGACGGCTGCAGCATCTTCCATGGGAAAAATATCATTTCTAGGGGCCCGTGAAGGACCCCAAGGTGTCCACACCAACACACCAGCAGTTCAGCACAGCTCTCCTGTGGCAATCTTCTGCACAACAGCTCCGTGCCAGCTCTGCTCTACTACAGCACTTGGATTGCACCATAAAAATGCAATGATGCACTTGAGTCACATAAAGATCTAACTCTTGGAGGGGAAAGGGCTCTTGCCATTTTCCCGCAGCAGGCTTTTTGGGGTACTATCATGAATGCTAAAACCATGGAGGGGAAACACACAGAAAGGTGAAGAAGCCAGGTGTCAGGGGCCTCCAAAACAGTGAAACTCCAACTGCTGAAAAACAGACAAGGAAATGGAAATCTGCAGTACATGCCTGCGACCAAACTCTAGAACACGTTTACATACTGTAAATGTACACTATAGAGCATCCATAATTATAATTTCACTTTCCCACTGACACGTGTGTGGGCACACACCAAGTATAACATGTACATAAAACACTACAGAGAGATATATTTAAGCCATCTTCGTGTGCACATGCAGAAAGCATCCAGGCAACAAATTTCTCACAGCGAATTCAAAGCGCTGAACCGGGAGCCACCCTTGAAAACAGCAGAGCCCTCTTTAACTCATTGCCGCTCACACGAGAACATCTGAATGTTTATTCTTCTCCCCTCTAAATACCAAACTCTCTCCTGCCCGAGTTGTTCACATTTGCCTTTCTGCTGCTGAGGCCTTGATGCACCCGGTTTACTCTGTGGCACATTAAACTGCCCACAAAAGATAAAGAAGCCGGGTTACAAAGCTGTATCTGCTCTGCTCCAGATGGATTCTCCGCAGATCCCGGCTCGCAGCGTTACTCAGGCCAAGTCAATTAGAAATGTCTGAAAGTCAAAGCACCGTTCCCGCATGTGATCTCTGGAAGTCTCCCAGCGTATCCCGTGATCAGGGCTCACAAACACCATCCTTCCCTCCTGCACGGTGATTGCTGCCCGTAACAAAGACGTTTGGGATCAAAGGAAAGGGTTAACCCCCCATGCAGTCATCGCATTGAGTCTTGGAGGTCTGAGCGCTGCCAACTCCTGAAAAATGGCCACCAGGCAAGCTGCTGAGAATAATCAGAATAAGATTGGAAGGTGTCCACATCAATCAATCACTTGTTGACAGATGACTGGAAGCCCCCACTGTGACCGTGGACAGCTGACCAACTCTGGGCTTAAGCTGAAGTCTAACATTAGCCTGTTTGTTTCGTGTGGGTGGCTTCTGCGTTATGACCTTAATAGTCAATCAATCTTGCAATGAGTAGTCTGTCTGGCAGAAACATTAATTATCCATACTATTCATGCATTGAAAAGCTTTATCTTCAAAAACTCAGCATCACTTAGGGAGGAATAACAGAACCCAGAGCGAGAAAATAAGCCCGGTCTCAGTTCCTAAAAGGGGGGTAAGGGGACGGCAGGGACGAGCTCCTGGGGCCGCTGCAGCCCCGATGGCAGCCCAGGATCGGGGACACTCGGGGCAGGGCTCGGCCTCGCTTTTACTCCTGGTACCTCCTCAGGCAGCGCAGCCGCTGCTGCTCCTGCACCAGCAACTGCTGGAATCGGTGCCAAGAGGAAGACGAGGAGGAGAGATATAAAAGGACAACAAACACACATCAATTAAACCTTGCAAGCTGTTAGTCACACTAGTTAATAAGTTCTTTCTATCTGTAAAGTGCTCTTAGTGACAAATCCTTTAACTGGCACTCAGAGCGTTATTATGGCTTTCAAGATGCCTCTGTCTTTCATGTGCAGCTTCTTGTACACATGTGAGTGCTCCCCGTAGCGCAGTCTGTTTACACTAGTTGTGAGAAGACATCATCAAAGCAAACTGAAAGCAACACTAAATGCTTGAGAAAAACAGAATTCATTCATTGCTGCCTGCTCTGAAATGGCCTTTCAGCTTGTTGAAGAGGCAGCGGTCGCAGCGGGGAGGAGCCGGGCTGGCACAGCCAGCGTTTGGCCTCTCCGGGTCATTGCCACTGAAAGCACCCGGCTCCCTCACCACCGGGCAGAGACCCGAGACCCTTGCCGATGCCTGTGACACGGTGGTCACGTCTCCAGTGACAAGGAGTGGGGAGATGCCCACCCCTTCTGAGAACGGGGGTCCGGAGTGTCTGTACCAGAGCTGTGCCCAGGTGGTGGGAGCTGGAGTGATGCCCTGGGGTCACCTCCCCAGGGATCACTCCAGGGGTACCAGGCACGACAGACCCCTCACCTTCCTGCTGCCACCCCCTTCCACGGCCTCTTTCATTCCTGATCATCAGCTTCCTGTCCTCCCCCATCATCACGCACGGGCGCATTCGTCCTGGCCATCCCTGTGCCACAAAGGGTCCCAGAGGATGGTGCAGGCTTTGCTTCAAAGAGCTAAAAGCAGACAGAGCTTGGAGCAAGGTGAAAGAAGAAGGAGAGGCACCATGCTTGGGAGGGATGCTCCCACCTCACAGCAACCGGAGCAGCCGGATGGCCCCACACTCCAGCACGATGTCGGGGAAAAGGTCTGCAGAGGCAGCACAGGATGGAGTCACCGAGCAATCGGAGGACGGCACCACCTGCACAAGGCTCTGCAAGGATGTTCCTCCTCCAAACTTCAAAATCCTCCCGCTTTAGAGGGGACCTGCTGCCCTGGGCATGGAGGTGGCTCAAGTTTATTATGGTCTTCACCCACCACTGCAGTAGAAACACAGCAAAGATGTCTAAGGGCTCTGGGCCAGGTTGACTCTCGAGTGGCCATGGCATTGGCACAGCTGTTCCAGAGCAAGATGTCCCTATGGGGCCCCACATCAGGAGCCACCTAGGTGCCAAGACCCATCACACCCCATGTCCCTCACAGCAGAGTCACACTGCCCTTCTCCCCAGGCCTCTCCAGCATGGGGCTGGTCTAACAGAGGCGCCCATGTGCACGAGACTGTGCTGTGTGTGCAGGCAGAGGGATTCCTCATTAACCCCTTGTAGAATCATAAAACGTGTTGGGTTGGAAGAGACATTTAAAGGTCACCTAGTCCAACCCCCCTGCAGTAAGCAGGGACATCTTTAACTAGGAGGAGTCCAAGCACAACAAAATCAACACCGTAGGCTAAAGATCTGCTCAGATGCAGGGATACGGAGACACTGCTGCATGGGTGCTCTTGCACTCAACAGCAAAGATGGCCCAGGCTCCTTGCCTTGCACTGGGTGGACGGTACATGGTGAACATCAGCCCCACAGGGCAGGATACAGAAGCCCCTTCAATACCATCTGGTCCCTGTTGAGGCAAGGAGCCATGAGAAGTTGGGTCCACCAGCATCCTACGTAGCACAAAACTTAACCAACATCCTGGGAGGGCCATATGGGGTGTGCGACACCGGGCAACTGCACCGGCATGGTGGGAGGCTGGGGATCGAACCCCGACTGCTGTGCCTGGGGCCAGCGGCCACGCAGAGCACAGGTCCATGGGGCACCCTTAGGGAAACCATCTTCTCTTTAGTCAAAGTCAAAGCAATTAGGGCCCTGCAACGTTGGATTAAAAAAGAGACAGCAAAAGGGAGACCGTCCACAATCTTTCACACCCGGGCTGCCAGAGCAGGCCACAATTCAGTGGGCCTTGTCTGGACTGATTATATTTCCTGAAAAATGAACAGTAACTCTTGTGTAGAAGCAAGTTATGTTTCTGCAAACTCTCCTCCACCCGAATTACAGTATTAATCACCTTAATAAACATTAACGTGGAATGGTCATTCATTAAATTCAGGAAAATACACACTCTCAAAGCAATCATGTCACGATTTCAGTACCCAGCACACTCACAACTCGACACTTGTGCTGAGGGTTATTAAGCCCAGGGAAGCGGTTGAGTCGCCATCCCTGGAGGTATTTAAAAGACAGGTAACTATAGTGCTTAGAGATATGGGTTAGTGATGGGTTTTGTCAGTGTTGGGTTGATGGCTGAACTCAATGATCTGAAACATCCCTTCCAACACAGACAATTCTATGATTCTATGATTTTTAGTGCCATAAGGCCCCCACACCTCTGAAAGCCAGGGCTGCCAATGGGTCTCCACCAAATGCCCTCCATGAGCACATCACCAATTCCCATTCCTCGTGTCACCAACCACCCCTTGACTTGGGGCAAACCCCCTGTGCACCTCATGGTGCAAGGCACACACACGGTGCCCATCTCTGCTCCGTATTGAGCAGAGCCCCCACCACCATGGATGCACAGCAAGGGTTGCTCCAGACAGCTCTGCCCGAGGATGAGCCATCCACAACCTGGAGCAGGATTCCACCATAGCAGCAAACGGAGGCTGGAGCCTCCCAAGATGCCTGAGGCCGGACTCTCATCCCACGACTCAGTACCTCACTCAACATGGCCTCTACCTGCATGGTTCCTGCAGCAGCATGCCCTGGGGATGGAGCGGGGTGGCAGCAGCGGCGTTTGGGAGGTCTCCAGGCTATCAGTTGCACAGTCCAGCGTTAGATCTCCTGCCCCAGAAGGACCTCAGTGCAACCTGGCCTCCTCCGGCTGGCTCAGGGCTTCACGGACGGTGTCAAGTGGCAACTTTCTGGATTCTGACCTTGTTGGAATTTGCTCTTGGGAGGGATGGGGGGCGGGATACGCCAGTCCATAAAGTTCCCATTAGCGTAAAAGCAGATGTAAGCACTTTGCTGGCAGAGTTCGGCAGCGGGGAAGCCTGCAGTTGATCAGTTCTGCCTCGCTGGTCACTGCAGTCAACAGGAATTACTACAGAGGATTTCTGTGCCCCCCTCTCCCAAAGCCCACCCCTCTCCAAAAAAAAAAAAACCAAGAAGATTTAAAGAAACCAGCCAAGCTCAGGCACCGTTCCAATATAACGCAATAAATCTGCGTGATGCTCGCCGAGGGGAGCTGGCCCCATCCAGGAACAGCCGGCAGGAGAGCAGTGTGAATTTGTTTATTGTATGAAACAAATCCAGCCCTGGGGACTGGACGATGCTCAGCGCCAGGAGCGAGGGGCTCTGGGGCAGGACCTGGTCTTGTCGCAGGACCAAGGTGTGGGTGGGTGGCAGCTGGGACTGCCCTTTGCCACTAGCTCCCCACGGGGACCACAGACTCCTGGCACTCCGAGATCTTCCATAACCAAGGAGCATCACCTTCCCCTTCCCATGGGCATGGAGGATGTGAGGGGATGGCCAGGTCCCTGCCGGGATGGTGGCCACCCCGTGGGGTCTGTGAGCCACAGTGCCAAGCAGGAGGGAGAGGAAAAGGTGGCAGCAGGGTATGGTAAAGATGGTGCCCTGTTGTTGGCGGCCATCTGGGGCCATGGTGCTTCCCGACGGAGGCAGAGCAGGATTAGGGGTACCACAGGGTGCTGGGACTCCCCGTGCTCCCTCCTCATCCCCGGTGCTCCCTCTCCATCACAAGAACCGGCACCACTGACCTGGTTTCAGCAAGTTTTCCTCCGTGATTAACACTCTCTGGGCTTCTGCTCACTCTGTTATTCTCACCAAATTAAAGAGCAGTCCCGGATCCTCGTTAGATTTGCTCACATTTGAGCAGTGTCATGTGGTCAGTAGCCCATGGCAATACACTAAATTAAAGGCCTAATGCAGAATCCACCTACAAGCCTGACAACTAATGAATCGAGGGCTTCAGGCCCCAGAGGACCCGCGCGGGGATGAAGCCACTTCACACCGAGCCCGAGCAGAAGCGCAGTCCCTGGGCTGTCATTCAGAAATAAAGAGTTGTTTAATTTTATTCACCGCAGGACACAGAAACAACAGCATCTCTGGAACTAACAGCAGGTTTGCCGGAGAGCCAGGCAGCGACGACCCCTCCCGGCACCCATCCCCGGAGCACGGCGGCTCCCAACAAATAAACTCCCACTTGGTTTCCATGAACTAGGCTTGAGTCCCTGGCACGGAAAAGCAGATTTTCTCGCCGACAGTCAAAATCAACACCTCTACCCATCCCTCCAAATCAACACGGGCTGCTCCGGAGCACCCAGCTGGGCTCTACATGGTCTTTCCCCCATGCTGGTACCCGCTGCTCCCCAGAGGAAGGGTGACAGAGAGCATGCTTCCCTCGGCGCAGCACCCAGCCCTCAGGGCTGCCCACCAGCATCAGTCCACACCGAGCCAGGCTACGCGTGGGAAAAAGAGAGCTCAGCTCCCAGCTTGGGGCTTTCAGACCCCTCTCCCCATCCTCCGATGTAAACACCGGGGCCGATGCAGCGGCCATCAATTTTTCTCTGAAGCGTTTCAGGTCGGAGCTGGAGTCTGGAAAGGTTCAGCCTGTTGCATCAGACAGCTCAGCCCCGCAAAGGTCAGGGCTGTTTTGGTAAGGAAATGTTTGCTGAGACCTTCCCCTCCCCCAGATCCCTGCTCCTGGGCTCCACACTCACGCTCTGCCCCATCCCATGGCAATGGAGAACCTTCACCGGGACCTTGCTCTTCCCAGAAAACACACGCGTGTCCCAAAGTCACCCACGTGGCAGCAGAGCAGTGTTCCCCAGGCACAGAGCAGACGGTGACATTAGGGTTCGCAGTGTTTTTTCAGTCTCTCTCACACCAAAGAGAGCAATTCCCTCTCCCAGTGACCAGCCAAGCAAGCCCAGTGCAAAACCAGTGGTGAAGGACAACTCCTGCTCGGAGCTGACCCTCAGCCACTGGAAGGGGGACACCAGTGAGCAATCACTGCGGGAAGAAGCATCTTCCTAATTGTTGATGGCCAAGGATGCAAACAAGGATGCAGTTTTACAACAGCCGGCTCCTACTGAAGGTTCCTCCCTGAAAAATGCAGCTATTTATATGACACTTATAAATGTGCGCACACAATGGACTCAGGAAAGCTTTGTGCCCGAATACTGTCAACACTCTGACAACATTTTTATTATACTAGCAAATAATTTGTTTTCTTGCTGCTTAATTGGGAATCAATACAGTGCCTATGTTTAATTACAGTCCCTATTTCAGAATGGTTGGGATCAGTCAGTTCTTTTTTTTTTTTTTTTTTTCCTCTCCCTACAGAGATTAGGGACTTTGTATTTTGGATTCAGAGAGCACAGAGGAGAGAACAGCCCCCTGAACGAGAGGGACGTAGTTAGCAGGATCATTATTAACTATAAACAACCCACAGGAAGAAAAGGTCAGAAGCGCACTTACCCTTTCCCATCTGTAAACAACCCAATTATTCAGCTCATCAAACAAAATAATGCACAAGTATTTACATACGGGTGGTGGTGGTGCACACACACGTGTCTGTGTGATCAGGTGCATCTGGCGTCACCGGAGGAAGCCCCGTGGTGGGAAACAAAAATACAAAATCTGGGCAGGGTGACCCAGTGCAGGAGGGGCAGGAGAACCCCCCGTGGGTGGCAGAGCCCCTGTCACCCAGGGGTGGCCAGGCACCGTGGTGGTGGCTGGGACACGCTGTGGAGCGACGTGGGGACGGCGGGGACATAAATAACAATCTCCTGCGCTGTCTGGGAGACAGCTGTGCGGTAACTCTTGCAATTACTTGCTTGTAAATGGCAACCTTTACATGTGCTTGGCTCCTGACATCTTTACGCGCTCCATCTCCG
>JAHREE010000458.1:183534-202732 GCA_033628505.1 Tringa tobata
CATCTGAGCAAACCCTCTCACCTTGCTCCAGGCTGTGCAACAAGGGGGGCACCCACACGGACCCCCACCCTGCCCCATACTCCCTACAAAAGCAAACACGAGCCCCTTAGCAAAGCCACAAGCGGGGGGGGGTGGCCGTGGGAATGGCTGCTCCCCCCTTCCCTACCACCGACACCCAGGGGAGAACAGACCCCCCAGTGTCCGGAGGGGCAGACCCGGAGTGTGGGGCACGGAGGGCAGGCTGGGAGGGCAGCCCTTCCCTGGAGAGATGCCTACCAGCAGCCAGGTGCATCTCACCCCTCGCTGCCCCTTTCCTCCCAGCCCAAGCCAGGCAGCCCCGTCCCTGGCTGCAGCCACGCTCCGGTGAGACGGAAGGGCCATCTCTTCTCCCGGGCTGAGTGGTCTCTCCTCTGTGAGTAGACAGAAGAAGGCAACAAACTATTTCATTTTTACTATTTGTATTTGACCTTTTTATATTGTTTGCTTTTTCCAGCATAATCTCTTAAGAACATGACTCCCATGATTTATAACAAAAGAATATCTCTATAGTGGGTGCCTTGCAAGACCTCTCTCCTGCTGCTTTAGAGTGATTTACTTTTGGATTAGCCTCTGATAGAGAAGGGCTCGGCTGACGATTTGCCCTCGTATATCAAAAGGGAAATCCTTAAGACATCACTATAAAACAGCAGGAAAGAGCACCTGCCTGACTCATAAACTTATATGATGTGGTTTAGTCAGATAGGCCATCTGCTTCCCTTACATACCCATATGTCCTTCGCTGTTCCCTGCTACCTCCCTGTTAACTTCAGTGATTTTCCTCTTCACTTCCACAGAGCTAAAATAAAGAGAAATGAATCGAATGATAAACTTTCATGCAGATGCAGATGGGAACAAGTGAAGTGGCCACTGTCTCTGCCTTCCAGTTAACACAATAAATAACGACAGTGAAGTTGAGGAAACACACGTCTTCTCTTAATTAGATCCACATTATAAACTTAATGTGCCAAATCCTGCCCGAGCTTACACCCACGTAGCTCAGCCAGCGCAGGTGAAGAGAGAACAGACCCATTCTTTAAGCACATCCCTGCCAAACCCTGGCTGTTCACAGCAGAAGCAGGGTACATCCCTGCTGTGCTCCTGCCCCGGAGCCTCTGCCAGGTTCTCCAGCCGGGGTTTGCCTCAACCATGGCCCATCCCAACACTTAGGGGAAAAAAATTCAAGAAACTGGGCCCAGGAGATTGCTCCTTTCCCCAGGATGGGATAACACCCTCCTGCCTCGTGATTACCTATTTAGGGATTGACCAAGCCAAATCACGCATCAAACCATCACCACCAGTAACCACAAAATGACTTTTGCCCCGTGAACCTCACCCGTTTCCCTTTTGAATCCCTTTCTGCTTTGGCTTCTATGACAATCCGTAACCATTAACTTCAGTAACTTAGTTAAACACCATGATGTAAAAGGTACTTTGGTTTCAAAACTGCTGGCTAACTTCATTACATACCCCTGGCTCTTGCGCTATAAGGCGGCAATTAATTGTTTTCTAACCACCCTCTGCCTTCGACACAGGACTCTCCAGGACCAGCACAACACTCCTTTCCCAGCCAGACAGGCCTGCTCTTCCTTGCACACAAGCTATTTCATGCCACCTTCATTCTCTTCTCACCCTCTTTAGAGATTTATTCTGCTTTTTTGCAAGACAGGGCTTGACTAGAGCAGCACTGACTGTATTTAAAGTGCACGGGCAAGATTGTTGAGGTTTCTTAACAGTATAATTAATTTTCCCTGGTCCTCTATCCTCTTTGGCCATGCATCCATCAAACACTACAGTCCCCTTACACGTCTCCTGAGGGGACAACCAACAGATCCTGACCCTGGCCACCATCCCAAAGATGCCAGCATCCTCCCCCAGTCCTGGCTGGTCTCTTACCAGCTAGATCAGCCTGGGGCTGAGAAAGGCACTGGTGGAGAAGGAGAGGACCTCCAGGTCTTCCCCAGGACCGGCACTGGGGTCCTCTCCACAGGGCAGAGGAAGCCTTGAAGAGCACATAGGAATGTGGAGAAACACCACGGGGCACCGAGGGCCAGCTCCAGGCAATGACACAGAAGTTTAGAGAAGGGCTGGAAGGGGACGGTGCCGGGGCGTGCTGCTGGGCTGACTCACCCTGCACCCTCTGCAATAATTTCAAACAATAAATGCACTTGAAGCAATCACGGGCTGCTGACGGATAATGCCTGGCCAGCAAAAGAGGCAGCGTCCCCCCAGGCAGGCTGCCTGCTCCGCCTGGCCCTTTGCCGAGGCAGGACCTGAGCTTTTCAGCCTGTGTCTCTGGAGGCTCTGGTGGTGGAGCATCAGCAAACGGCTCCGGGAAGTTGAAAGCTCCCTCCAAGGAGGCAGCGGGAGCCATCGTGAGCCGGGGGCAAGGCGTTCATCTGCAAGGAGAGAAGGTCTGTGTCCCCCCAGCCTCGGCAGGGCTGCGGTGGCTTGGGGAGAAGGGGGCTCAGGGGGCTCACACAGACCACCGCCGGGGGCACGGAGGAATCGATCCCTCCACGGCCCAGTGGGGATGAAAAGCCTCCTGTTATTTACGTTCCTTTCTAGTGTTCATCTTGATTTTTTAATTTCCCCAAACCAAGACTCAGGGAGTTGGGTTTTTTACCCCCTTTGCAATAGTGGAAAAGCAAGCAGAGGTTTTTTTCCCAGCTCTCTGGAGAGCTGCCTATAGCCTACCACAGAGTGGATAAAAACCTGCATAAAAAGACCACCCAAGGGACTGGGAAAAGTGGTCCCCACAGGAAAGAAAGAGGCATTTTGTTTAGAAAGGCTGAAGCGCAGACAATTACCCGAAGCAGAAAAACAACGGCGTGAAGTTTCCTGCTCGGCTTTCCCCTCCGAGAGCCCAGACCAGGAGCGATGGTCAGCACCACACCGTGCCATGGGCGATGGAGATGCTGGCACCAAAGTGAGGACCAGGAGAGTGTGCGTGTGTGTGTGTGTGTGTCCATGCACACGTGTGTGCCCACTAGTGTGTGTCCTTATGGAAAAAGAGGGAGCAACTTGGGCACAGGCACCACTTCCCTGCCCAAACGCTTCACACCACTTTCCCCCTCAGAGACCCTAAATTATTGCTCATTAACACTGCTGAGCAAATGACCACGGTCAAGCAGCTTCTCGCTAAAGACACCCAACTATTGCAACACCCAGCGCAAGCTCAGCCGCAACACGTCCTCCCCGTCTGCTCTTACACACCCAGCAACAGTGATCTTGCACAACCCTGAGGGCAACAGCCCTCCTGGGCACCGTGTGCCTCCCGGTCCTGCTGCTGGCCTGTCTGGCCGGTGACACGGCTACTGAGAGCCTGGTGGTCCTGCCCAGGCAGGGGGAGCCTCAGGAATGGAGCTCTCCCACCCCGCTTTCCCCAGCAGCCTCCAAGGACATCCTGGAATTCAAAGAAATTAAAAGTGGAAAATGCACCACATTAACCTCCTTAATTTTTCATTTCTGACACAGATTGTTTTCTCCTCATTTCAAAGAATTTCAAGTTAATGTCTGGAGGGCAGAAAAAAAAAATAAAAATCCATTTCCCAATACGCCTGCTGCAGCTTTTTCACCAATCGACTGCCCTTCCTGGTACAATCACTGGGGCATTGATTTTCTTTTTTTTTTTTTTTTTTTTTTTGCTAGAGCATCATCCGAAAATCTATCAATGCAAACAGCATCTTTGAAAAAAAAAAAAAAAAAAACAACAACCAGCAGCCCAAGACAAGCTGCTTTCTCCACCCTTTAACCCCGGTGCTGCAGAAAACCCTCTGCCAACGTGCTCTAGCAGCATCTCTCTCAGTGTGGCAGCACGGCCGGGACCAGAGGCAGAGACACACCAAGGGACAGGCTCGGTTGTCACCCCAGGGCCACAGTCTGGTCCCAGGGCTGCCGCCTGCGATGCTGGGCTCGCCCTGAGACCGAGTGCCTGCAGCCACCCTCCCCGGGGAGGGAGAGCTTCATCCTCCACTTCATCTCGGGGAAAACAGGCAGCAACACAGGCAGGAGGCTTTTCTGCCTGTGCATCGCCCCGGATGGGGCAGAGTGTGTGGCACAGGCTGCCCAGGGTTACACACACACAATAGGAACCGGGTTCTGGTGAGCCTGGCAGTGGCTGCCTCCTATTACTATGCTAAATAAACACTTCACTCAACAGTCTTGGCACTTATTAAGCACCTGGGAGAGAGACTGCCTCGTGTTGTCCAAAACACTCTTAATTACTGTTTAATCAAGATCTCTTCCCCTCTAGAAAAAAAAAAAAAAAAAAAAGAAAGAAGAGGCAGCTAAACATTTGCATGTATTTTCCACTGCAATCACATTACACATCTCTGTGACAAGCATATTTTTGGCAGTGCTGAGGAAGAAGGCACTGCCTGTGCAGGAGCATCGCAGCGCAGCGTGCTAATCCAAATAGCCTTAGGTCTCCCCTTCTTTAGGTAAGGAAAGGAACCAGGAGGATTTCCTGGCACATGGACTAATGCTATCAAATGCTTCTTTTATTTGTTGTTGACACATACATAACAGTTGAAGAATCACTAAATAACCTTGTAATATCTTGATTTATGGATTATTCTTCCATACGAACAGCACATGGTAAGGACAGTGTGGTTCAGCTCTGGGTTGTATCTCTGCTGCCAGAGGAGCCTTTGGTTCCTGCAGTTAAGCACCCGCAAATCCCGGGTGCTGAGCCATGGTGCTGTTCCCATGGGATGCCCGATCCCCCGCGATCCCAGTGGGCGAACACACAAAACACCGCGTGGGTGTTGAGGCACAAATCTCTTTCCTTTCTGCAAAACCAGCTCCCGGAGCCGGATTTTCTCTGAGCGGCTCCCGAGCAACTCACAGCTTTAGAAGGGTGCCCGGCGATTTCCAACTGCGTTTCTGGGGGCCGAAGACCCAATTGCTCCATGGTACAGAGCAGGCAGAGCCAGCACAGCATCTCCATCCCCACCTCCCCAGCCACCACACAGCCTGGAGTGCAAGGACCCACGCAGCAGAACCTCCCTTTTCCTCCACTTTACATCCAGCCCAGCTCAGCTCCTCCTTAAGATGAAAGGGATGTGTCTCAATTGATTTAACTGGCACTCACAGCACCCAGGCAGCTCCAGCAAAAAATGAATTTACATCTGAAGTAGCACGAGGAAGAGAAGGGCCTTTGGAAGAGCATCACTACGGCGCTTTGTACCGAGGGCCAGGTCCCAGCCGGGGTTGTGCCTGCACCATCTCCATCACAGCGAGAAATGCATCGAGCAGCACTAGTCTGAGAGCTCCAAAAACCAGACGCAGCAGGAACGTGTCCAGGGAGCCTGCTCCCTCCCAGCAGAGCCACCGGTGGCACCCCATGTCCCACACCTGACACCTTATGTTGACTAAGTGACAATTACCCAGGGATAGCTGCTGGTGATAGATTATCGATGGCATATGACTTTGCATTTTAACAGCTGCTAATCTTCCTGCTAAACCCGGAATATCAGGTTAAATCACCCAACGTGATCTTTTGAGCGAGGCAAAGCAGCGTTCTGTGTTGATAATAGCAATTTAAACATAGCTGCTGGTAAAATCAGCCAGAGAAACCCAGCTGCAATATTCTGATACCAGTGTCCATGCTTTGTGCAAAGGGGACATCTCTACTGGAGAGTGGACAATCTGACTCCCCAACACCTTTCATGCTGGGACTTCATTGAGAAGATCCAACACTCTTCATAGTGAGAGGCTTTGGGAAAAAGGCAAGAGTTTTCAGAGGATCTGGGTACAGAGGTTTATTTCCCTAGGATACATAAGACATAGGTATAAAGATCTCAGAGTATGCACTGAACATGGATTTGTTTATCCATTTTTATGGATTAATTTCTTCCATTTCTCCTCCCCATCCATGGTACAAGGGTCATCCTAACGCAGACCACAGCCACATCCATGTCCACGTGGCAGCTCTCTGACCAGGAGCCCCATGACCGAATCCGACAGCAGACTTCAGGTCCGAAGCAGCGTTCAAACACAAACTGAGGCTGTGAAAGTCCTTGTACACAAACCAAACTAGTCTAAGATTATCTCTGTTCTCAACCCGTTTACCAAATAGGTCTCGTGGTGAGCATGTGCTGACTCTTGATCTAGGGAACGCATCCAAGGAAAACAGCTGCCAGAGGCTTCGCTGCGAACGAACGCCGTGTGCTAAAGGAGCCCCGCGCCTGACACGGAGCTGGGGAGCTGCCTGGGAGGTTTAAACGGGGACAGATGAGAAACCAAAGCCCACTCCCTCCTGTGCTGTCTCCGAAGGAAACCACACACAAAAAAAAAAAACAACAACAGGGTAGCAGTTTGCAGCAAGCCCCAGCCTAGAGTGGTCCTCTGCAGTGGACCTGTCCCACAGGACGGTCCCTGCCCCGCAGGAGCCTTCCCAGCCTCAGCTCGGAGGAAGGATGGATCACCCTCCACCAGCAACCAGTCCAACCAATAACCCCTCCGGCCCCTGGGGACCGGAGCTGCGACCACCCCCTGAGCATCCTCCGATCCGTTCCCGCTCTGCAGGGGAAGGGAGAGGAGCCTGAACCAGCACTAACAAACCTACTAATTAAAAACCTCGGAAAGGCTTAAAATTAACTTTCCTGGGGAATGGGAACAAATCAAAAAACAACACAACCTTAAACCTTTCTTTCTTAAATGGGGAGCAGAGCCAGGATATCGGCGTCCTGCAGCCAGGAAAAGCCACCCAGGGAAGGGGCTCATTCCCTGCCCCACCTGATGCTCTCCACCACAGAGCTCTGTCACCAGGGGCAGAAACACACCGAGACAAACGGGCCGGCTGCTCCTCTGCCGTTTAAATGAGACATATTTCCAAGTTGTGAAATTAGCCTCTGACTTCGTTGATTTCTCCCTCCCTCCCCCTCTGAAAATTCACTTTCTCCAAGATTTTGGGAACCGACAGCAAGGAAGACGGAAAAAAGTTCGGGGTACGCAAAAGAAAGGCCAGCAAGTACATCTGGATAACTTTTAAAGTTAGTTACTCATTTTCATATCCTCCTTCCGTTCTTCTGGCTGGGAGCACCAGACACCATGCAAACAGTCTTTCTTGGAGTATTTTTTTGGCACACCAGGGTACCAAGGGTCTTCAGAGGAAGCTCTGAAAACATTCAGACCTGGGCTGTGATACCCTTGCATCTCATCAACATGCGTGTCCCACTCAAAAGCCAAAGTCTAGCGCAGAAGATGTACATACGCCTCCCGCTGAACCCACAAGAGGATTACTCCAGGCCTGTTTAGTGAAGTCCTAGCACAATAGTGTTGTAAGGCCCTTAATCACGCTGTGCTTCAGCAGCATTCCTTGGCCCAGAAGAGCACACCAGCAGTATGAGACATGAACGCCGGCCAAGCTTTGTTTCCATGTTCCTGTCTCCTGAGTCCATGAGGAACATCTGGTTGCCTTCCTTCCACTGCCGAGGGTGGGCATGGGTGGGTCTCCACTGACAGCAGCAAGGCCACAGCCAGCAGCACACCCCGAGCAGCCTATTGATCAACACAAGATGAGGCAAGACGAAGGACGTGCTTGGAGAGGAGCCTGCAAGACTTTTGCCATGCTGGCGGCAGAAGCGAGGGACGCAGAAATTCGGATCTGCCCCAATGTCAGCACCGCAAAGAAAACCAGGGTGACACGAGATAAAAGACATTTCATGACCGTGGCCCGCGGAGAAAGTAGCCCCCCGTTTCCTCATCTCCGCAGACTAAAGCGGGAACCACGACACTTCACTGCAAGAGGCTTCCTGGTCCCTGCCAGGACACGAGCATCTGCTCAGAGGGGCTTTGGCCACATCAGAGGGTGGGCCGCGGGGAGGCACTTGGGCTTCGAGCTGATGTGAATGGGAAGGCAGGACCATAAACCAGGAGCCAGCAACCCCGCAGCCTGTGCTTGGTCTTGGAAGGGTTCAGGAGGTCTCTTCCACAGAAGTTTCACCAAAAAAACCCACCTGCCTGCACAAAGCAGAGACCCTGTTTCTGAGAGACATTCACCACATGGGAGTCCCATCACCCAAGGTTTGCAAGGACACCCCTCTTCCACCCAGGACCACAGCAGCAGCCAGGGCTCTCCCTGCTTCGAGGGGGCTTAAGCTCCATGTTTATTATTCCTCCTCTTTGGGGGGGTTTGGTGGGTGCTCCCTCAGACAGACAGACAGCAAGAGCACATGCACTTCTGTGTCTTTGGAAAAAAAATAAATCCAGAAACTTCCAGAAAACAAAAGATCTTGATCCTGGGTTAATTCCTATAAAGTAACACCATACAGCCAGCTTCTCTGATTTGAAAGCCAAGGCATAACCCAGAGAGAGGTCTGAGGGCTGCGAGATCTTGGTGGGGGACACCAAGTCCCAGAGAGATTTCAGACACGTGCCTGCCCCACTGTTTTCCACTGAGGAACTCGGGTGGTTCCCTCAACACGTGGGGTTTTGCTCACCACGTCTGCAGGGCCCCGTGGCTACGGAGCCGCCGGGACCGGGTCGGTGAGCGCCGGAGCCTGCCCGTGAGGTGTGCCCTGCCTGGGGCAGCAATGGAAAGGCTCTGCCTTGGCATGCCTTGTCCACCACCGTGACCGAGCCGTCTGTCCTGGGTCCTCGGGGGGGGAGAAGGGCCCTGCCAGCAAGTGACACGCTGGCCACGGGCTCGGCAGCTCCACGCAGCCCAGAGTCCGGCGCAGAGGGAAGCCTGGATTAGCTCCTGGCACCGTAGGAAGCGCGATAATAGCAGAAGCAGAGCAGCAGGCAGCAATTGTGGTGCCTGAGCAAAATCCCTTGTTTTCACTGGCTAGTTCTGGTTTCATGTTTCTGATCTTTTAAACACCAGGCACTCCCCGAGCCCAGCCCAGCCAACGGCTCCCTAACACAGCGCTCCACGCTGCCAGCAGCCTGACCTGTGCCAATGGGCTCCCTGCAAGCTGCCAGCTCCAGGCTGGAGACGGAGCTCTAACCCCACTGAGTACGGGCTGGAGCATCCCTCCACGGCAGCAGCAGCAGCTGGGCTCCGCTCCCCGGGGGGAAAGCAGCACCATCCCACTCTCCCCCTTTGCCTGCCAAGAGGCAAAGCTGCTTTTCCCAGCCCATGTCTGCGAGAGAACCCCAAACCAAGGCAATCAAGGCACATGGGGAGCACTCTGCAATGGCGAGACACAAGACCAGTATAAACCAGTGCCAGCCATGGGCAGTAACACGTGCTCTGCTTTCAGCCCAGCTGCTTCACCGCATTGGTTTTTTTCCACTAACACAGACCCGTCTGCCTCCCCTTCCCAAGGAGGAAGGGAGAAGGGAGCTGGTGGAAAATAAAAATCACCCTCTAGAGCCTGGGAAAAGCTGGGTGTTACGAGACCACAGGAGCAAGGAGAGGTCGAGTGGGCAGGTGAAGGGTTAACAGGTGGAAGCCAATGCCCCTCTACCAGGCAGCCAATATTTCTATCAATAAATTATGCATCAGCATCTAGTAATAATGACCTAGCAGCCAGAGCTATTTAAAACAAACCAATCAATGGTATTAACGTAATCCCCAGGAGAAAACAAGACACCGGGCAGGGAGCTGGGACAGGAGCAGATCAGGCCAAGGAGAAGGGGACCTTTGGCTGGGAGAGCAGTCGCTGCAGGGGACGGAGAGGTCCCCGGGCTGAAAGGCTGGGCCAAGAGCACAGAATAGAAATCACCTCCCGGGTCCCTGCAGCGCAGCCACCGAGGCCACCAGCCTGGCTGGCATGTGTGGCAGCTGCTGCGGCTCAACTTGATGTCCCAGGCCAGACCCTCCCCAAGCACAGAGGCAAATGGCTACTGCCCAGCGCTGGCTACTGGCCAAGGGTCTGGGCCACCCCGTGTCCCCATACGTCAGCCACCGAGGCTTGGCCCCTTTGCAAGGACACAGGGCTCCCCTCAACACTGAGGCTGCACTCTACACTCCCCACTTTATTTCTCTTCCTCCAGAGCAGACGAGGGGTATCTCTGGTGATCATCTACGTGATGAGACGGTGACAAACAGCAGCCCGTGTCCTGCAGACAGCGGCGGGTGAGAGACAGCAAGGCACAGACCCGAAGGGGCAGGGTGACAGAGGCAGCTGAGCTGGAGAGGACAAATCCACAACCTCCCAAACATCCCTCAGGGTGGCACAAGGCAGGAAGAGGATTCACCGTTTTCTCAGGTCTGCACCTGGCATTTACTGCTGAACACTAAAAAACATATATTCTGCATTCACAGTGTAAGTGAAAGCAATTTGGCTGTTATTTGGTTTATTCTTTTCAGTAACCGGCACAGATCTTTCACCTCATCTGACAAGCATCGGGGCAGATACGTATCATGGGGGATTCCTTTAACCACCTGAAGGAGAAATCCTTGGATAAGGCCAGCACAGGGGATCGCTCCCCAGTGCCCTGCGGCGGCACCGGACTCTGTCCCCAGAGCGCATCCCCCCGGGGACACAGAGCCCTGTGGAGGGAGAGGCATCACCTGCTCACACCGGGCTGTGCCACCTGGAAACAAGGCAAGGAGCTCACTTGAAAACAAAGGAAAGGAGGTACCTGCAAATGGATATTCCAGGATCCTGACCTACAATTTGAAAGGTGAAATAATTGGGGTAATTACATTAGTTTGCACCGTTTTCTTCAGTTCTTGAAAGCTGCCAAATCTTTTGCCCTAACTGCTCAGGCAGAGGACAGTTGGGCAGGGAGTCCCCTTGCTCCTTATCTATAATGAACATCTTTACCAGCAATCTGAAGCAGAACAGTGTGGTTTTGCTGTTGTAGCCCTTTTGAGTACACCCGGGCTCATGAATGCAAGAACATCCTGAAGGATTTGCCAACAGCATCGAGCCAGAAAAAAAAAAGACGACATCCTTCCCACTTGGGTGGAGGTAAACCCCAGACCACTGGCCTGAAACATCCGGGCACAAAATTAATTTGGAGGGACACAGGAGGGCCAGGGCACTGGGTATCTCCAGTTCTCCTGATGCTCATAACTGGTTGTGAAGTCCCTGAAGCAGTTCTGGCAGAACTTTGCTCTGAACAATAGGTTCCTTTTCCCCCGGTGTAATTAAACTCCCCAGTGTCCCTACAGTAGCGAGTCGGGGAGTGCAGACATACAGTCCTGTACAACCAGCGTGTGCAGCTCAGCGCCCAGAGCACGGCACGTACCCACAAGTGGTTGGCAGCCGAGCTCCCACAGCCCACCGTGTTGGCAAACAGCAGGTCTGATGGGGCTGTGCCACAGGGAGAGCCCACCAGAGACCCTGCCACCAGCTCGGCTCACCCTCTGGAGCAGAGGGACAGCTTCCATCTCGCTCCTTAATAAGGCAGCGCATCTCCCTCCCCCTGGGACACGCACCTCTCCCCCCTCGGGGACCAAAGGACGCCCTGCCTGGGTGCACACAGCATCCCCAATGCCACGCTGGTCCTCACGACAGGCGCAATGCATTCAATCCTGCTCGCCATGCAGAGACACCAGACCCGGGGGGACAATGGGGATGAAGGAGCCCTCATCACAGGGCAGCAGCCCCCCCACCACACTCCTCTGCTTGCCCCCACCGTCGCTGCGTTGGGGCCCCCCAGGAGCCCAGCACCCGTGCACCAACACGAGGGCTCACCAGCCCGTACATATAACACACTTCATGTGCATTCTCCATATTAATAAATGGGGAAAGAAGGAACCATAAATCTATGAACTGCCAATTTGCACAGGACTAGCTCTTTTACTGGCTACGCACTAGCACCTTTTACAGCCCATTAATTACTTTCTCTAATAAAGTTTGACAAAATGATAACTTGCCCATGAAAAGTGTTGTAATAAATACATTTTCTCTAACTTTGGACCATTCTTGCATGTCTGGCTCATAAACCCCTCCCACGGTTCAGTGACTTAGGGCCTACCTGTATTTTTCAGCCGAGGAGGGGGCCCCAGGGTGATGCCCCTGCACATTCCAGCCAGCGCATCGGCACCAGTGCCGTGACCAGTGAGAGGGGTTCCTCCTGCAAACCGGGCAGGAGATGGCCCTGGTCTGGTGAACACGGCCTCCACCAGTCTGGGCTGAGCCACAGAGAGGTCTTCTCATGCTTCATGTGCCCTTGCACAGCACAAGGGAACCCCTGCTTACCTGGTGGGTGCTGAGCACCCCATAAAGCCTGTGCCCAGGGCACCCCTCACCTTCTTTCCCACTTCTCAGGTTCATGGAGAAAAAGCCTCCCAGCTCCAACCCCAGCCATACCCGTGGCAGGGTTAACCAGCTGCAGCACCAGCTCCGAGCAGAAGAGGGTTGGGGTCTCCAGGAGCCTGGAGTGCCATCACCACCTTCAGGAGACCACCAGGCACTTGGCTCCCACGTCCGTGCAGCCCCCGTGCTGCTTCTACATGCTCCTTCCCATTCCACACCACAGACCCGGCCCAAGAGGCACCACGTTTCCCAGCCCAACGCTGGCAGCTTGGGGCGCTCCCAGTATTTCTTTATTTACACAAAGCCACAACTGAGCTCAGCAGAGAATGCAACAGCCAAAGCTGGTCTTTCCTAATAGAGAAACAGGAAGCAATAGGTATGTTTTAGTCTTTTAATAATTTGGAATTAAAGAGACTTTTCTTTTATGATGATTCAGAGGAGCACTAAGGGATGCGACACAGAGACTCAGATCTCTTATTTTACCAAGTCAGCCCTGTGAGTCTGAGCACTGGAGACTGGCTCTGGAGTGAATGGTGCACACAACTGGGCATCACTGCAGCCAGAGCATGAGCCACATCCACCCTCGGTCCCTCCACTTGCCTTTTGCCCTCACCCGGTGCCCACTGCCCTCACCCGGTGCCCACCAGCCATCGGCACTGCTCTCAGCCCCCCCAGCACTTCTCAATCCCCCCCAGCACAGACCCAGGCAGCGCTTGCAGAAGCCACCACCACCTCTGCAGAGGACCAGAGCCAGTGCAGCAACTTCTAACGACGGCCGGAGCGGGCTGGTGCCACGCTGGCCCAGCTCACCCCGGCACGTGCCCGCCCTGCACGCCAGCCACACGTCCGCCACACGGGCTGTGCTGCACCCCAGGCAGCCGAAGGTTTCTTTCCCTGTTTAATTAGTTGAGTGACTCCGCTCTGCCCAATAAAATCATCACCCCCCTCAGCAGTGCCATGCCGTGGAAATTTATGATCATAATTTAGAGGCTGAATTACCACTGTCAGTACCTGTGCCATATGAATTACTCAGTCATATTAAATTCAACTGTTGATTTTGCAGGGTTATATGAAGCGGGAACACTTAGAGCCAATGAAATAATGGAGGAGAGAGAATTATGGTGGGGGAAGTTACATTAGCTGTTCAAAGCGTCCAGCGCAGAGCCCACCCGCCTGGCCCCGGCCGAGGTGTCTCCCCCCAGCCACACGCCGTGCCAGCAGCACAGGGGTCCCCCAGGACTGTCCCAGTGGTGCTGGGACCTGCCACTGGTCCTGTCCCCTCTCCAGCCTCCCCGGTGGCAGCAGACCCCGCAGCCAGGGTCCTGGCCATGCACAGCTCCACTTCAGAGGGGCAGAAGCAGGATCCATCCTTAACAAAGAGTTAAGGAACTCCATGGGAGGCGTGCATTGGCATGAAGAAGTCCTTCCATTTATGAAAGCAGTGTTCCCCAGGGCCCATGCTATTATAAGACTTTTATGTCCATATATACACAGAATTTGCTGGTCTGTAAAGCCCCAGCACACAGCTCAGACGCAGTCCTCTCCACACAGCACCAGGGACCTCAAACCCCAACGTGATGATCCAAATTCAGCCCTGACCTTACTTCCATGGGCAGATGCTTTGGGAGAGTCACTCAGCTCCTGGTCCACCCTACAAAATCAGATCAATGAACTTGAATTCCAGCCACTCTAGTTACATTTGGCCCAAAACTTCACACCCCAGCAGCCCACTCTGACAGTCCAGCTTGACTCGCACAGGTAAGACTAACAACCTGGAACCTTGTGATGCCACAAACTGGAAATTAGCACTGGACACAAACTAAACCCCTTTGACTTGAAAGCCTAAACATAAAGCGAGCGGATTTTGGAGTGATGACTTTAACAGTATGTCCAGCTTATGGGCAGGCAGGATTTCTACCGCACAGACAAGAAAAGCAATGTGAATTTGGTTATGAAGCGAGCGTTAAGCCACTACTGCAGAAAAAAAAGTCCATTGACAAAAAAAAAAAAGGGAGCATAAATGTTCTCACTTCACTCTGAGGCCGCTGAAGCTCTAACTCAGAACAATGGAGAATGAGGATGTGTTTTGCGCTGTTCTCGCTGTTCCTGGATCCTCTCCCCCCCCACCACCAGTACCTGCCCCCCCCCCGCACGAGAACCCGGCAATTCCTAGCATGGCACACTCACCCTCTGCCCCACAGCCCCCCCAGGAAAGCTGGGGGATCTTAAATATTTGTATTTCTAGGACAAAAGGTGTGCACCTTCTGAGGATCACTGCAGCAGGAGGTCCCTGACCCACACAGAGGACCTCCTCTTCCACTCCCAGGCATGGCCCCAAGCCTGGGACGCTTCATTGTAATCCTGAGGGTCTTGGTATTGGCAAAATAATTTCCTTAAGGAAAGTAAAATCATACAGGGCCCTTCCCCCCAAGACTGCAAATTATATTTGTTACGAAGCCTCATTTTATACAGGTCTCCTAATGTCCACCCAAGACCTCTAATCATGGAAAAAAGCGCATATAAAAATTCACATGCACGATTTCGATCAAGTACATTTATCTGTATAGATGGTCCTTTTTTTGCCAAGATAATGTCAGAAACTACACAAATCATCACAATTTACACTCTCCTCCTCTTTAGTATAAGGCAGACTCCGCCAAATCAAGGGCTAATATATCACATTATTTCTAGTAATCCAAGGGCTGCCTCCTGCCACATGCTTTATGAAATACCTATGTCTTTGATTCATTGTATTCCTGCCTCACCTTGTGGGTAGAAAAGCTTTTCTCCTTTCTTGTACAACTTCCAGTTTAACACACTGTGTTCTGTGCTGCTCAGCCAACACCAGCCCTCTGCCCTTCGAGCCAGGATTAACCCCTCCCATGCTAATAAAGGAGCACATGTATTGTGGAAATAGCTTGCCAAGGATATTTTTTTTTTCCTTTCTAGAAAAGAATTAGGTTTTCCCTCCTTCCAGGGGAGAGCACAAACATTTCCCCACTGCAATCTGTTACGCATGTGAGGGAATTGCAGAGGCAAGCACAGCAGGAGGGTGTCCCGTCACCACCGTGTCTCCTCTGCCCCAGCCCTACCCCATCCAGCACCTCTCTTTTTGCCTCATAAGAGCGTACGACCCTCAGGACAGAAATCCCTTCTGTTCTGGCCATACAACACTGAGCGTGGTAACAGCAGCTGTCAACAGAACCTCAATTTTTTTATAAACCACCTTCTCTGGTTTAGACCTAGGCAGTCACTGACATTACCTCCATGAACCCAAAGAAAAACACCGAGCAAAAGCAACTTCCAGAGAGTCACACTGAAAACCAAGAGCCAAACCCAGCCCACCTAAGCACCCAAATCCCCACGCTGGAGAATTTACAAACAGTTCCCAAGTCCCCCAGAGCACAAGTAGTGGCGTGGGCAGGGACCAGGGTGGCACGCTGAGCCGGTCACTGCAGGACACCCCATTTCTCTGCACTCACCAGCCCTGTCTCCTGGGGAAGAGGATGGACAACAGAGGGGAACCTCAGTCACTCGGCAAGTGAGCCCCAGGCCTCCCAGCCACAGGGTGAATGATCTCACCTGAAAGCATTTGGGAACAGGATTTAAGAGCTCTTTGGCCTCTACCAGCCCATTAAGGGCTACGAAGATGATAAGGGGCTGAGAACATCTCTCTAATGAGGAAAGGCTGAGGGACTTGGGTCTTTTTAACCCGGAGAAGCCTGAGGGGGGATCTGATCAATGCCTATAAATACTTAAAGGGTACACATCAGGAGGATGAGGCCAGGGACCAGTCTTTTTTTAGTTGTGCCCAGTGACAGGAAAAGAGGAAATAACTTGACCGGAAGAGGTTCCATCTAAACATGAGGAGGAACTTCTTGACTTTCAGGGTGGCAGAGCCTTGGAACAGGCTGCCCAGGGAGGTGGGAGTCTCCCTCTCTGAAGACATTCAAACCTGCCTGGACACGTTCCTGTGGGACCTGCTCTGGGTGGACCTGCTCTGGCAGGGGGTTGGACTGGATGATCTCCAGAGGTCCCTTCCAACCCCATAGCATTCTGTGATCAGCAGGGCCTGCAGAAGTGGTGCTCATGCTGCTGTGAAGCAGGGCCTCCTGCAAGACTCAGCCATGCCTTGTGACCGAGGCAACTTAGTATTCCAGCTGTGCACCTCAGCACCACACAGTAGATCGAATATGCATCGGTAAACGCTGCTTTTGGTGCCGAAGTCCACAGAGAAGTTATCAGGAGGAAAGGCAAATGTGTACAGCAAACAGTAAGTGCACTGGAGAACACAACTGCAATACAAAGCATGTCCTTCCCCTTCTGACGCCAGCTCCAGGATGACTAATTCTGCGCAAAGATGCCAGTCACCAAAAGACCTTAGACGCCCTTCTTCCACAACTCTGAAATGGAAATAAAAGTACGAGACAGGCTGTCTTGCAAACCCAATACCTGCGGACCCAGGTGCTCCTGTGTACCCCCTGTCCCCACACAAATGGACCTGTCACTGCTCTTCACACTAACTCAGCATTCGCCCACCTTCAGTACGAGCACTCATCAGCTCTCAAGAAGCCCCACTCACCATCCACTGTCACCCTCCCGGGCTGGGAACAGGCTCCCCTGTGCCCCATGTTCACAACAGCAGCAGATCTGAGCTCCTTGTCCAGACAGACTGGTCCTTCCCCAGGCTGCCACTTAAGCCCCAGCTTTTGGGGTGAAAATCCAGGGCCAGTGGGGGAGAGATGCTGAGATCAGTTCCTAGCCAGGTATTTTGCACACCATGTGTATTTGTCCAAGTTAGCAGCAGCAGCCTAAAACTCAGTGCATGGAGAATAAGATCTAGAAAAACATTAGGGAGATACACCAAAACATAGACCAGTGACGCCTTCTAAGGAAGAGCAGGGCTTCCAAAATCAACCTGGATGGAAAGTGTCCTCAGATGCTGTCAAGCTCCCACCCCTCCACCAGCTTTGCTCACAGCTCCTACAGATTTGCTGCTGAGAGCCCAAGAAAGGCCCTTCCCGCTGAAAAGCACATACCACCTCATCTTCCCCCATCCCCAGTTCATCAGTGCCATGGCCCTGCCCCATGAACACCCCTGCTGGTTGTCTCCTGCCCACCAGAACCCCCCTGCCCCGTGCTGGGGCTGGAGCTCAGCCCCTCGCCTGTCCCTCCACACACATCCCTGTGTCCAGCCGAGATGTGGTGGTCATCCGAGGGCAGGCACCGGGACACGGCGTGCTCCTCCACCTTGCCAAGGCTGAAACCACCACCAGCCTGATCCTCTTTCAGCCTTCCAGCTCCTCTTCCTCCACAGATCAGATTGCAAGCTGGCAACAGGGCTCCTGCACTAACAGGTGAAGAACAGCCAGCACACTCAGTACGGTTATTTCCTCAAGAAACGAGACTAAAAATCCCTCCACGGTCCCAAGCCTCTTCAACAGCCCACAGCCACAAAGAACCAGCTTTCCCACCTCCTGCTCTTTTACAGACATCTCAGGTGCCTTTTGGCTAAAATTCTTTAAATGCAAGTTTCTCTCTGGTCTTCTTAAGAGGGCTATAGCCCCTCACCTAACAGCTCGACAGCTCGCCGGCACGCTTTTTCCCTGTGCTTTTGGACCTAAAAGCACTCTTCCCGTCAGCGGCCGTGCAGCACCCCGGGGAGCAAGGGTGGCTGCTCCCACACTGAGCCCAACGTGAAGGCACTCTGGGGCTGGGAGACTGGGCAAAGGACACATTTTGTCCACTTAAGTCTTTATCCAGGGCATAATTTCAGGTGTTTTTGCAGATTAGGGGAAAAAAAAAAAAAGGGGGGGGGGGGATTTTATTTTTACAGGAAGCAAGTCCAGGGCCAAAATCTTCCCTTGCATCCCATAACCAGTAGCAAGGTCTCCTCTGTTCATTATAATCTTCACTGTAACTTCTGCTCTGCAGCTCCTTTAATCACATCAGATATGGGAACAGAAAACTGCCATTGTTCCTTGGCCATGAACAATGCCATTCGTGAAGCCATGAGAAAGCACAAGATGGGTATAAAAAAGGCGGGCTCTTGTTTCCCCATAATCTCTTCTACAAACCGACAAAAGAGGGTTTTGTATAGAGAAAATTGTCACATACAGAAACAAAACAAAAATGGAGCATGCGAGCTGGGACCACTTTTATCTGGAGAGGCACCACGGGGAGATATGCCAAATGTGATTCATTTTAACAAGTTTAGCCCTTGAGAGACAAGGGCAGAGCCCCTGGTTAAGAATGAGGAGGTTAGGCAGGAGGGTCGGGGGTGACCAGGGCCTGGCACAGCCTGGGGGGGTGTAGGGGGGTAAATGACCCTGAAGGCTGCTTCCTCCCTTATTACAGGGGCAAGGAGCTCGGGCATGGGGCGAGCGGGTGGAACAAAAAAAAAAACTAGTCCAGGGTGGGGATGGGGATGCTTGGGGTCTTTTTTTTTTTTTTAACCATTGTTAATTTTGTTAGGTTAGTCCCTGCATTGACTCGTTTACAGCGGAGTAATTAAAGTATATAAACAGATACAGAGGTTCTTGCTCTCCCATCCATAACGGGCAGCGAGCGCCGATCAACTACATAACCCTTTGGGGAGACTCTACCCCTGCACAGGCACCTGAGCAAACACCCCGGAGCTGCCGAGCAGCTGTTTGCAAAGCACCAAGAGGCTTTGGTAAAATCTCCCACAGGCACTCATCTGCGTTTGGGACCAGTCCCCCCAGCTCCCCAGGCTCTGCAGGTAGCAGAAAGGCTCCGATCAATACAACCACGAGACCCTTTGAATGAAATCAATGCAGCTGAACAAGCGTATAAGTCCTGGTGTCATCACATTATTTATTCCCCAAAGTCCCCCATCCTGTTTCAGCCAGAGGAAGCCCCCCAGTACGTTCCCCCCCCTCCGCTTTGCTCCGCAGCAGGCAAATAAATCAGAGGCTCAGGTTCTGCTCCCCCATCTACGAGGGAATTAGGAGCTGCTGGCACCCATCACCCTGCTA
>JAHREE010000458.1:212355-244259 GCA_033628505.1 Tringa tobata
GGACGGCCAGAGCGCTCTCTCTCAGGTGCAACACAAAGGCAAAGGCACTCTGCAAGAAAAACTCATGTTTTATCACTTCATCATTCACCCCCCTACCCCACACTGCCCGAGCGGCCAGTCCACACCCCAAACTCCTTGGGCTGTGCAAGGAGTGCTTCTTCAGCCACGCGACGCATGAGGACCCTCACTAGGACGCACGGATGTAGCCCAAAGAGCGATGGCAGCATCGCTGCTATGGGTCTCCTGACACGGCCAGATAGCCAGTGCTGCCACCACACTGACTGGTCCGTAATGAATATCACCGCTGTGTTCTCAGAGGCACATGCTTAAGGAATTTAACTACTTTAATACAATGGGCTCAAATTGCCAAGAATGTTTGTGCATCAGTGTGAAATCAGAAATTCGGGGAGGGGGTGCTTTATCTGTCAAAGGCCACCATCAGGGGGCTGACAGAGCAGACAGTGGGAAGCTGGATTGCATTGGACACGCATCAGCCCATCAAACACAAACAGCCTTTAAAGTGCTGAAAGGCCGAGCCGGCCCCGGTACGGGCTGGAACGGCCCCTCGGGGCTCCCACCGGGAGCGCTCCCTGCCAGCCCAGCTGGACCCGCCTGGGTCTCCTGGCCTGATCTTTGCACCATAAATCACAGAAAAAGGGATACTTCTTAACAGCTCAAATTAAGATGAAATGCCTTCTTTGTCAGGCTGGCAGCTACCTGTGCCGTCCCCTGGCCACGGGCTACTTTTGGTCTCTCAGGGTCTGGCCATGGGGGGCAAGGGATGCCTTACCCAGGGGTGCACCAGCCACAAGGACCTGGTGTACCCAGGCTCACCTCCTGGCCAGCTGGGCCAGCAACCGGACCAGTTACCGTCAGTTAATGACTGTTCAACAACAGCCAGCTCAGGATGGAGACCAACACCACCCCAGTCCACCCTGCGGGAACCGGTCCATGGGGGAGACCAACGCCAAACCGACATCCTGCCAAGATGAGCAGACATCAGTGGCCAGGGCAGGGGCTGGTAGCCCCCACAGCCGTCCCCAGCACGGGCAGCTCCTGTGGCCGTCACCCACGGTTGGTTCGGTGGGGGCTCACCAGTCCTGGGGCCAGCTGGGACTGTGCTCCTGCTGCCTCCCAGCCATCCCTGCTGCAGTCCAGTGCCTGAAAAGAGCTGAACTTCAATTATTCCAGGGGAAAAAAACAAAACAAAAAAAAACAAATGACAAAACCCTTGCCTTCAGATTAATCCCCAGACCTCCACCCTGAAAAGATCCTTTCTACAGCCCCCCGCTGCCGAGCCCGGCCCCAGCACCTGGGTCCTGGCCCTCCGGCACAGACTGCCCTCGGGGCTTCTCCAGGGGGCTCCGGAGCAGAGGGGAATAAATAACATAACCCCAGCATGTAAAAAAATAGCCTTTTCTTACAAAGCAAAACCTCAAATAATAAGTGAAGGAGAAGGAAGAAGGGGGGAACGCGCCTGAGCGACCCCTCCTCACCACCTCCAGCGCGGCACAGCGTGGCTCAGCCGAGGGGGGTGCACGGCAAATAATACCGGCTCTGCCGTCGCCCCCCGCCCCGGCACCGAGACCCCCACGCTCCAGGGAATGCAGGGGAACAGATGGATTTTCCATGGGAAGGAGCTGCAACGGCTCCTTCCAGTCAAAGCCGTCAGCCCCGCGGAGCCATGTGTGCAAAGCATTAAACCCCGCTCCCTTCGCCGGGACGGCGGCCCCGGGAGAGGGGGTTTTTGGGGGGGAATTCAGAAGGAAATGCCCCTCAGCCTGGCACAAGGCGGGTGGGCAGCGATTGGCACAGCCAGAGCCTGAGCCCACCATTTCCATGTACCCAAACAACCAGGTTTTTTCCTCTTCCAGGTGCTTCTCGTCAATGAGAGGGCGCAATGGTAAAGTATTAAGTGAATAATAATTGAGGTGCTGGAGCATGTCCAGAGGAGAGCCACCAAGCTGGGGACGGGGCTGGAGAACAAGTCCTAGGAGGAGAGGCTGAGGGAACTGGGCATGTTGAGTTTGGAGAAGAGGAGGCTGAGGGGAGACCTCATTGCCCTCTACAGCTCCCTGAAAGGAGGGTGTAGAGAGGTGGGGGTTGGCCTCTTCTCCCAAGGGAGTGATGACAGGAGCAGAGGAAATGGTCTGAAGTTGGGGCAGGGGAGGTTTAGATTAGATAATGGGAAGAATGACTTTCCTGAGAGGGTGGTCAGGCACTGGAACAGCCTGCCCAGGGAGGTGGTGGAGTCACCATCCCTGGAGGTATTTAAGAAACGTGTAGACATGGCACTTCAGGGCATGCTCTAGTGCCTGAAATTGTTGGGTTGGGGGTTTTGTTTCGTGGGTGGTTTGTTTTGCTTGTTTGTTTTGTTGGTTTTTGCATGTATGGTTGGACTCGGTGATCTCAAAGGTCCCTTCCAACCATGAAGATTCTGTGATTCTGTGATTAAATTGCATGGAGGCAGCAGTCATCTCTCCACACAATGGGTCGCCTTCTCCAGGGCTTGTAAGGCAGAGCCTGGATAAGGGGTATTTAAGGGGCTTTAAGGTCCCTCCCAACCCATTCGATGATGCTATAAATGCTTTGGAGAGGTGACTGACAGGAAGAGCAGTTCTGTGAAGCGCGTGGATGTGAAGCAGCACGGAGGGACGTGACCTGGTGCCACGCGCAGGTGATGAGGAGCATCCCACACGTGTTCCCACCTCCGAGCATCCCCGTCCACCACGGAATAACCACCCCGAGCATGTCCAGCTTTGTTGTTTCAGCCATACTGTAGAGACGCCTATTTACTTGGGAATCATATGTTTTCTGCCCTGGTCCTCACTGTATTCAGAACAGTTACTTAGCTTCAATAAGCCCCTTGTTAAAGCCTTTTCCCTTCTGTAATCTCATCAAACTAACCAAAAGGAGTTTGTTCTGAAATAGAGTCCCATTTTGTAACCTGGCTTCCTATAGGAGATCTCCCCATGCCCACTCGGCCCCTCCGCCACAAAAGGGGTCTGCTTGTCCTAGCGCGCTAACAAAACACTGCCGTCTGTTTGGGTTAGCCAGCAGGGGGTTAATGAAAAGCCCGGCCCTGGGGACTCCCACCTTATCTGCAATCATGAATTTATTGAAGAATGTGTTAATGTGCTGGATTTTATTCATCAGGGGTCAGGGCTTTTCAAATTCTTCCTCCCAGCTCCCCCTCTTTCCATCCCTCCCCAGCAAGCTCACAATGCTGTTTAAACAAAGGGCTCCCAACACAAAGAGCAAATTTACACAGTAAAGTTTTCTTGCAAGCCCAGAGCAGAGTCTGGAAGAATTCCAGCTTTATAAAGAGAAAAGGGGGTGGGGGGGGGAAGAAAGGGGGAAGGGAGAGAGGGGCATTTTGCAGAGGATAAAAAGAAATTGAGAAAAGTTCCCACCTCCTGAAGCTGGGCACTGAATATTCTCCGCCAGTCAACCCCGCTGCATTACAAACCCTTCAGGACGGTCCAGCTAGACATGAGCCTTCCCAACACCAAACTTCTCAGCCTCCTTCCAGAAGGAGCCTGAAACTCATATTTTAACACCAAATTTAGGGTGACGTTTCAACAGCTTCTATTGTCTGTGGCTTCACAACATCAGCCCCTAAAAGGACACAGCAAACATTTACCAGGGCTCTGGGTTTTTCCCGTGTGCCAGTTTCCCAGGTGGTAGTACCAGCAAGATATAAGAGGAAATAACGAAGCTCAGTGATGGCTCACAGGCCTTGTGGTGACGACGTGTCCATGGCCAGGTGAGAACGGGAAGGAACCTCCATTCCCACCTCCCGCATCCCACCCGTGCACCACGCACCGTCCCGGGACCAGCCGGACCACCGGGGTCCTGCCAGGAGCTTCCCTGGGCTCGGCACATCCATGGATCCACTGCTCTCTGCAAGTGCTTGGAAAAACATGGTATAATTCCGGTGGCCTCTTTTCCCCTTCCATCATTTGGGACGTTATCCCTGCTCCACAGCTGGGCATAAAGGGTTGGTTGGTTTATTTTTTTTATAACTAAAAGGTTAAGACCCCCCCCTCCACTGCTCTGTCAATTTTAGTTGTGCTGGTCAGAGCTCTGGGAATTACAGAACAGGGAACAACCCTGCACTAATTAACCAAAGATGACCTAAATGATTTTCTTCAGGTCTTTGTCACCTCCACTTTCTGCACTACCATTAATAAGCTCCGGCATCGTCTCAGCAAGAAACAGAGCTCAGAACAGACCTCCCCTCTATTTCTTCCTTTGCCCAGCAGGCACAGCGTTACCGAGCTCACCTGAGCAAAGAGTTTTCAGACATTTTACAAGAAAAATCTATGCGATGTTATTGGCCATCCAACTAAAAAAGCTAAAACTGCTGGGGAGACTAGAGACTGGTCACCAGGCAGGAAAGTAACTGCTTCAGGCGTGTAGCTCTGAGACTTTTGGAAATACTCAATTCGCACTGAAAGAAAACCATCACAGTTCCATTTTCTGACAAGTTTCTCAGGCAGAAGGATGTCACTGACCCAAATTTTCATTCCTGTGTTTATTTACTTTGGTTTGAAGGGGAAGCCATGCCTCCTGCCATAGCCCTGCAAGGAGCTCGCGCAGACAACAGCCTGGAAAAGGGGGGGTTTAAACGGCTCTGGGAGTCACAGCCAGAAGCCCACAAACACAAACGCCTTCTAACGCCTGATGGCCAGACCCACCCCGGAGCTCTGCCCCGCTGAAAAGCTGAGTTCGAGCTGCCCGAAGCGCCCCACGGCTGCTCCCCTTCCCGGCTTTGGGCAGGGATCTCGGCACACGGGATCCAGCTGCGCTGCCGATGGATCCCCGCCTGCCGCACGCACAATCCATATTTATAGGGTCTCCTCCGTGACGGGAATGCCAAAAGCCTCGTGCAGAAAATAACTCAAAGGACATAATTAAATCAGTTAAACGGCTTGGGAAAAGAGACGGGGCTACGGCCAGATTTCAACTCTCGGCACAGTCTCGGGGCACAGGGAACAACCACCATAAAAGCTCTCTGACCAACTACTTGCTTTCCTTTAGTTAATAAACTATAATCCCTGCTTGACACTGACACGGAGCAGGAAGGAGCCCCTGAGCACGGAGCAGCGGGCACGAAGGCAAGAGTGGGGGTAAGCACCGTGCCAGCATCACCAGAAGTCACCAACCTTTCCAGATGACGAGTGAAGCCAGCCCCGCTCTGCGTGTCCTGCGAGTGTGACACATACAGAAGGGTGTCCCTTCAGTTCAAAAAACAACGTGTTTGAACGTCACCTGGGTTACTGAGCTTTTTTTTTCTTTCCTTTGGAAAATACCCTAGGACATTTCTCCTGAAGGACTCCTTGGAAAACTCTCAGGAATGGGAAAGGATTAAGAGTTTGAAATTTGAAAAACAGAGATGAAGGGATTTTTAAGAATCTCTGGAAGAGCTCTAGCCTGTTTACCTTTTATTCACACGTTTCAGCTCAAAAATCTTGCCAGAAGAAGTGCTGTGGAGGATCCAGCACCTCGGCTTACAATAACCTTCTCTCCTCCCAGGGATCCTCCGGACCCAGGGAGGAGCCTCCTCGCAATCCAGCGGCTCCTGGGGAGGTTTATCTTCCCTCGTTGAGCCGGGGAAGCCGGATGTTAGGGAGGATTTCCCCAGAAAAACGGCAAAATTTGTCCTGATCATCACAAGGCTCAGGGTTTACCTGCACACGAAGAACGACACTTCATTTCTTCACATCTTAGGGAAAGAGGGACTCGACACAAAAATTAACCAACCTGGTATGAAATATACAATAGCCACCATTAACATCATATTTATTGTTATTTAGTTGCTCAGTAAAACATATACAGATATGTACAATATGCATGAATACAGAAGACTGCACTTTACATATTTAAAAAAAAAAACAAAAATAGAAAGAAAAATAACACTCAATTTCATGAGCTATTGTCACAGTCTTCCAACCAAGCATTTAAGAAATGAATTTAACAGGAATCCAAAAAAAAAAAAAAAAGAAAAAAGAAAAAAAAAGATTACAGGATTGCCTAACACACAGCAGAGTCAAGTTTTCATATTTTACATGTGCAATAACATTTTTCAGAAGAGTTTGCTATGCAGTACGGATTACCAGTGTTTTGAATTTTTTCTTTTTTTTTTTTTTCTTTTCCATGAACCAAATTTAGTACAAAGAAATAACATCCTTTTGCTTAAGGCTGTTTTAAAGCTGTAATATTCTCGGGTAGTGAATAGTGATAAAGTTATAACTGCTGGAAATCACAGCCTGCAGTTTCATCAGTCAGAATCTATGAGCGGATGGACTCAAACCAACAATTTTAATAGAGAATTTCTAAGACAAAATTAGACTATTTCCTCCATTAGCCTTAAGCAATAAAGGAGAAACAATTCTATAAAAATGGGTTATGCTCTTATACACCATCCATTGAACAGCTGTGAATCTAGTAGTTGAGAAAACCTTACACTGCAGCTTAACAAAAATAATCAAAATTTACCAGTTTTTGTTCCTGTCTGCGTTTCCCCCCCGTCCCCCCGCCCACGGTGCGTTTCGCTGACCCCGTGCTCTCCTCTCCCTCTCCCTCCTTACCAAAGGTGGGACCGTTTTGCTTTACTGGTGGTGACTGGGAGCCTGGTGTGGGGAGGGAAGGCAGCCCCGGAATGGCCACGGAGACAGAAAGTATCCGGAACCGGTCCCTCAATGACCCAGATGACATAATTTTGACGCTCATTCCCTTCCACCCTTAACCACACCATGAAATCCTTACCCATTTGATGAAAGTCACCGTAACTAAATAAAAATGACCCTAACCCCTCTCTCACTGAATAACAGAATAGCAGAGAACTAGTAACCCTAGGAAAAAAAAAATGACCTGGAGAAAATTCGCAAGAGCATTTTAATAAATAAGGCCTATTCTTTCCTTTTTTTTTGGCAAAGAGGTATTTCATCACTCCTCCCAATTGAAATGCAAGAGAGATTTTGCTCAGTTTGCTGCTACATTTTACCTTCAAGACCAAGTGCAGAGTTTCATTTAACAAATACCAAAGGAGTCAGGAGGTCGGTGACACCCGGGCTCCCCCGTACCCGGCGCCTGGGACAGGGGGGCTGCGTGGGAGAACAGAAAACACCAGGCGAGGCAGGGAAAAGGCTCCAAAAAGCCGCATTTTTAGCTGTCGTTCCCAATATATAGCAAAATTCGTGCGTATCTTAATGGCACATCATCTATCTCCCATCTTTGACTTCTTGGTACCTTCTCCCCCCTGCCTGGAAGCCCTTCAGGAAAAGCAGGTGTGAGATTAAGTTATTTCGGGTTTACGCAGTTTCCCTTTCCACAAAAAAAGCGCAACTTACCTCTGGCACAACAGGCTTTTTACCTACAGCTCTCAAACACACTTCACTTGGAAGTATTATTTTTCACAAAATTAAATTGTTTCAATTCTTACCATGTAGGGCTGCGCTGATATTTTAGATACATTAAAAAAATATTCAAAAATCAGTGCATTCAGCATCAAATTAATGGAGAAAACGAGTAAAATGAAATCACTGCAGGCAACAGGAGCTCTGGGACAAAGCTCTCACCTCCTGCACGTGCCGTCAGTACCAAACACACCAGGCTGTGAGCACAAAGCCATGCTCCTCCTGGTCAGTCGCATGTACCGTTTCTGTTCTCATCTTTGGCAAAAAGCAAAGAAATCATAAAAACGCCGGTCGACCCCGGCACCACTTGCAGCTGCCCCAAGTAGTTTGAATCCTCTCCTGCTGCTCAGTCGATAATGTCATTTAATTTAAGCAAGATCGAATGGATAGGGGGTTATAGCAAAAGGATTGCATGTGACTGCATCATCCACCAAGACTATATGGACAATAAGGCCCAGAAGACGGTCAATCACTGATTCTAACTCCTCCCTACCTAAAAATCCCATCCTCCCACCGCATCCACCCCACGAGCCCAGTAACACCAGTGCCGTGGGAGCAGAGCCAGTGGTGCCCCAGTTCCCGCAGTCCCGCGCTTGGCAGCTTCAGAACAGCCCGTCCCCCTCATTTCCTAGGATTTCAAACTGTCAGAATTCCATGGGGTTTTAAGGAATCGCTTCCACTTTGTATTTCTAGGAACAAGTGGAAAAGTCAGTCCCCAGTGGACTCCAGGGGAGAAGCACAAGCTGCAGAGAGCAAAACAGGAAAAAAGGGTTGGTAAGAAAACTGAGTGGCTGCCTTTCTGCTTAGAGGAGGATTTCTCTTTAAAAGCCAAATGAAATGTTCAGGGCAGAGTTTCACTGAGAGGTCTCTACCCCGGTAGCACAGGGTGTGCATCCCTGACCTCAGGAAGCCTGAAAAACCTGTTCTCTTGAATGCAGCAGGAAAAACTAAAAACAAAGAAGTAAGCCATGGGCTGCACTCGGGTAACAGGAATGCCATCAGACCACCAACTCTTCCTAAATTTTCAGCTGCAAGCCTAGGAAGGCGGTACCGTGTGTCTAGGCACGCGTTTCGCTGGGGTTCCTCCCAGCCCCACCTGGCTGGAAGCGGTGGGAGCTGCAGAGGGAACCCACCACCGCATCGCTCAGCAGCCCCCAGGAGCTTTGCCTAGACAGGATTTAAGGTTAAACACGTATTTGGGCAAACTGGGACTTAAAAAAAACACAGGCAAAGAGGCACCTTCCAGAGCGGAGGCTGAAAATGATTATTCTACCAGGAGGTATTTTTCTGGGGACAGTGATGTTTTATTAGAGGGGAGGGCTGCGGGTGCTCGGCAGGACACACAGCCTTACGGAAGGTAGGAAACATCCCATCTTTTTGTTTCAAACCAAGAAGGCGTGAAGCAGCTCCACAGCCAATTGCTCCAGGATGGGCAAAAAAAAAATCCTCATCCTCGTGGCAGCTCCAGCTTCAGCACAAAGTAAAACAACACTGAAAATCAAGGTTCAAAGCTCCCCAGTTTATCCCAAGTCAGGTCACTGACCAGACCGGTAAGAGGAAATCAATCCATGCATGGGTAATAAGAGCACATTCAACTAACATTTCCAAACACTGTGAGTCTCTCTGAAGCCACATACGACCGAGAGAGAGGATTTCACACCACCCCGTGCCGTCGGCATTTTAGGCAGAATTCCCTCTCCACTGGTGCCTACTGAGAACGTTACTTCAAAATAATTAAAGGCCCAGCACAATCGTCGAAGATAAAATACAAAACAGTCTTCAAACTCCATCCCTTGAGGAGGGACACGTTTCGTGAATTCTCTAGGGTGAATTCAACCCTAGAGAGGCCGACCTTTATTTCACAGCTAAAAACCTCCATCTCCAGAGATGTTAGGAAGCTGCGGGGAGCAGAGGAAAGCGAGGTGACCCGCGCGGGGCCGGACGCTCCCCCTCCCCGGACACGGAGGATACACAAATAATGGGACGGTTACGTAAAACCACAGGAGTGTGGGATCACGGTGTCAGCCGTGGTTTTATCTGGTTTGCTTCCAACTTTCTCCTCGAATGAGTATTATCTCTCACGAGCAGGAAAGTATGGTTTTCCTTTTATTGTCTGCATCTAAATAACGCTGTTCTTCACTGCAAGGCAAAAATGGGGCCTCAAATAAGTTTGGGGTGGGGTGGGGGGTGTCTAGTGGGGGGTGTCCCTGCCCTGGCATCTTAGGAAGTGCTGACCATGGGCATACAGCCCCCCACATCCCCCCATTCGGGCTGTCCCCTCACCTCTGCCACTGCACCAGGACGGCCACGGTGGGAGCTGGGGGTGCCCCACAGACACATGCACAGGATGCTGCACCCTGTTTCCATCGACAGCACCTTCCTTCAGCCAAAAATGGGTGAAAAACGGGCAAAAGTGGGCAGGGACAGCGCATGCAGGAGGCACATGGTGGCCCCAGGGGATTTTTTTTTCTTCCTGCAGTTATAAAGTGGGAACTGTGGGAGCATCGCCGGGACCAGGAGGCTGCGGCCGCACCGGGGAGCACCCCCTGCTCCTCCCGGCAACAGAGAGGGAGCCTGGGCGTTCGGCGGAGGAGAGAACCACTCTTAATTATTAAGTAAACTTCCTGTTAGACTTATTTAGAAAAACACCTCTTCTATACCTTCCCTGGCTGTGTGTGAACCAGCCCGTTCCCGACAGAGCTCCATCTCTGGGCTTCACCAGGGTAAACACAGCGTCCTCGCAGAGGGAGGCGGAGAGCAAACCAGGCTGAACGTTATTAGGAACAGAACATCATTTTCTCAGGAAAGGGAAGGCTCGTTGCCTGAATATTCAACAGAGCATTAACTGTTTGGTTTGTATGTGACTGGCAAAAGCTGGGTGTCAATATAATATATACTATAATGATGACCATTTCGCTTTAACCGGCGTTTATTCCTGAACTGCTGTTCTTCAGGGATCACCATTGTAATAAGCACTGAACAAAGCAAAACAAGAGAAAAAAAAAAAAAGAAAAGAAAAACAAAGCAAATGAGGAAGAAGAGGAGGAGGAGGATCTTTGTCTTATTATGACATACGTGACTTGGACATACGCTGAGATGAAAAAGGAAAAGGCCTCATCTATAAATGTATGCCAAGGTTACAGAATAATGGGAAAAAGTGGTCTAGCAGGAAAATCTTAAGCAAAAGTGTGCTAACTGCAGAAGGGTTAACACTGGTAACATACTGTGGCAGAAGATTAAAAAAAAGTTGAGGTTTACTTTAAATTAACCCTTTCCAGTCCATATGCCACTAAGCAGGTACCAACCTAGAAAAATAGTCCACCTAGCAGTAGCGGCCCTTTGAAATTAAAAAGAGGAAAAAAAAAAAAAAAAAATTCTTTTTGTTCAAGTCAGGGCGGCCACAAAAGTCCCAAATCTGTTGGAGATGTCCGAGTGCAGGGACCTCCACGTCGGCACCGCAGTCCGGCCCTTCGCCTCGCCCACGTCGTCCGTGCAGTGGACCGAGAGGCACTGCAGGTGGCTGCCGGTCTGCGCCGTGGCCGAGGTCTTGCTCGGGGGAAGGTCGTGGGCTGGAAAGGGTTCACAGAGAGAGCGTTAGGAGACCCGTGACACGCCACCCCATCCACCTCATCTCCGCACCCCTGTCTCTGCCCCGCCAGCCCGCGCCCCGGCTCCGGCACCCGCTGTGTCCCCCGGCACGGGGACGTGGCATCGGCGCCACCGGGACAGCTCCCTCCTCCCGCCCCGCAGCGAGCTCCTCCGGCTGATATTTCACCCGCCCAGAAAAACACCGAAAATATTCTCTTTCACACGCGCAGGGGATGTGGACACGACCGGTTCTGTGCGTCCTGGATGGCAGCACAATGGGGAGTTCTCACTCCCCACGCACCCTCCACTCTTTGGAATCGATGCCAAAACCTCCCCAAGCAGGAACCAGCCCCAAACCCCCCCGTCCTCCAGGTCATTCCCATCATCAGTCTCTTAACGGGCAGAGGTCTCCCCATTCACCTCTTTAAATGGAGCACACCATGATAACATTTTTCGTACAATTCCTTCATTTTAGGACTTTGCATTATCTTTAGCCGCTATTAGTTTCCATTAACCACAGAAATTAAGGTGTTTAACTTAAACATCCTACATGACATCCAAGGCCTTTTTCCTCTGGATTTCATAAAGAGTAGCTGGAATTATTCCTTACGAAGTATACTACTGTGTACTCATGACTCATTCTCACTGTTACTCCATTATTTTTCCTCCCTTCCATTCTTAATACTTTCAGGTAAGCTTCTCTGTCGCAAATATATTTTTCTCATCTTCAAAATTTGCCCTGGTGCACGTGCCCTCTCCCTGCTCCGTGCACCCAGGGCCATCTTTCCTTCACCACCTTCTTCCTCGCTGAAATCAATCACTTCTTTAGCTCTTCTCCACTGCTCATAGACAAACCACAAAAAAAATCCAAACCCCAAAGACAAACCCCCCCAAACTTCCTCCCTCACCTTGTAACTCCTCACGTGCTCAGCAGCCCCTGCGCGGGGTCCTTCTCAAAGACCCTCAGGAATGGCAAGGCAGCGGCTGTTCCCCACCCCGACTGGGGCTGGGCAGCCCAGTGGCCAGTGCAGGATGGGGCTGGTTGCCCTCTCCCCAGGAGGAGCCAGCCCAGGAACTCAGAAAACCCCCTCAGAGCCCCCACACCCCCAGAAGCACAGTGGGGAGGATGCCCCGGGCGATGCTGACATCCCCCCCAGCTCTGGAAGGAAGGCTTTGTGTGAGATAAAACCAGTGAGTTAAGAGAGGAACGGAGCAAGGCAAGACAAAAAAAAAAAAGAGCCAACAGCATCTTGAGAGCATCCTGTGCTTCCTCCCACCCACCATTTCCTTCCCGTCCACCCAGAGCACAAGTGCTAAGAGCGGACCCGCTGCAGCGCTCGGTAACGCAGGGACCCCCATTTCTCCGACAGACCCTCGGGAGTCCCCATCGCACAGGGCTGGGGGTGACGCCGGCGGGTGCCACGCAGCCCAGAAAACGGCTGAAATGTTTTAACCTCCTTAAGACCTTTCCTCACATCATCCTTTCTCCTGCTCCACAAAGCCGAGCGCGCGGGTTTCCCACACTTCATGGAGCAAGTTGCATTTGTTTCACTGAACCGGCCGCTACAGCGGGTACAAACCGGGAACCGAACGGCTCCTTACACGATCACGGCGAGATTAAAAAATAATCTTAAAGTAATCTGGAAGTCCCCGATTTAAACTGGAAAATTGTTTTAGTGCTCGACTATAGGACATCAGACACGCTCAAAGAGAGTATCACAACACCACAAAGAGGAACTAATTAGAACCAGGGGACAGGATGCTGTCTATGACGGGAGAAGGAGTATGGCTCCGGAGCAGTGCTGCCGCCCGCTCAGCCGTGCCCTGCATTAGTGCAACCACGTGCAAAACCAACACAAAGCTCCGTTACACACCTCAGCCCAGCCCAGCCATGCTCCGGGACTGCATTGCTGCAGGACACCCTCATTCCCTGCTCCAACAACGAATCCAACAGGTCAAGGATGCTCACGTCCTCTAAACTCCAACGTGGATTACAGTCTCCCTGTAACTGGTACTGGGTTTTTCTAGTCAGTTTTGATAAATGAACCGGCTCTGAGATGAAGCACAGAGTGGAGTTCGCTGTGAAATACCCAACTGCACAGTTTCAGAGGAATTAGCAATTAACATACTTTGCCTTGGCTCCAACACCGGGAACTCTTACCCTTCCTCCCTGCGACCCCTCAGCCTCATCACCCCGAGATCCCGCACGTTCTGCAGCTCCCTCTGAACAATAATGAGCATTTTTACCTCCCTGGGGAAGCATTTCCCCCTCAGCCCTTAACAGGAGGGACCCATGGGTGCCGTGGAGCTGGGGCACAGCATCATGGGGACAGCACGGGATGCTCCAGCAGCACACGGCCAGCAGCTGCCGTGGTGAGTCCCCCAACACTATGGTATTTCCACTCCAGGAAAATCACAAGGGAAAAAAAAAAAAAAAAAAAGACTCCCTAAATAAATGCTACTTAACAAAGTGTTCAATTTAAACTTACTAGCCTGGATGTAAATATACCTGAATGACTTTTTACTTACAAAATGTTTAAAACTCAAATGGGATTGCAGAGAATCAAGAAAGGGAAATGTTGTTGTTTTGTTTGGTTTTTTTTTTTCATTTGTATTTGTTCACATCCCTTACACTGCTCACAGTACCCAGTATTTTTATTCTTAGGTCTCCCTGACTGTACAGGACACACTGCTCTGGGCACAGGAAAAGCCAGCGCCTTGAGATTAGTCCCTGTGACAGCAGCTCTCTTCCTCTGCCGCAGAGAAAGAGGAAAGAGTCCCAGCACCGAAACGCTGTCACGGGGGCCCAGGCACCTCGGCAGTGGCTCTGCAAGGAGCATTTACTGCCACGCTCCTGCAGACAGGACACGGGGACACCCACAGAAGTGGCAGAGACAGCGCGTTCCCAGCGCAGGACCCAGCATCCAGCCGGGATCGGAGCCGGAGCAGGCAGCGATGTCTGCACCAGCACCCGCAACGGATCAGGTCCTCAGCCAACAATTCAGCGAGGAAGTTCATATGCCAGAAGCATGTGAAGAATAAATTAGGCTTATTTTCTTGTAAATCAGTAAATCATTCCTAAAACGTTTCCTGTGGATAAAATTCATCAGCAAAGTCCTGGTACAGGAATCAATGCAAAATTGATCCTGTGGTGATGAGCAGGATTTGAGGAAACCCCAAGTGAATGAGGTGAACAGGACCTGACTCTAAGTTTGCCATATTAATACTGATTGCCACCCTCCACGTGATGCTTAACTCCACACCACTGTGTGGGAGCTCAGGCTCTCTTGGTCTATTGTTAACGAGCACAGAAAACGACGCATTCAAATCCAAAACAAAAAGAGGAGGAGAGCCTGCAGTAAGACTTGCATTGGCACAAGGGTTCCCAAAGCCAATCTGGAAGGAAATATTCAGTGCAATTTACTTTTTTCCAACCTTTCTGTCTTGACAAAGCAGTGATGCTTTTATGAAAAAAAAAAAACAACAACCAAAATCACAATCACCTTTGTATTAAAAAATTAAAGTTGCACCGATCCACCTGATGAGAATTATGTTCTTAAGCAGGAGACGCTGCCCGATGCTTGTCCAAAGCAGTGATAGGACGTGTCTCACCAGCCTTCCTCGCCGTCTCCCTGCCTCCTTCCAACCAGCACCCGCCTCCCGCGGCGCAGGCAGTCCTGAGGGGTGTCGTTAGCAGGGACTGACGGGACTCGGCAGGTTAAAAATCAGTCGGGTAATGCAAGATGGTGTCACCACGTCACTGCCTCGCAGTTGCCAGGTTTCAGCTAAATCCCTGTCAGTCATGAAGTATACCTAATTGAAGGCAAGGAATTTTCAAACAAATTATGCTTCAATTGCACAACTGCCTTCGATTAGCAACTACCGCAAGAAAGTTGTGTTATTAATAAAAGCGATACCCTCGTAGGAAGAGCCGTGCTCCATACCCAGGATCTCGAGATGGTCTGGGTGGAGACTTCCTCTCCAAACCAAAGGACGTGACACAACAGAACCTGGGACAAGTAAAACCACCCGGTTCGCAGGACAGTGGGTGCAAATGCTGAAGGAGAGATAAGTGATAAAACGCCGTATGCAAGCACACGTGTTCACACGAAGGCATGAAACTCCAAGCAATAAAGTGACCAAGGACCAAAAGGTGTTTGGAAACAGCTCAACCGTGATGATACCCTCAACCCAAAAAAGCTCTGATCCGTGGCGGTCCCAAAAGCCAGCTATTGTATGGATCGAGCTCAAATTTCTAGCACTGGAAATGATTTCTTCCTTTTACCTTGATTACAATGGCCCATCCGACCATTATCCTGCCCGGAGGAGCAACCCACGCTCAGTATTTCAGGAGAAGATGAAGAGGAGGAAAGCCCAGCAGCACCTGTCCCAGCCCACTGTGCTGAATTGCTCACAGCAGAGAAAATTCCTGCAATAATCGCTGAGTGCCCTGGAAGTTAACAGCAGGTTTGATTAATATTATTAGCTCAGCTTGGGCACAGGCACTTCCAAGAGGCAGCCACAACATCTGGAAGAGCAGGGTGGCTACGGCAAGGAAATATTTGGCAACATTCATTGGGATATGTTTGTGTTCAGCCAATATCCCAGCAAGTTTGTTTATTGCAGTTTAAACTGTATGTTTTCAGTAAATATTTTGAGCTATTCCCTGAGTAGTTTGGTAACCTTCATCCGTTACAACAACAAACAAAAGCAATTTGTAACAATTGTATCAGTTGGGACAAAAACAGGGGGCTGCTCTCTTTTGCAGAGGCAGACGTACACACAGACAGCTTCCCATCCCAAAAGACTAAAAAAGCTTTTTTTAAAAAAAAAAAAAAATAAATAAATTAAAGTTTGCTTTGTTTGCTTTTGGCTAAAGGCTCCACATTACGCTCTTGAACAGGCTTTACCCACACGAGCACATCTCAATCCTTAAGTCCCAAACAAACAAGCAAAGGGAGAGAAAAGCAGAGCCCGTGGAAGACTCTCCCGTGCCCCGCGTCCTCTGCTCTGACCTCGCACGCTCAGGAACCTGCTCTTCCTTTCTGCTCTGCTTTGCAAAGTCACTGATGCCTTCAGAAAATAAAAGGTTGCTGTTTGTTTGCCCAGCCCGAGCAGCAGCGCCGTGAGGGAGGCAGGAGCCCGGCCACCCATCGGCAGCCGCAGCTGGGACACCAGGAGGGGACCAGGAGTTCTGCTCCACCAAAAAATTCCATGCACACACTACAGGCTGCCCAGGAAAAACACATTTCTCTCTAGTGAGATTAGAGCCCGACACCCTCCCCACTCCTGAAGACACACTTTCATTCCCTCCACCTTCCTTCTCACTCCTTTTTCCTTAACCTAGCTATATAAAGCTTCTTCCCTCCTGCAGCATCTCCTTCTGCGTTTCTTAAAAAATAAACATGACCTCTTAACTGTGACGACCCCGCCGAGCACTATGCACCCCCAGATGTGCCCCGATTTTTAGGGAAGCTGATCCCATTAAAAAGGAGTTCACCTGCCACGCGTTACATGCATTGTCTCGTGAGAGAGAGGAGATTAATTGAGGGAGGGATGGCGTGTAGTCAAGGCAACCGTGGATGCCACATAGAGGCACCAGTTTATGCTGCTCTTCAGGTGCCGCTCATTTGCCATTCCTCGCATTTTTCCCAAAACCGCTGCCAACAAAAGGAACGGGAGGCAGAGACAAGCAGGAGGGAGGGCGCAGCCACAGTCTGGCAGGGGTCTGGTCGGGAATGGGTTCCACTCCACATTTCAGCCTTCCCGGGAGATTGAAGTGACAAACAGGAGGTGAAGATCCCTGGAACGGCTCCTTGCCCCAGGGCTCGTCCCTTACACTTCTTCACCGGCTCTGACAAAGCCCCCGCCGCCCGCACTGCCCAGGGTCCGGCCGCCTGGCACAGCGTGGCCCCGCCGCCGCCCTCGATGGCCAGCCGAGCGTGAAGCCCCTGCGCGGCTACTCATCTTGTGAAGGCCAGAGCAGAGGATTTGGCCAAAACCACTATATATTCCCCGGTCAGAGATCAGTTTCCCCTCCACCATCTGATAACCACTCTTAAAGGATGCGTTAATAGGCTCCTGTTCACTCTGCGCCCGTTAAGCAGAGGCCGAGCTACCATAAGAGGGAATAGATTTGAGTAATGATCTCTTATGAGGCAGCAAACCTACATATAGTGTTTAAAATTATTCCCTTAGGACAAGATGTTTTTCACCAAATCTCCCACATGACAGTTTGACATATTGGTTCAGGCACGTAGCTCTACATTTGTACACACCACAGAGCCATCTTTTCCAGTTTTCAAGAAAAATAAGGTCTGAAAACATTTCATGTTTCCCTGCACGCTGGACCTAGTCTCCACAGATTAATTTACTCCTAAATTTTAATTTTTAAACACAATTAGTTCCTTTGTGTTGATAAATAAACGAGGCACCTCCTCCCTCACCGAGGCACCACTGATAAAATCCTGGACAAAGGCACTTTCTTGACCCGGCAGCACAAGGAAGCAAAGGTTTTGCCTTTGTTTATAAACACAAACATGGCACCTGCCACCTGCTTTCGCCCTAAAACTTACACCACCTTGAGTTTTCTTCACCTCTGGCAACCCGTACCCTGCTTGGGCTGCATCTGTCTCTTCTACTTTAAACGCCGTGGGGCGATGGCTGTCTCTGGCTTTGGACTCCAGGAACTTTGGAGCACCAGGAATTCTGCTGGTGCTCAGGGAAAAGCCCCCTCTGCTCCATTACTGAGACCTTCTCCTTACGCTGATTTTATTTCATTTTTTTTGTGTAACTCATGCAATTTTTAAAGCCTATAAAATGCTTAAAGATGTTCCACAATATGAAAAAAATTAAAGGAAAATTGAGAATTGTCTGTGGTTATGAAGACGAACTGCTGTCACCAAGGACCCCTAACGATGAGCACAGCTGAAAGGGGGATCAGGCGATTCTCCTCTTTGCTGACCAGGAGTGCTGTGCAGAGACACCCCAAAACTCCAGGGTATTGGCCACATCTCACTCATTAACATGCCAAGAAGTCATTTGCCTTGGTCAGCTCATGGATTTATTGCCGAGACCCATCCAGCTGAGGTGCACCGTGAAAGCCTTGCTCACTGAGAAGGAAAAGCCCTTTAGTCAAAAGCACGTGCGCAGCACCGAGCACTGCCCCACACCACTAATATATCCCAAAATCCAGGAGTAAAGCTCTGCACAGGCAAGACACGGGGAAGGCATGGCCATCGCTGCTCCCTCGGGCTGGGAACTCAGCCCCTTTACCCTTACCCCTCCATCAGGTCTGGCAACGTCTTCTGATCCTCAAAGCCTCTTCCTGCACAGACAGGATGATTAATTGGAGGTGCCTGCGACTCTAAAGGGAGCGTGTATCAGCCCGTGCTGCAAAGATGTTTATTTTGCTTTCTGTGGTCTCAGAGCTGGCGTGGAGCTCCGCCGGCGCTTGCTGCTCGCACAGAATTTAGATAACAGGAGACACAGGGTGCTTGCTGCGAATACATATTTTTCTTTTTCCTCCCTTTGACCTCTTTTCGTGCTCCTGTTTTCACCAGCAGCAATGGAAGGATGCGCACGCCACGACAGGGAGGCTGCCCGGACCCACGGCAGCGTTACGGGTGTGTTGTTAGGGCTGTAGGGCTACAGTCAGACTGCAGTGTCCTACCCTACAGCTCCGGCACCGAGCGGGGGCGGACATCACTTGAGGACAAACTCAGACTGTTAGCCACATGCCAGCGTCTGGAGAAACTGGTGGAAACACCGTTAAGCAGGAAAAAACGCTAACCCAACCAGTGGAAAAGGCGGCAAGTCATCTTACGCGTAGCACGACCTTGAAGATGCAGAATGAACGACGTGTGGATGAGGAGAAAGACACTGCTATTTTAAAAAAGGTGTCCCCTCCACCCTGCTGGGGGGAGACGAGAATGGGGGAACACGCCGTTCCCCACTTTGCTGCCCACTGCCCAGCAGGAGAGCAACACGCGTCCATGGTTTTACAGGAAAGTGTGAAACTGCCTGCACCTATTTATTTCTCTGGAAACCACTCAAATTACTGCTTTCCCACTCTGCGGCTCTCTGAGAAGAAACATAAGCCCCGTGTCTGAGGGGGAAGCCAGAAGCTCCGTTCCTTGGGACAGCACCCACTCCTGTGCCCTGCACGATGGCCATGGGGACAACGGACTGTTTTTAACCCACATCCTTCCTCTCTTTCGGCTCCCTCCAGTTCCTCTTTTGGGTTTAACACATTTATTCTCAGGCTGGCTTTGCTGCAAAATAAGCAAACCGCAGAGGGGAGTTCTGCCTGCCCCCCTTGCGAGGAGGCTGATGTTGGGGTTTTGGTTCTCACATACTGAAAGACCGTTCTTGGAAACCGGGTCCCATCACAACTCTGGTGCTGCCGCTTTCTGCTGCTCTGGTCCTACCTTCTCCTGCCCAGAGACATCATGGCTGGCGTGTAACAGCCACTGAGAGCCAAATTTCCAACCCTGGTCTAAGCCAACCCAACCCAACCCAAGTGCACAGGCTCCCCAGTGCCACCACCAACACCACACTCTCCTAAGCTCTGCAGGGCACGAGAAGCTACACCTTGCCCAAGTGAGGAAAACTGGCTTTAAAAAAATCAAACCAAACCAACTGCCATCAACAGTTAAACCATTTCTGGGTGCCTCCAAGAGAAAAGAAACAGGAGTCCAGCAACTACAATCCACCCCAGCACAGCCAACTGAATGCTCTTGATGTTCATACACTGCCATCCAGGAGCACTGGATCCTCTGGGAGCTTTGGGTTATTTTTCGGGACCTGTCCTCCCCTCCCAAAAAAAGCCCCCAAGCACTTCTGCTCACCTCAGAAATGAGTTAACTGCCTAAATCCTGCCCGCCAGCTCCATCAGATTTACACCCGGACCCAGCATTGGGACAAACAGCTTCTCCTGACCCTCCCTCCAAAGGACTGCAGAGGTCTCAGCCGTGTCCCCACCTCTGCATCCCACACGTAACGTGAAAAGGAGAACTCCACAGTAGGAGGGAATATTGGCTGACTGATCCCGTGTTTTCTCTGCTGTTGGCGTACATCATTCACTTGCACTAACTAAAGCTTTGAGCCTATTTTCACCGATGGTAACAACCCACACATCCCTGATGAGTAAGGAAATGCTGGGGTTTGCACCCAATAATTTCAAATTTATTTCATGTGCACGCAAATGATCCCATGGCAGCTTTACGCACAACTCCAGCCCATGTGAAATCCATCCCTCGACAGGCAGAACGCGTGAGCAAATAAAAGGGTTTTCATAAAATCCAAAGTGGAGTTTTCTGCCTGCGCCGAAGTCACATGAAATCGCTCGTCCTGCCCTCATCTAACTGAAACCAGTTGCTGGGCACTGCCTACTATTATTTCAGGACAGGCCACAATTGAAAAAAGACGCTATTTAAATGTTCTGCATTAAATTGCCACCTTGACATTTAACAAGGAGCTAAGCCGATTAACGGTGACTGATGCCTGCCATGTCCCCGCGCGGGCTGGCCTCACAGACCTGCCCTTGCCCACAGGCACTGCTCAAGTGGCCACCACTGGTCCACGCTCCCAAGAGCTCGTTATCAGCCTCCAACAGCATCAGGCCGCCTTCAGACAGTGTCCTGGGCTACCAGGTTTATCAATCAGAACATTTTAATGCATGTTAAATAGCGAAATAATGGCTTGAGCTGGCCTGAGCTTGGCCACCATCACCACCAGCTTGACTCTTCGCCAGGGGATGGTGCCCCAAAGAGCCGTATTTACTTCACCCATCAATTCACTCCATAACCCGTCGTATCATTTTAGTAAATTTTGCTGCCGCTCGTTTCTTCTTGAGGACACACAGGTCAAAAGTACCAGTATCACCCTCAGCCGAGTGCGAGTTTCAATGCACAGAGCAGGCCTCCAAAAATAGCCTGAAAATGCCCACTCACGCTGGCAAGGGAAGTGGGTGTATTAACAGAGTTTGTAAAGGCAATGAATAGCTGGTGATTATGCACAGAGCGCAAGAGAGGAAGAAACATATAAATTCCAGCTTTCTCTCTCGTCAGATTTGTGCAAGAGCTTCTCCATAATTGCTGGGGAAAAAATAGAAATGCCAACAATAAGTAGGATATTTAAGCCCTGCATATTATACATGGAAATCTCTATTTTCCTTAAATGAAGTGAAAACAGAATGAAAGAAGAAGATTCTCTTCAAAGAACTTTGTTTGCGGTCGTTTAGTTTCAGGATGCAAATTAAATGAGTACTCGTTAGCCAAGTGTAAAAAAGGGAATTTGTCTCTGAAATATTATCAGGCTCTTGTGAGGCGAAGGCTTGGATACAGCTGGGCAAAGACTTTTATGTGTTTAGTCGCCTTGTTCCCACAGAAAACAACAGGAGCCGTGTCCTCACATCCCAAAGCTGGATCTGCATCCAGCCTGGGGGCCAGGGCTGGGGACGGAGGGTCCTCCAGCTGCCCATCCCTCCCATCTCCTCCCCAGCTCTGCCTGCAGCTCCTGGAGGTGCCTCTGCCCGATCTATAACTCACAATTACGAGGGCCCGTAATGCAAAGCTGCCACAGGCAAAGTCAATCTCTCCCAGGGGCCTCACACATCTGAGGCTCTTGCACACCAAGAAATGGTGATCGTGTGCATTAACGCTCTGGGTTAAACCACACGAGTTCAAGGATATTCGTGAAAATACAACTGGAGTTTACGAACGGCTAACAGTAAGTGAGAAGGAACAGCATCCAGGACATTTAGCTCTTTTATCCCATTTATTTACAACATTAGCTCGAAATACATCCCATTCCTCTTTAGGACACCTCCAACTGCAGTTTGGTGTCTTGGAAGTCGCAGCTTGTACGAGGGGACCTTGGGAAACAACCTCCCTGAAATTGAAAGGAGCTCAAACAATTTCACCACTCACAGAGTAAGAGAAAAGGGAAAGCAGAGACCCCAGAACAAAGCTGGGTCTCACCAAGGCACCTCCAGAGACGGGGTTCAGGGATGAACACCCTTCGGCCCGCTCTCTGCCGAAAAACACAGAAGGCAGAGCTGCAACACTCCAGAAAAAACGGCTTTCAAATCACAGTTTGCAAGTCCCTGGTAATTAATGGACAATCTCTAAAGAGTCTATGGAAAGCAACTTAAAAAAGCAGAATTATCCAGAAGCCTGAGTTTGTTAAAGAAGGGTCAAAATCTCTGTGGGAAAACACTGAAACGTTTGCAAATCAGACTGATACCTGATGCTATCAACCCAAAATGCACTTTCTGAGTAAATTCTTGCTAAGTCTTTTCTGCTATAGAAAAATCCCAAATTCTGGTACACCCCATATTTGGGCTACAGAAAGGGATGGAAATGTGTTGTGTAATGGATTTGTCACATTGAGAAACACCCCATAAAGGAGCAGAAAGGTGTGGTGATTCAGCTGGGGGTCATAAATCTGATGGAGGACCAGGGTTTGTTTGAACAGCACGTTTTAAAAACAACATATCTGAAGGAAAAGCAAAATAATCATCAGATAGAATACGCAACCGTGTGAAGGAGGCATGGCAGCAAGGGAAATTCACCTTAAAAAAAAAAGCCACACAAAGAAACCTGCCTTTCTTAGGAACGTCTGTAAGTGCCACTATTAGGATAAGAAAAATATAAGCTCATCTTTTTCTTCCAATTGTCACATCACTGAGGAGAGTCTTCACGAAATTCTCAGAATAGCAACGAATCAGGAGCAAACAGCTGTTCAAGCAAGAAAAGTCACGGGGAGACAGACTTTCACTCCTTCCATGAAAAATTAACTCTAAAGTTTCACAGGCCAGTAAATCAACACAATGGGCCAGCACAGCACAGGGGGGGCAGTCTCATCTTAGCCCCAAAGGTGAAATATGGGCCTGTGTTCCCTTCCTACCTATACGCTCAGGGGATTTATCACTCACAACAATTTCAATATCCCTGGAAAATGAAAACATGGAAGACAATTAGCTCGCCCCGCTATGCTGGCAGTGGTGTGGGCTCTGCCCTACGGCACTCGGGCAGAGTGACTCTGTACAGCTGTTTGTGACAACTACTCTTTCCCTGGTTAAGACTCAGTCAGTGCAGAAGCACAGAGCATCCCACTAGAAGGGCAGGTCCCTTTGATCACCCAGCTCCAAGGTCTCCAGAGAGTGATGCTCTCTCCTGCTACACCACTTTCCACGAGCCAAGTTAACAGGGAGTGGTGGAGGAAGGTGAGTTTAATGCAAACACAGCACGTACACAGCACTAAGCGATGCACAGAGAAAGCCAGGGGTTCCTCACCTCCCCCAGGCCCCATGGGGTGCAGCTCGAGGGTGACAGCGCACTCATCCTCCCGCCCCAACATGCTCTCCATGTGGCAGGGCCCATAGGAGGGGAACATTGGCCCAAACGGCCTCATCCACCAGACACAGACGACACCAATCCTTAACTCACCTGAGTTAAAAGCGGCTGTGTCGCACGGAACAGTGTTGTGGGGGTGAGCGATGGGGCAACAGCTAAACAACCTTCCCATGCACGTGCTCTGCAGGACCTCTAATGCTCACAGACACGTCCATAAAATCAAAAACAAAGCAGCAAGACCAAGACCCCTTTGTGAAATGACTTTCAAACACAACCCTGGCACTCATGGGGATGACTGTCACCTCGTGCCCCCCCAGAGACACCCGTTAGCTCAATGCATCCAAGTTCCACACAAACACCTCACTACTGAAATAAAGCCAAATGGGAAGAAGCCACCACGCGAGAGCACAAGGACCGCCTTGTAATCGCCACCCGCAACCGTCCCAAGCACGGCACCGCTTGAACCTTCAGCTCTGCCAAACTAGGCAAGACCTGGCTCTTCAGCGCCCGCTTCGCTGCCGTGACACAAATGCAAAGGTGGCACCAAACAAACAAAATCCTCCACCCCACGGCTGAGTCATCCCTTTCATTCGCCCAGGCGGGGCGAGATGCAGGTAGCACAGCTTGAGTCACGCCACCAAAACGCTCACCAGGTCCCAGCTACCACTTCGGCACCAGCCAGGGCTGTTGTTGCACAAGTAAACCACCACACTACACCATTTTCAAGGCTGTGAGACACCAAGTCAATTAGCCCAACATCAAAACTGGTTATTTTGAAGGCAAGGGCATTCACAGAATCGCAGAACACTATGGGGTTGGAAAGGACCTCTGGAGATCATCTAGTCCAACCCCACTGCCAAAGCAGGTCCACCTAGAGCAGTGGACTGGTGTTTAGGTGTCTTCTGAGCAGAAAACCCCAAGTCATGCTCAAAAACATCAAACAGCAGCATCACGCCCTTTGCGGATGAATGCTCTGTTTACTGGAAAACGCACTGAGAAATACAGGTATCCATGAGAGCATCACAATAAATCATGCTATCCCTCCCTCCTTGGAAGTCTGGATCCACACAGCCTCATCCTCCAGCTGCACAGCTGCCAAGGCAGATGAAATGTTGGGTCTGTTGGGCTTAGATAAGAGGGTAAGTGAAATGACAGAATATAGTGAATATATGAATTGAAACTTGAATATATGAAGTTCCACCTAAACATGAGGAGGAACTTCTTTCCTGTGAGAGTGGCAGAGTCCTGGAAGAGGCTGCCCAGGGAGGTGGTGGAGTCTCTTTCTCTGGAGACATTCCAAACCTGCCTGGACACGTTCCTGTGGGACCTGCTCTGGATGGACCTGCTTTGGCAGGGGGTTGGACTAGATGATCTCCAGAGGTCCCTTCTGACCCCGTAACATTCTGTAATTGTGTGACAGCGGCAGCACCCATCGCCATCAGGACTGCAAGGACATATGCATGAACAGGGAGTGAACTCAGTCTTAACGTACCCACCTTGCCCCTGGTCCTCCAGGTCTTCTCGAGCAGCAGGCGGCTGTGCTGAAGGAGTTAATCTCGCCTGGAACAAACATGTCTCCGGTTTCTCAGAAAGCCAAAGGCTGGAGCAGAGCTGGGCTGCCTGCTCCCTGCCTGCCCTGCCTGCAGCCTGACCCCTGACATTTCCACTCTGCTTCTCCCTGCCATGGAAAACTTCACCGTACACAAACAAACAGGTTGGGAGGACAGATAAATGGAAGACGGAGGAGGAGAAAGGGAAGATTTCTCAGATTTCTTGTAATAGCCCTGATTAAATAATAGCAGTCACCACCAGCCGTGGGTGAGGGGCTGGCGTTTATCAGTAAACCCTGAAGTCTACAGCAAGACATCTCTGTTTAATTAATCCTGAAAGGGTCCCTTCCCCCTTCTACTTCCCAGGGAGGTTTTCAGGATCCGCAAGTTTTATTAAAGACACAGCGAGTCCTTTTCAGCTCTTTTCCTTACACAAGGGCAGAAAGAGCCTGTTTAAAACCACAGCCAGGATCGACAAACTCTACGGCAAAGAATTCCATCACGTGAAGCCACGCAGGCAAAGCCCACTGAGAGGCTATCTTTGATTCAGTCATACTTAACCCTCTGAAGCGATTATACCCCTCCAGTAATGCAGTTTTACAACAGCCCGCTGGAAGCATGCACACATATAATGGTAATCAGACACGAGCTGCAGATTTTCCCTGGGCTTGGGGTCATCCCTACCCAAGGAATACCCATTTTCCAGGGGATAAAGCTGTTCAGAGCCTGCTGCAGTTCTACTGTCCCCCATCGTCATCAAATTTTCCCATCATGCTGGTGGCATCAACATCACTCAGCGATGGAAGAGATTGCACATACACAAGGAGCAAGACAATTGCCAACACTTTTGCCCCCTGGGCTGTTACCAGGCTTGAGAGGACTTTCCAAAGCACCTTCCATTTCAGAAGGTCCCCTGCCCTTTGATCCAAGATGAACATCATACCAGTGCAGAGCACCACAATTTAAGCCATCGACCATGAACAGCCAGAAAGCTGGCACATCCCTCCACACCAATCCCAGTGGGAGAGGAGCTCTGCTTCCAGGGCACCTTCCTCCCACCACCATGCTCAGAGAACCGCAATGTGCCAATGAGCACCTATCACAGCAGCGATGGAAGCTCTTGTCCCTGGAAAGCGGGCAGAGATAACCTGGTACATGCCATTTAATCCAGAAAATGGTTTCTAATGAAGTGGCCTCAGTGAGAGCTTGCCAAGGCTTTGATCCAGCCCTCAAAGGAGTGCAGGGCAGGGAAGGTCTGGCAGAAGAGTGCTCAGTCCCCAAACTCAGACAGCCACCTTAAAAACCAGCAAAGCAACCAACCACCCACCCAACCGACTGACTGACCTCCACCCCGCTGGAAGGACACGCTGGTCCCCTCTTCTCCTCACCCAGGAGCCCGGATGCTGAGCAGCGGGGCCGGTCAACAGAACAGCATCCCTAACACAGCACCAGATTACTCATCTTTACAAACGGCTTTTATTTTTCACACATATTTTTTAAAAGCTGGCCACAAGAATCCATCCTCTCCGCTCTTCCTTTTCCTCAGTAACCATAAAAATGAGTGTTAATGCTTATTTAGTCACTTATCTCCCCCCATTTTCTTTTCTAACATTTCTTTTCTAAAGCTTTCCCAGCTTCAGGGAATAGCAACACACAAAATGGAAAAATCTAGTTTTTCACACTCTTCTTTTTGGTAAAAGAATAAGTATTATTTAATTTTCTAAACCCCCTTCTCCATTATCTTTTTTTCTTTTTTTTCCCCAAACTTGTCTAAAGCTGAATAAACCGGTGGTCAAATTACAGAGATTTATTCTTTTTTTGTGGTGTAAACAGCTAATGAAAAAGTGGAAGAAAATCTCTGAAATAATAATTTCTGGTGCAGTCAAAAGCAGAAAGAAGAGGGGGGGAAAGGGAAATTTTGAAAGTCTAAGTTCAAATTGTAAGAGAAAGCTCTATTTGACATCAGATTTATAAAATTCCCAGGAAAACAAAAAGTCAAAACCAGTTATTTTCTTGAAGATCTATATTCTTAAATACCTGTTTTCAACAAAGTCTCTTTTTTAAAGCAGTACTGGGATGGGGGATGAACTGTGATGAACTGAAAAATGTCTCTGTCTACCAAAAAAAAAAAAATTCATTATGCAATGACAAGAGACAATCCAGTATATAATCAAAGACAGAATCCTGACATGTTCAAAGAGAAAATTATTGTAACAGCAGTGACTTTGAAGATGAGAAGGTGGGTTTTTTTGATGGAAACAATGGCCATCAAGATTTTCACTGTAGCAACCAATGCTTAAACGCACAACTTGGCATGCAACGTGCCTGCCAGATACGCTTAGCACCAACAGCAAAAAAATAAAATAATTAACAAATAAAACAGCGACACATAAGAAATTCATACCTGGAGTGGAATCAAGCAGCACTCTCTGAACGGTTAACCGTTCACACGCTCCTGATGACAGGCGTGAAGCAGCCACGGGAGAAGTCTGAGAGCAGCCCACAATTTGGCTGCTTGTATTGCCTTTTCCTTCCCAGGCACCAAATTTTAAATTTCCTAAGGATAAATGTCTGCACGAGATATGGGCACCCAGGTTTAGTGGTATCTTTCCACCTGAAGAGAGACAGTTCTGCTCGGTGATGTGTCCTGCCCGGCGGGTGACAATGGAGACCTCTGTGCCCGCCTGCGGTTGTGCCCTGCGGGGACCTCGGTGTTCGTCGGGTGGCAGAGCCCTTCTGGGTCATGATAAAACCGAGCATTCGGTGTCACACCATACAGACACCGCACATCTTCAGCTGCCACAACTGAGAAAGCAGCCTCTAACTATTCAGAAATGTTTCCCTTCCAGAGTTACCTCGAGCAATCATTTTTACAGGCTTTTTTATCATTTCCTTTTACACAAAAAGTCAAGAAACAAACGTCCCATTAATACAAAACTTGCAAGCTACACAGAACTACACTGAAATATTTACATTTTCAACATTTCCTTCCAGGGAAATGCATATTTGGCTGGAAAAGTCGTGATTTGCAATCTTCACCAAACTACTGTGATTCACAAAAAGTGAATCACAAAGGGAAATTTGGTGACTGAATAAATAGTCATTATGTAACCCATCTAATGAGGAGTAGAGTATTTTTCCGTTCTTCGATTGGGAGACTATCGGAAGATGCCTGTAAGTAGTCAAAGCCTCACTGATTATAAAACCCCTTTCAAAACCAGAATTTGGATTAAGCTCAGTGTTCGTTGGGAGGAAGAGTCAGGAAGAAAGCAAAGGGATGCCAAGTCTCTCCAGTAAGGTACCAGCCCAAAGGGAAAGTCACAAACGTGCAGGAACTCAGCGCTATTTGCTGAAGGAGCCCGAGAACACATTTTGAATAACAAATGGTAGAACTTTGTGATCCATTTTCCAGTAATTTGCAGATGGGTGGGGAGGGGGAATCCACCAAAGCCTTGGTTTTTGTTCAGTTGGATCCTTGCAAACCAAGGAACCACTGACCGGGCAGAGCCCGACCCGGCGTGTGCCCACCTTCTGCTGGCACCGAGCCCGAGGCTGCTGGGCTACCTGCCCGAGGGCTCTCCTTGCCCCGCAGCACACGTAGAGCTCCTACCTACCGAGACTGAAAAAATACATGAATGGATCACCACTGTCCTCCCAAAAGGAAAAGATGTGTTGGAACACAACCTGCCTCTGCCCCAGCCCGAACCTCCCTGTCCTGCCCATCATGGGTGGCATCGGGCACCTTCAACTTGTCTGGGCATTTAATCACCCCAATGACCAGCACCTCAGGTGACTTTCAAGCCACTCAGGAGACTTTTCACGCTGCTCCTCAACCTTCCAAACAAACTAAGAGATGTGGACTGTCACAAACGCCGTCTCCTCCTGCATCCGACCTTGCCCACATTAAGGCACCCCCAGCACCCCTTCCCCTGGCCACGGGAACGCAGTGGGGCAGGACAGACCCTTTGGACATGAGCAGGGAAGCCACGGCTGGGTACAAAAAAAAAAGTCATTTCAACCTCAGTGCAGGACACGGGCAATAGGCCAGTCAGATTTTGGGTTCAATCAAGGTCTCCAAAAAATACATTTTCAGACAGAATCATGGAGACGAGTTCCAGAGCGCTGTGAGAGGCATCACACCGGCTTTGACAAAGTAAGGCCTTACTTTTTCCCTGCATTTCACTTCTTGGGGGATAAGCCAAGCACAGAGTCCCTCGAAGAGTAGTTTATCACAAAAATGATGCAAAAGGCTGCTCAGCGCTGCTGCCATAGGAGATTTTCCTTTTAAACACTGAAACTTTTGAGTTGGATCAACTCCTATCCATGTGTTCATTATTACAAGCATTGCTTGTACGTGGGAACCATTTTACTAATACTATGAAAAGACCAAACAATTTATTTAATGAAAGCATTATCCCCACTGCAACTCAGCAGTGAATAGCTGCTTAAAGCAGGAATCTTTCTATTAGCTATACTCCTACGGTAGAGTTTTGTTCTCACCTTTATATTAAACCTCTTCTATTAAAAAGGAAACTGTTAAAAAATGTGGATATATATTTTGGCTTTCTGTTGCCTGGGACCGGCTGTTTACGATGATGGCACCCTGCCTGGAGAGGACGGGCTGTGATAACCCCCATGCACTCGTCTGGCTCCTGAAGGACCATCTCTGCTCCGCAGGGACACGCTGCCAGGCAGAAGGAAAAACACCTTGGCTCTCACACACACCAGCCAACGACCCATGGCCACACGGAGCCACCCTTGGCCACCACTGGGGCCTGTTTGAGGTGTCCTCTGGCACACCATGGCTTCCCAGGAGCATCTCCACTTCAGCTCCACTACCACCACGGGGGATTCCTCCTTTTTTTTTTTTCCCCATTAGGCACTGATTCACTTTCTAGAGAAAAGGGACATATTAAAAGGAATAGTGGCGTGTTTTTGCACGCCACGCTGAGGCTCACCACCTCCACTCCAGATGTGCCACCACAAACCTGCACCGGGGCCAAGCAGGCAAAGGCTACGATGGGCTTGACTGCCCTCTGTTTTGGAGTATTTCTGGCAAAAATGACCTGGTAAGTGGCATATTCCCATCTCCACTGCGTGGTGGCCACAGGCCAAGTAGCAGAGCCAGGGAGAGCACAGCTGGAGTGCACACCACACACCCCCCCATCAGAAATCCAGATGTGGAGCCACACGGATTAGAAGTGCCCTCTGCAAAGGGAGGGAGACCCGAATCGTGACACTGACCTTCGAACCCGACATCTCTTTTCCATAAAGTACCCAGTTAGCCCACAGCAGTCAGTCCAGTGAGGTTTAACTAAAGGGAGGGAAGCACCGAGGATGAAGACAGATCAATTTTGCTTAAAAATTTTAAATGAAACACTCCTGTTTTGGAAAGAATTTCATTAAGGTGAAAGTATAATAGAAAAGTACCCATTTAGGAAGAATGTGCTATTAATTCTTAGCGGTGTATGTGGAAGGGAAAATTGCATTTTTATCTAAATGGTTTTTTCTGCATAACCCATTTACAGTGTTCTTTTAAAGCTCAGTAATGGGAACTTTTCACATTTCTATTTGGGCCAGACCACTGTGGAAGGCAGGAGCAGCCTTCAGGAACGTTTACAAATATAACCCCTTAAAGCAGACACTAAGTGAAGCTCCACAAAAAGGAGAAAGGCAAGTACAGCACACCTTTAAGATGGCAGGAAAAGGAAAGGAAAGAAAAAAACCTCCATCTCAATGATATAAACCAAATTTTTGAGGGGGAGAGAAAAAGGGATGTTGTTTAGGGATTTTTTTTTCCCCCTAAGGGACAAGAAAAGGTTTGGTCTTGATCCTCCTCTTCCTCATGTGAAGCAGAAACAGCTCCTCTTCAGTGTAGTTCACACTCCTGAACATATTCAAGGGGGAAAACGGTGCCGTGTTAGCGCTTTGAAAAACTGCACCGGGACGGTCTCAGCTCTAGCAGTCACCATTACATACAATGAAAAAAAATGTAGGCTATGAAAAACTATTTTTATCATCATAAACAAACGCTGGTTTCCCGCCAGGAATAGTTTCATACCATTTGAAACAGAATATAATCTAAACAGTAATTTCAAACAATTGACACGACGGTCCAAGCTGGCCTGATATATTGCCATCGGGCAACACTGAGCCATGTCTTGCCAGGTCTGCTGAATCGGATACAAGGAGGGCAAAGAAATTCAAAGTTTTTAAAATTCTAAATTTCATCATCAAGCGTCTCAAACTCAAGTAAACCCAAAGCAAAATGGCTGCGTGTTTAATAAACAAATCAACTGATTCTCCAAATAACCTAGCAGGGCTCACAAAAGAAGTTAAAGCTGTATGTTTTCTACACATTGTTCATTTTACATTCTTCGCTTCTTTCTCTTTTTTTTTTCTCCTGTGGTGCCTTTTATTAGCTTACTTCTGAAAATTAGTATAACACAAAAATTTATTCTTTCAAAACAGATAGTTAGAAGCACAGCAGTTCTGGAAATGCACTTGGACAATGAATAGTTTTTACTCCCTTTACCTAGCCCTACTCCTCACTGCAAAGCAGTAATTACAGGAATCTACTTCTGGTTTAAGCTTTACAGTAAGCTCTTTCCAAATTTAAGGCCAGGAACCAACCCTTCATTATGCTTAATAGGTAGACATAAAAACGTAATTGTATCACAGTCTCTCCAACTGCTTGTTTCTCCAGCTCCTGAAGCTCACTTGTCTGATGCAAGGAAGAGATTTTTTTATTTTATTCTTTTCTGTAACTCAACTTATTTCAGCACCATTGGCACAAACCACTCCAGGAAAAAAAAAAGAAAAAAAAAACCTATGCAAAATACAAGAGGATTTGGATAATTATTTGGAGTAAAACTTCATTTTTTGTTAAAATCCCCACATTTCCAGAGCAGCGTGTGTCAGCCCATGGCAAGCGGAACCCCCCCAGCACCCGGCCTTCAGCGGGAGGTTGGGGAGAGCCCAGACCA
>JAHREE010000458.1:263954-284998 GCA_033628505.1 Tringa tobata
GCCCGGTACCCGCCGCGGCTCCCCGCCGCCGTGACCCTCACCGGCCCGTCCGGGCGGACACCCCAGCGCTCCGCCGAGCTCCCTCGGCCGGGGGCGGCTCGGGGGGGGCCATGGCAGGAGATCCCCGAGCCAGGCCTGGGGACGGTGCCACCGGGGTGCCCTCCCGCTCCTCCTGCTGCCCGAGTGCGAACACCTTTACCTCGGGGCTGCACCATCAGGGCAGGACGGTGATTAACGTAATTAACATAATTAACACCACCCGTCAGCTGCCTCCCTCTCACTCCCGAGCACTGCAGGCTCCCCTGTCCCAGCTCCCCCAGAGCCGCTCCTTCCACACTCTAAACGACTTCTGTTGACTTTCATTTCTGGCCAAAATGGCACCCGATTTAAAACTGGGTTATTTAAAAATAAATAAAAATAAAAAGGAAAAAAGCTGGATGAATTCGAAGAGTGCCAATCAAAAGAGTAAGTGCAACAGAGCAAGAGCATTGTAAACCAAACCAGAATTGGGACTTTAATGCCCGTCCTGCCAGCGCGGGATCACACGATGGCTGGGGCTCTGGCTGGTGACTCTTTAACGTGGGCAAGGAACGTGACCAGCCCCCGGTGGGACAGATCGGGCAGTGAGGCACCCACCTGGGACAAGTGACACCGCGCCTGGCTCAGCTGGAATCCCTGTTTTGGTGATGTGTCCACTCTAGGGTGGCCTAAAAAGACACCTTCAGTGTAAGATCCCATGTGCCAGTGGGACAACCCGTCTGTCAGGAGTATTGTTGGAGATAATTAGTTGCTGTTGCAATCAGGTGGCTTTCATTTGTCCCCTTTTTGTCACAGTTCCATTGTCACGTTTATGTACCGGTTCTCTGGGGAAACGGTCTCTCTGCACCACGGATACGGTGGAAGTTGTCCCACAAGTGGAAGTTGTCCCACAAGTGGTGTGGGAGAAAGCAGCTCCCGTGAGGAGGTGACATTTCTGCTGAGAAGAATTACTTTTCCTGATGTAAAAGGGCCTCCCTGAAATGGCAGCTCTTTTCTAAAGCTGGGAATCATGCCTTTCACAGGTACATCCTCTAACACTGGCTTCCATGGAAGAGACAAAATGCTTCAGAAAAGAGAGTTTTACTGATTTAGATGATTTACCTTGCATTTCCTGGAACATTCAGAATCCATTTGTTCCTTGGTCGGAGCAAGCGCTGTCTCTCTGGAGGAGCAGAATGGTTCTGTGAAGGAGAATACGATCAGAGGGATGGAGACTTCCTTGGTCCATGGGCTGACCATCTCAAACGCGTCTGGGCAAGCGTTCATCCTCCTCTCTCTGGTGGAGCCACAGGTGTCTCTGCCAGGGCCAGCAGAGAGGTGTGCCACTGTATTCCCTGGAGGGGTTCAAGGCCAGGTTGGAGGGGGCTTGGAGCAACCTGGTCTGGTGGGAGGTGTCCCTGCCCAGGGCAGGGGGTGGCACTGGATGGGCTGTAAGGTCCCTTCCAACCCGGACCATCCTGTGATCCTGTGACGCTGCAAGCAGTGGCTAGCCCTAGCCCTTCTGGCTGGTCCTTCCCTGGCTGCTTCTCCAGAGGCTTTCCTGCTCCTCCACTGCTGGTCTGGACAGAACTACCTGCCAGGACCAAGTTTGAGGACTGAAAGTTTCAGCGTGGGAACTGGCCGGCAGCGCTGCCCGGCTGCGGCTCAGGAGCAGTTTATAACTGGCCAGTGACAAATATGGAAATAATATCAGCCTAAATATTTTGACAGCGAAACCAGTGAGCTGATGGCAGCGGGAAGGTGCTGCTCCAGCCGCAGCCTTCTGCAGCCCCTGGCGGAAACCCTCGCTCTTAAACCTCGGGAGACGTCTCATCCCTGGTTTCCGACTCGGAACCTGCTCTGGGCTGAACCCACCGGCCCCCGGGGCACCTCCCGGCTCTCGCTGCGGTGCCGGGGGGCGCTGGAGATGGGGTGTCCCCGGGCCAGGAACGCACCATCGGGAGCACTTGGGTCACAAAGGGTCGCGGTGGCCCTGCCGAGGGGAAGGAAACCTCTCTCAAATGGCAGCGAGTAGTGAAAAGTCTCTTTTACAAACCGTATTTTTACTTTCGGTCTCTGGGTTTTGGTCATCTTGGGGGAAGCAGGGAAAGGCATTATTTAAATAGTCGTAGCTGCAGGGGATTATTTTCTAAATTAACAATAGTAATTGCTCCTGCCAAATCCAAAGTCGAGGGGATTCATTTGTTTCGACTCTCAAGACAATAGCACAATTTTGGGTTTCGTATTGCAAGCCCTGAAAACCAAATGGTGGTGTGGATGGTTTTTTGTTTTTTTTTTTAAATAAAAAATAATAATTCAAACAACATCAATTCATCAGACTTGAATTCAGCCCTTTCCCCTCTGCCAGTTCAACTTGCACTGAAAAAAGTTGCTGCTCAGCAAAAAAAAAAAAAAAAAAAAAATTTCCTTTTTAACAAAATGAATGCATCATACATAAAACATCACGAACCATACAATTAGTAAGCAAATGTAAGAGTTCAGCTCAGTTCATAATTATTCAGCAAACCTATTCAGAATGATTTTTTTTTCTTTTTTTCCTGCCTGCAGCAATCAACTGTGTGGGCTCATTACCACTGAGAATCTAACGAAGAAACCACCACATAAACTGTACAAAACAAGCCCATATGCTAGCAAAACTCCAGCCCCACTAGCCCGTAGCGAGAAGCCTTTCAACCCTTCCACCCAGCAAAACCACATTGTACTTTTCCGTAGCGTTTATACCCCCCAGCTCTACAAAGATGCCATTTCATTAAGCCGTCAGGCTTCAGGTAGATGAATTTTAGCTACTAAATAGCCCCTGCAGCCTTTGGTAGCCCGGCCATCTGGAACAATGAGAAAAAGCATTTGGTTGCCGCTCCACGTCACGTACCAGCCAAAGCCATGGGTCCCGTCCTCAGAGCGCGGGCTCCCAACAGTCACTTTGTTAAATAAAAAAGAGAAAAAGAAGCTGATCGGTTTTTCTTGGCAGCGGTTTCTGCTCCTAGCAGGGCTATTCGCAAAAGGAATCTGAATATTTTTGAAGGACAGGTCTCGGAAGCCTGGTGACTGACCCTGCCAGGAAGGTTTTTAACTTTTCTGCCTTTCCCCCAACTAGGAAACCATTGCATCTCCTCCCGCTCAAAATTATAGCAAACATATATATGTATATATATGTTCCCTTCCCACTTGGAAGGGAAATATGTAAAGTCCTTAGATGAGCTCAGCAGTGCAGTGACTGCGGAGCAGGATCACGAGGGAAGGAATTCCTCCAGGGGAGATGCTGTTTATTGGTGTGCACCTGCTTTAGTTCCCAAGAACGACAGGGGGTTTTGGGTACAGAAAGGCTCTTTTCTGGCTCCCTGGGCCCCACAGCAGCCAGAGCAGCTGCAGGCAAAGGGCTGTGTCACACGGGGGTCTGGTGGTCTCCTGAGGGGTTTGCTCCAGGGACGATCACACCACTGAAAGGCAGCATGTGAAGATGTCCTGGGATCCCACCTCCTCTGTCCCTTTGTGTCCTGCCCTGCTTGAACCTCTGGAGGTGACTGTTGTTGAGATTAACGACAATTTCACCCCTACAACTCCATCTGCATTCAGTTTCTGGAAAGTTCGCCTTCCCCATGTAAATATTTCAGGCTTAGTTTGGCCAACAATGTTGTTTTCTGGAAAGCTTGAACCAAATTCCTTCAGACACTTGACTGCTTCCCATTTTTAAGAAAAATGCATAACTGAATAATAAGAGCGAAGGGAGTAAAACTCTTCCAGTCGTTTCCAGATGAGATCGGCAGCAATTTCAGAACTTGGCCTTTCACAAGGATTTTCCCGTTTGTTTCTTCTGCCGAGTTGGTGGTTGGTTGGTTGGTTGGGGGGTTGGTTGGCTGAGCTTCTACGTTCTCTGCAACCATGAGCTGTTTATTTTTCCTCTCTGGTTTTTCAGGTACCTCAGTGTGGATCACGATATTTTCACAATAGTGGTATGTTTTTCTGTTGCTCCAGACAACTTTTTGGCATCAATTAAGTATGTATTGGGTCCCGTTTATGTCAGCTGGGTGAACACCTTTACAGCACCTGGGACGCTTAGGTGTACATGTTGAACACATTTCAATTTTTCTAATTTAGATCACTAAAAAAGCAGGATAGTGCTAAAATAATACAACATTGAGATTGTACGGTTAGTCTTAGAAATGCTAAAGCCAATTTTCCAGTCTATGATAATTGTACTACAGGACACCTTGTGGGCTTTTTGCTTTTTTCCTTTAAATTCCCATCTCCAGAACAGACATCATAGGGTCACATGTTTGATTGGAGAGGGGGAAAGTAAAAAGAAATTAGATCATGTTTACAGCACAAAAGAAGTAGTTTGGCTGCAGAGACTGTAAAAGTTTTATATTTCCTAAAATCACTCAGAGAAACATAAATAAAAAATAGCCTCTCTCTATTCGGATAATCAGTATTTAACTCTCCTCGGGATTTGATGTCAGAGTTTGTGTGATTGACTTTGTTCTGTTGTTTTCTTAAACTTGAACCAGGTGGGAACTGATGTGAGCTGGTGGAGCAGGAATGAGCATCTCTGAGCATCTGGAAAGGCTGGCTCCTATGGGTGACGCCAGCAAACCACTGGAGTTAATTCATTTTTCATCATCTTATAAATTGAACTACTATGAAAGGAGAGAACCAGAGGCTATTTTGTGAAGTCCTGATGACTTAATTTTCCCTAATTTTCTTCACAAGAGCGTTCACCTTAGTGCTTCCCTCTTACAGCCTGAAACCCCGGGACAAGCCTTCACAAGCCCTTCCCTTCTGCCCCTCGCAGGACAGTGTCCTTCTGCCCAGGGGGAGCGGGATGCGCCGGGGGAGCTGCTGGATGCGGTTTTAGATGTCAGTGTTTCACAGGAACTCACCCATCGTGGACCAGACTGGTCTCTCCTGGAGACCCTCCCATGGGACCGCATGTCTGAGCATTTTTCACTCTCCTCCTGTGCCCGGTGAAGGCTGCCAGCACATTCCCACCACCAGCACTCGGGGGCTTTGGTAACGCTCTGTTCCTGGTGCTCCAGCAATCCCAGCCCCTGGTCTCGGCTGCAGAAGAAGCTGCACGTCCCTGTGGGCGAGAGGAACGCTTGAGAACGTGGTGCCCAGAATTGAAAGCTGCTCAGCAAATAAAGATACTCCTGTATTTATTATTTATCATGTTACCTTGCAAGATTTAACAGAACAACTCACGTTTCTGAGCCGCTGGCAAACCTTGGCTCCTGGTCCTGATTTGTCCAGTTTAAAAATACATAGGGCTTCTGCCCACGGGAACTGAAGAGCCGTCGGAGCAGCAGCGGGCGCTCGGTCCGGCAGCAGGACGTGGTGGCACCGTGGACCCCTGCAGCCATCCCCATCAGGGGCTGGGAGCCCAGCAGAGGGGGGCCGGGATTGCGGGGAGCTGCCTGTACACCCCCTAGCCCCGGGGGGGCCGGGTCTTCACACGGGGCTGGATTCCACCCACCCCACCAGGGCGTTACGTGCCGTTTCACCAGGAATCGCTCGGATGCACCAGCGAGCGGTACCCACAGCCCTGGCTACCCCGGCGCAGCGCCGGCCACCGTCTCCCCCCCAGGCTCCCCACCATGGGCACAAAGGGTTAAAATAAATCTCCTGCCATCCATAACCAGGGCTTCTCCCGCATCACATGGCCCCTCAGCATCTCCCCACAAAAGGCCTGATTTAATCCGGGCTGCAGACGACTCACATTGTACTGGCGGACTCGGGGCGATGTCAGGCGATCGGGTTTCCCACTCGTAGCCCGGCACAGCCCCAGCACAGGGCAGGAACAAAGGCTGCTTTGTTACTGGGGGGAAAAAAAAAAACAATCCCCTGAAGATATTAGCAGTGCAGTAGGGTTCAGACTGTTAAATGATTCAGATATTATTTAATGAATACATTCGAAATGAGGTCTCACGACCCAGAACGCTTTTTAGATCATCATTTACCAAAGAGCCCGCCTCTTCGTTTATTTCTTTATGAAGTCGTTGCTTTCAGGTTTTAATTACGGCTGTTTTGCTTCCAGGCTTTTTCAGGGGCTTCACGTGTTGGTGTCGCTTGGTTCTTTCTCGGATGCGGTTTTAGCTGGGGGCTGCCGCAGCTTTCACAAGTCCTTATAATCACCTCGCCTTAATTTACCTTGGACTGCATTTCTGTGGCCCTAGGAAACAGGGGAGACCGAGAAGCCCAGTGCAAAAGGAGCAACAGCATGAGGTACTTCTAGAGGGTGCTAAAAACAAGCTTGGAAAATTAGGAAGTTTGTTAAATTAGCGTATCGGGATTTTAAACTGGATTGGAGCAGCACTGCAAAGTTCAAATTCAAAAACACCTCAAATTTCTTGTTCAGGTCTGGAGCGTGCAGTCCTAAGGCATACAATTTTAGAGAGGAAAGTTAAAGAACCGAGGTAGATGGGGGTTCTAGAAAGAAACACGTCTCCAACCTGAGGACACAGAGTTTTAAAATTAAATTTGAGTTTACTGGGCTTATAGCAATGAGAAACCCACGGTGGCTCTGAAGAGCAGGAGGCAGATTTCTGATGGGAGGGAGGAGACCGGCGCCTCGAGGACTGTGTGGGCACACGCTGAGGCTGGTGTCTTGAAAAAACCCCACAGCAAATCTAGGAAAAATGGGGGGAAAGAGCGACAAAGCAGAATAAGCGGAAGAAGAAGCAGAAGAACGAGTACCAGGAAATAAGGCATTGGGAAAGAGCAGAACTGCTTCCAGGGTCTGTCAGCAGAGCGCACGGCAAAGCAAAACGTGGAATACGTACCCTTACACCAGGAAATCCCTCTTGGCTCCATTGCTTTGGGGGGGTTGCACACATTAAAATGGCCATTTCAGGTGCATCTCTGTGGAGGAAAGGGGAGGAACATCGTAACCATAACCCAGGATTTAATCCGAGGCAGCGGCGGTGAGACAGGACCCTGCCCAGACCTCAGCTATCGGAACTTCACTCAAGTCAAATTAAGGGTCCAGCTTGTCCTCGTGTAGGCGATGCCTCAGGTGGGAGTGACTGAAAATATGCCTCCAGAGGCTGGGGTTGACATACTGTTCTATTAAATTAATCTAAGTGCCAGAACATTGGTCTCGGTACAGTTTGCACATTGAATTCGGGCACCAAGAAGGCGAGGAGTGTCTCGAGAGTGGCTAAATGCCCTGGTGACAGGCACCACAGCCACTGTCCCCTGGACACCTCCATTCCATTTCCCACCCTCCCCACAGCCCGGAGACACCCTCTTCTCCTCCCGTAAAGAGACGCTTTCCTTACTACAGAAACCTCCTTTAAAATTGCTAATTTCCAGCCCAAGTGTGAATAAGGCTGAGTCAAACCTTGCAGGGCTGTGCTACGCTCTTGCCAATTAGTTGCTGTTGATTAGAATTCATTTTCCATATAAATTCAAGCAAGTAGAAAGCCTTTCATAACGAGAGTTACAAAACTACAAAGAAAATATTTTTCTGATGTCTCTATTGAGACATAATTCAATAGAGAAGAGCTTTGAACTGCACCCACTGAATAAGAAATCACAGTCACAGCCCCGAGTTTCAGACTTTTGCCATAAAAACCACGGCAGCGTCCCAGGCGCGGGCATTCCCGAAAGGAAACCCATGGGAAGATTAATTAATGATGGAGACATAAATAGTGGATTGGCATGGTCTCCACGGCCTCTGTTTGATGGTAGCGATCCGTAAGCCCTGCCTGGGGCCAGGGAGTGGAGCTGCAGGGGGGTCCCCGGGCAGGGGGTGGGAGATGGGCTGAGAGGAAGAGGAGCATCTCCGAGAGCCTTCACCTGCCCAGCAGCACTGAGCCTGAGCCGCCTTTGCAGAAACCCCTTCCTTTTCTCCAGCAACCCTAAGTTTTGGAAAACTTTTTAAAAAAACAATTTAATTTCTATGTCAGATAAATATAAAAACGCTGAGAGCAGCCACCAGTTTTTTTGGTTTTTTGCAGTGGTCAACAAAAGGGTAGCAATCACTGTCACTGCGGGGTTTTGTGGTTTTCTTGAAAAAAATTTGTTAAAATAAAAATGTGAAAATGGAAAAAGTCTCTCAAATAATTCTAGTATAGAATTCCTATAGAGTTCCTAAGAGACAAGACCCTTGGGAAAAATGTTACGGCTACAAAATGTGAGCCTATAGAAAGTGACAGATTTCTATGCCAGAAGAAACAAAGATATGCCACGAAATTACCCATTGTCTCTCCATAACTCACTTCAGCCCAACCACCAAAATCCAGACGTTCTCCCCCACCCTCAGCCACGTGGGGCATCTCGGTGGACATCCCGGTACCCGCTGGGAGGCTCAGAGGCAGAGCCAGGCTCTTCCCAGGCTCTTTCTGGCTGGAAAGGGGATGGTCCTTCACTTGGCACTCTCTTGGAGCAAAGGGGACCCCAGGACGTCGGGGCTGGGGTAGAAATGCTGTAAAAAGGAGAGGGACGGCTCGAACTTCCCCAATGCATCATCGTTTGCTAAAGCTAATGTTAACTTTGGGAGACACCATTATCTGCAAATTAATGGAAAGTGAAAATAAGTGTCTGCTTTAGCTAATTGCCCAACACAAATACTGCATAATAGAGGAAAAGGCGCTAGAGATAAGACTTTATTGGAATTTGGAGACTGCACAACAAACACTTGGTTATTTTTCCCCATCCAGCAGAAGCCACAGAATTAGAGCCCGTATTTCATCGTGTCAGCCCTGACTATTTGGCAACGCTGGAGTCTGTCCCCATGAGATACTCGTTCCTAAAATCTATGTCTGAAAGGGGTTTTAAATGTTTTCGAACAATTAGAAATGTATTATGTGCAGGGAGCTACTATTTCCTGGTTACAGTTTAAATGCTCTCGAGATAAGAAGACGCTCTAATTGACTGAATACTATTTAGATTTCTTTCCATTGTGCTAAAAGTTGATGGTGCAGTCTCAAAATTGGAAGAGCCTGACTTCTGCACGCTCTGACTTCTGCTGCAAACCCACGCCCAGAGGGAAAGTTACAGCAAAAAACTAATGTCAGCTGCTGTATTTGTACATCTACCAGCTCAAAACACAGGGAGGTGGGTCAGAAAAATGGTGAGTAACTTCACGGAGTGGTATAGAAATACATATATATATACACACATCCCCATATTTTCATAATTCTCCATCAAAAAAAATACATTTTACCCAATTTCATTAGTTTCTTCTAAAAAAACCCAAAGAACAAAAGCATGTTTACTCTTTCAGAAAAGAATGTTAATGGAAATTCAGAAAAAAATAGATAATACTTGTTTATTTGTATGAAATACAGTGTGAGACACTCATGTCACGACAGTTTCAGCAGGAAAGTGTCTAATGCTCACCTTTAAATCTTTCTTCTTTCAGTCGCGGGAAGCTGATGGAATATATCGGGCTTCTTCCTTCCTCAAATGGAGCAACAGGAATATTTTTTTTCATAAAAAGAATAGCACAAATTGGAAAAAATCTTGTAAACATTGATTCTGCCACCAAGATTAGATCAATCTTCAGATTAAAGGCCGTCAGCATAGGGAGGAGGCGCTGGCCCTTCTACCGGCTCAGCCTTCCCTCCATGTGGCCACCGAGGTGTCCCGGTGGCCGCGGGGGGAGCCCTGCGCAGAGTGACCCCCAAAGCAGCCAAACCCCCCGCCTCAGGGAAAGGCGTCGATACTCCTACGCTAAAGATCTGATGCAATTGAACAAAACACAGTTTTACCATCACTGGGGGCAAACCCTCCCTCGTCTCCGCCGGGGCGAGCACCGAGGGGCTGTTCCTCGCTGGGACCGACACGGGCACTTGATTTTTAAGGTCCAATCGCTTCCCACCGAGCAATTAGGATTTAGTGATACATGGAAACGTCAATGGCTCGAACCACAAATCAGCCACCAGTTCTTCCCCTCGGCCAAAAATACGCTGAGAAACAGCCAAGAACAGGAGGGAAAGCCCCCACGGGGCTGGCACTGGTACCCCCACACCCCACATCTGTCCCCGGGGACACAGGGTATCTCCACTCTGGGGTCTCGGGTGATGCCGGAGTCAGGAATCCCCGGGAAGGGCAGAGGACCCGGCTGTGCCCAGCCCTGCCGGTGGAGTGTGACACGGAGGAGCAAAAGCAGCTCCAAGTACGTGATGCAGCTCCTAAATATGGCTGAATGAACTGGGTTTGGGGAAATTCATAGGAAGTTGTCTGATCGGAGACGTTTTCAGACCTCTCAGAGAGCACTAGAAAGGCATTCAGTGTGGAAAAACCCAACACACCCCCAATCCCAACACACACACATCTCCACATATTTTGTTTCTGACATTTCCCAGTCAGGACGTGAAGGCAAAAAATGGAAAACATTCTCCTTTCTTTTCAATGATTAAAAAAAAACCTCCAGAAGAAAAAAAAAAATAATAATTCCATAGAAGTCCCTTTTAGGCCACACTTATGTGCAGCCAAGTGATGGATTTAAAAGGTTACTGCCGGAATATGGTTCACAGCAGTCTATCGCAGTGAATAAATATCACGTTTACATATCCATTATAACAAAACTATGTTGCACTTCCATTACTTCCTGTTGGTTTGCCATCTGGAAGCTAAACAAGCTGTGTAGTAAAGCAAAAAAAAATATAAAAGAATCCAATTTTGCACTTACCAAAAGGAGCCACGTGAGTTTCAATTTATAGGGGGCGAGCACCAACCTGGGCAGGGAGAAAGGTGCCCGCGGAGAGCCAGAGCCGTGCCCAGGTGGGAGGGCAGCTCCCACAACCCTGGGGGGCTCGGAGGACCCTTTTCACACCCCAAGAGAACCCATTTCACATCAGTCCAGAGACCAGCCTGGAAACCGGCTCGTGGGAAACTTCCCACCGGCCCCAGCACAGGTCAGCAGCACCGCTCAGTTTGTAGTGACATATTCAGAAACACCCCGAGGAATTGGGGTTTCCTCGCTCTGAGCCTTCCACCAGGAGAACACCCCGCGTGAGCAACGCTGCCCATCACCACCCATCTGCCCCGAAGGCAGCCGTCAGGGTGTCACCAAGGCAGGGTGACCCGGGCAGGATCCTCCCGGGGCTCGGTCCCCAAGCCTCCCACCACCCTCCGTACCACCCAGACGGGCACCACCACCCCCCTTTATAGCTCCCGCTCCCCAGACACCGAGTAGCGGCTGCGAATGGCCCACGTGCCATCTCCTGCCCCGGTGCCACCCTCCAGGAGCTTTACCCAGCGCCGGCTGCAGGTTTCCAACCCCAGCTCAGGGACGGAGGAGGGTGCATCCTCCTTCCTATGTGCTACGCAGCTCTTTGGCTTTTGTTTGGGTAAGATAAGGATCCTTCCTGCTGAAAGCCCAAAAATCAACTCTTTGCTCTTCCCCGGAGCCGTTCTCCAGCCTCCAGGTGCTGGACCCTCTGCCCTCACCCCCACCGCTGTCTCTGCAGTACCTCCCTGGACCACAGCATCCCTGGAAATGGCTTCCAGCATCCCCTAACTCATATCCACCGCACGTCCCGGTGCTGAGGGGCGACAGAGGGTCCTGCTCCAGTTGCCCCTGCTGCGCTCTGAGCCCCTCGGCGGCACCCGGGCAGTGGGGACAGGGAGCAGACCCAGCACCAGCCGCCTCGGCAACGGCTCGTGGGTGACAAGTGCTGAGAAGAGGAGGAAAAAAATACAGGAGTAAAGCCTCATTGCAGACAATTCCAAGCAGCAACGCAGATGCCAGTTTAATTCCATCTTTCATGAGGAAATGCTGAAAACTGGGACCCAAGATGCAAAGTTACACGATCGTAAGAACAGCAAAGGTCCCCGGCAACGAACAGCCGTTACCCTCAAGCCTTTTTGTAACTTACCTGTTTTAGGACCAAACCGAGTACTTTTTCTGCCACCTCTTCCTTGCTCCATCAGTTATTAGGTTATTTTTAAATACTTGAAATAAATACTAGATTGTGACTGGGACTCCTTTCAGGGAGTTGGAGAGAGCGAGAAGGTCTCCCCTCAGCCTCCTTTTCTCCAGGCTGAACACCCCCAGCTCCCTCAGCTGCTCCTCATAAGACTTATTCTCCAGACCCCTCACCAGCTCCGTTGCCCTTCTCCGGACCCGCTCCAGCCCCTCAATGTCTCTCCTGTTGTGAGGTCCCCAAAACTGGGGACAAACCTAAGAGGTTCCTCAGAGATCCTTGCCAAGAGCCCCACAGACCTACGTGCCACATCCCCAGGTGTTCGGCAGGAGCAGTTGTTCACCCCTTCGGTCTGGAGGAGCCAAGCTGTTGGAAACCAGCCTTGGCACCACTCAAGGGGACATCCATGGCTCCAACCCTGCCACCTCTTTCCTCCACCCCAGCTCTCCCACAGCAGGGCCATCTCCAGCCTTCCCTTGCATTTTTCCTTCAATTAGCAGCAGCTGTAACGCAGGGAAACAGCCACAGCTGCTGCGGAACAAGAGCATCAAACCCAAGTGTCTGCAAAACTCAGCCAGGCAGGTTAAGGCGGGCAGTCAGAACACACCACAACAGCAAAACAACTTCTCCCTACTCTACATTATTCCCGTGAAGTTTGTGCTGCTCAGCCTGAAATCCTAAAACACCACAAAAATCCAACAAGCCCTTCCCTTCCCTCCGCTCACAACTAACGTTCAAAGCCAGGTTTGAGCTCACAACCGCGGCAGCGTGTCCTCACAGGGCTTCCAGCCTCCTCACCCAGCTCGAGAAACGCCAGCTCGTTAGCAAACTGCAAAAATTAATACCTAAGAAAAGAGACAGAGCATTTTATGATCAAATTTATTTAATTAAATTTCATCGACTGTTTTACCGTAGGTCACATCAGAGACTGCCAAAGTAAACTAAACATTTTACATTCACTACAAGATTCTCTCCGATTATTCACAACTAATCCAAACCCATGAATTCTGGGTCCCTTTCCCTCAGTTTGTCCCACGGGACTCATGGCCCAGCACCGAAGAGGACGGAGCCCTGGGGGTCCCAGGGGTGCAGCCCCCCCAGGCTGGAGCACTTCCAAAATCCTACCTCTGTGTGTGTGTGTGCGTGCACGTATCTCTATATTTACAAATCCAAGCCCCTGATGGTACAGAGGACAAATAACTGTTTAACTGCAAAGGAAAAAAAAAATTAAAAACAAATGAATTTTACAGCACAGGGTGCAACTCCAGAGCAGAGGGGGCCGAATGCCCACACCCAGCCCACCCTGCAAGCTTCGGGAAATTCTGTCACTGCCCCCAGTGGAAATCACATCCCCCCTTTGTCAGCAAGGTAGGTCCCAAATCATTCCAAAATACCTGGATTTAGGTGAAATTAAGAAGACGGAAGCTTAAAAGCAACGTTTTTCCCACTAAGGTGTCTGGGGATGCTGGGAGGAAACCAGGCGTTAATAGAACTTCATCTAATTAGTGTTTTTAAAATAATTTGTTTCTGATCTAGCAAGGATTTTGGTAATATACACCTATGATATGCTCTGAATATTTCCTTAAAAAATGCTGAAGACATTTTCCCTATTTTAGAGTTATCTACAGGAGGTCTTTATTACACCGTCTTTACTTTTATGTGTCTACTCCTAACAAATATCAAGAGAAATACGTCAGATGCTACAATTTAAACTTTCATCATATCTGAAAGTATACATCTTTTTTTAAAGTGTATTTTCAACATGAAAAGAGCTAAAAAAATCACCATTATATTCCATTGCGTAACGGGTGTGAAATCCAGACCGTTTGCATCGCTTCCAAAGCCAAACTCTGGAAAAATCGCCATTTCATCAACAGAAGAATTACTTTTGGGAAGGGCTGTCCCCGCCCCCCCCCCTTCACTCCCACTGCCCGGCCTGAGACACACTTGAAATATTCTACAAGTATCGTCAGTAGCTTTTCTAAAAGATCAGATTCTGGAAAATTTCAAGTTGCAACTATTTTTATAAATCACAAGCCACTTTTCCTTAATCTTGCCAATTTTAATGAAGAAAAACCATTAGCATTTCAATGTACAAAAGTCCAATAAAACATGTTTTTTTTTTTCTTTTAAATCAGTGAATGGGTAAAGTATGGGTTAAACTTACTCAACGGTAAAAGTCTTCCAATTTCACCAATAGAAATTTTTTTTTTTTTTCTGTTTTGACTATAGGATAATGACAATCCAGAAATAAATAGCTATAAATACATTCATTGTTCCTATTCCAAAAATAATCACATAGGGAAGACACAAAACTTAAATGAAGTTATTTGAATCCGTTTCTTTACAGTGAGATATGGGCAAGTTATAGCAGAGTGACTGGAGACAGGGGCGGGGGGAAAGAAACCAAGGAGGGAATAAATTGGTCCAGTATTGACATTCATGAAACATACCAGTTAGGATAATTCTGCAGTTAATTCGTCCTTTAAATGACACTACTCAGTTGATTTTTTTTTATTTGCTTCAGGTTTACAGAATGAAAGCAGTTTCCTTTGAATCGTTGCTGAGGACAGGTAGAGTACCCTGGAGACACTGTAACAACCCCTTCTGTATGCATGTGCGTATATATAATTATATACAAATAATCATGCATCCACACACACATTTGTATATCAACACTGCATGTGACGGTGAAATCCATCATCATTCATCATTGGCAGCACTTGTTCCTCTGACTTGGCCTTGATAACGTAACTGCGGAGAAAGAAAATACACAACGAAACGTTAACAGTGTCCTCAAACGTTAAGTTCTAAACAGGCAGTTTTATCATCTCCAAGAGAGACAGGGCAGGGCGTCAAAATGTCACCAGGACCCAGCAAATCCTGCCAAAGCAATGCAAGACGTGGCAGGGAATCTTAATTTGGGAATGTGAGTTTGCCCTCGCTGGTGGGCAACAGCTCCCGCCTCCGCGGAGCCTCACGCTCACCCCAGGATTTCAGACCTGCTTTGGCCAGGGATCCCACCCGGGGGTTAAACCAGTCACGGTGGGAAACACCAGTAAAGGACTGGCCATAAACACTCAAAACCGTCTAACTCTTGGACAACCTGTTTCCCGCAGTAACAGTTTTAACACAATTTAGTATTTGTACACGTCTTTGTGGAACTGGATTTCAAGAACTTAACATGCCTTGAAGATGTCAGTCCACAGTTCCCCTAAATTACATGGGCTGAGTCCACGTATCACTTTGCTGCTGAGTGTGCAGCAAAATGATGCTCACTAACTTCTCGGATTTGGGCCCAAAAGGCTACTTTGCAGGTTCAGAGTCACCCACTTTGGGTTTCTGTACTAGGTAAGCACAAGGAACCGGGTTATGTGGCCAACGCCTCGGGCATTCTACCACCTGCCCAGTCTTTACAGTGTCCATCTGTGGAGAAGGTCTCGTATGTACCCCGGAGATGACACCAAGGGTCATCTGCACCCGTTTGATCACCAAGAGGTTATCAAACAGGAGGGAAGGAAGGCCCAGAAGTGTTATCTGGATATACCTCCATTCAGGCTGGGAGAGTTGGGGTTGTTCAGCCCGGAGAAGAGAAGTCTTCAGGGAGACCTTATTGTGGCCTTTCAGTATCTGAGGGGGGCTTCTAAGGTGGGGACAAACTTTTTAGGAGGACCTGTTGTGACAGGACAAGGGGGAATGGTTTTAAACTAAAAGAGGGTAAATTTAGACTAGATGTAAGGACGAAATTGTTTACAATGAGGGTGGTGAAACCCTGGCCCAGGCTGCCCAGAGAGGTGGTGGATGTCCCGTCCCTGGAAACATTCAAGGCCAGGTTGGACGGGGCTTTGAGCCACCTGGTCTAGCTGTAGATGTCCCTGCTCACGGCAGGGGGTGTTGGAGTAGATGGCCTTTAAAGGCCCCTTCCAACCCAGACTACTCCATGGTTGTAGATGATTCCTGCCAGCAATTCCCATCCATCAGAACATTAATCCCTTTTCTCCTTTGCCATCCAGCAGTTGACTTACACAGCTTGATTTGCCTCAGAACCTACAGAGAACTCCTCTAGGCGTCAGCAGCCAAAGTGCCTCGAACGGAACCCTTCTTACGCATCTAAACGTAAAATAAAACTGTGAGCTACCACACACAGAACCTAGCGCGCTCTTGGTTAGTAAGAGAGAAGTAACGATCTACACGACCAGGACCTGCTTTTCCCTGGCCAGGACCAGGACCAGCCTCAGCTACAGCTGAGGTTTTTTGCAGACGGGGTATTTGGCATTTCTGTTTGGGGAGGAAGCCTGGGAACCGTTCAGCAGCTGGAAATGATGCTGCTTAAATTTTTTTAAGAGCCCACGATGCTTCAGCATGGAGCCATGGAGCCATGCTGCTCAAAATACCCAACGTGGCGTTTCTGCCCTCAGGAAGACCCGAGGGAGGTCGGTCACAGTGCTCTGGCAGGGGCAGATGCTCTTCTGCTCTGCACTGATTAACTTATGTGGGTTTAACGAAGCAAAGGTGCTTCTCAGCTCCAGAAGTGAGATACATAAGGCAATAAGTGAAAGATAAACAGTGAGAAAAGGATGAGCTGGGACAGAGAAACTCTGCAGAACACTGAGGAGGACTCGGAGAGTAACAAAAAAGTAACAGAGAGATCCAAAACATAAAAATGGACTTAAGACGAAGAACGGGACCAACAAAAGAACTGAAATGTGCAGAGAATCCAAGGAGAAAGATTAGTTCAAGCCAGAAAGAAGAAAAGGTGTTAATGAGAAAGCGACAGCCACAGGAAGGGGGTGTGTAAGGAAACGGGGTGCTGCCGCTATCGCTGGGCACGTTTTCTGCACTGCTTTGGTTTTATGCATCACAGAACTGCAGGGACCAACTCTGTCAAAAACCCAATTGCTGCTCTGCGGGGACGGGAGGGAAAGAGATTCTCATCCTATCGCTAAGCTCTCGCTTCCCAGAGCTCCTGGCCGTAAAATAAAGGATTTGGGGTCTCCGTGGGATTTAATGGAAGTTACTGTTTAGCACAATGGCTGAAGCAGTTGAATATGAAACATAAAACCAAATTATTTGGGATAAAATTAGCATTCCTATTTTATTTGGCAGTGATATTTTTGTCTCTGGGTTATTCTCCAATAATGCACTTCACCACAAAAACCTTGAAAATGCATCATTTATAGGTTTTTGTAGATACCCCTATCGTAACAACTCAGAGAAACCAAAATATTTTAAAAGTAGGTCCCCACTCCTCTCACATTTCACAATACACACAGAAAAGCTGGGTTAGTGTAACTAACCAATACATTTCTCTTGTGAAAAACTGACTTTTTCAACAATACACTTAAGTTCCTGATGCTTACATCTTACACAACAAAAATGGTAAATGGTACCATTGCCAAAATGGTAAATAAATACGTTTGATATTTAAAAATGAGGATAAATGTTATACCCAGGAAGATGTGATATGGGTTTGGGTTAAAGTAACAATTAAAAAGCAGCAAATATTTGGCAAAAAGTATTTAAAAGAAGTTACTTACCAGTGCAAAACGTGAAACAGAACTTTCTCTACAGGAAGACAAACATCCACAGAGACACAAAAGGGAGTTTTCCTCACACACAGATGAGTAAAGTGCTGCTCAGTCTCTCCAACACACTCCTCGTGTGCTCTCCTCACACTCCCACTACCCTTTCTCAGAGAAACTGGATGAAATCTGTTTCATTCCAAATAAATAACTCTGGTGTGTGAAAGAGAACCCTTCTGACAAACATCAGCTATAGAGAGGAAAATGTTCCTCTACCTCCTTCACAGACACCCAGGAACGGGTGGCTCTAGGAATAGGTTCTGGAATAAAGTGGAATTAAAGAAGAAATCCATGTGATTTGAGAGAACACCTGCCACAATCAAACATATCCAAATGCTGATGAGAACAGTGTTTGCAAGAGCGAGTGAACATCACGCTTTCCCAAAGCACGTTCTGGGCTCTGCTGCCAACGCAGACAAACCTCTCAGCTGGTCTGAAAAGGAAGTTTGGTTCTACCAGCTCAGAACATTGACCTATTCACACACAGAGGAGTGAAGAAACACTTCTTCCAAACCTGAATAACATCTCTAGGCAATGCAGGAGGGCTCCACAGTTCCTAATGCCCAAACCCAGAGAGCACAAGTGGGGATGGAGGAGCTACAGCTGATTGTGAAACTAAAATAAGAGATGTGGGAGGCACGAACCACAAAATGCACTTCAGAACCAGGGTCAACAGTAGGAGTAAAGCACCAGGCGACCCGATTAAACATGTCTGGCAGCTGAAATGAGTTAAACCATGCAAAAAAAGCAAGTTATAGTTAAAGACACATCATCTCTTTAAAGAACCAAGACAATGGAAGGGAAGCGATGAGCTGAGTGGGTTTGGGGCATAAAGGGAAAAATGAGAAGGAAACAGAACTGCAAATCCAAAGGCTACAAAGAACTTCATAAACCTGCAGGATTTTAAGTGAGAAAGGTTCATGCCAATGGTCACGCTCTGGAAAGATGCTATAGAAGGTGGCTTCCTGCCTCACCTGAGACGCTCTTCTGCCTCTTCAAGGAAAAAGGAGAGAAAGAGAGAGAGTTTCCTTCTAGACATGGGTGCAAAGCCAGATCACGCTGTATCTGCTCCTCACAGCCACTAACGCATGAAAATTGACGCTATCTGAAGCCTCTGAATGTTACTGACTTCCTTTTTGCAAGTGAATTTCTCCATTTTTGTGTGCTAATTGGGATGAGCTGTCGAGTGACACGCAGAAGCTTGCTTGAAGACACATTTGAAGAGAAAAAGTAATCAGATCTGATGAGGATTAGAAATGAAACAAAGCAAGACACATGATGGAAAAGCAAGATGACAGCTCGGAGTTCTAACTGACAAATCGTAAAAAGGCACTGGATGGGACTGGGTGCGAGTGTGGTGAGAATGGGACACCATCAATACAGAGGTGGTTGGGGCAGATGTTCTGGATTTAGTGGATTTACCTTCCAGCCCGACACAACACAGAATGCAGCAGCTTGGCAGGGTCTGCCCAGGAGAAGTGCTAAAAGGACCATAATGTTCATCAGCCATTACCCAAACACACACAAGGGGACGGACACCACGTAACTTTCATCAGTTCCTGACCAGAGAAATCTACAGGCAGATAGCACACAAATATCAACCTCAAAAAGCCATCATTCTTACCGCTTCCAGCTCCTTTTGGGTCTCATCCTCCATTCTCCTAATGTCTTCCATAGTCAGATCAATCCACTTGTCAATCCAACAGAACAACTGGCGGTGAAAGTTGGTAAATATCCTTTTTTCTTGCTTTAAGAAGATAAATAAACATTAGATGATAATGGCCTACATTCTGCCAAAGTCTGGTGAAGTGATGCAGCTGTTCAGCTCGAAAAGTGATGATCTTTAGGTGCACGCTGTGTCAGGTTCAGCCTCCTCACTTTTCCTGGAGCCAATTTAAAGTCTTCTCATTTCTCACGTGCTTTAACACAGGTTTTGCATCACCCAAGCTACTGACTGTCCTCAAACACAACGCTGAGCAAATCTAACACACGGTTACTTGGAAAATGCTGAAGAATCCTTTTAAAATCTGTTCTAGCTCCAAGGTAGCACGAGACAGAATAAATGTAGCATGACAACAGCTAGCTCCTTCCCAAAACTACCACCACGCTAGAGAGGCTCCAGTGTCTCCTTGCCCTTACTCTGTACCGTGGCCTTCACAAACTACCTTCTCCACCTTATTTTTAATTACTGTTCTTTGAAGTTTTTCTCTTTTGCTATCATATTTATTGAAATTCATACACATTGAATGCAGTTAGCTGTGTGGTCCGCTCCGAGCTAAGAGCCCTGGTTACCACAATGAAAAAGGTCTGAAAACACAAGAACAGATTCATAAAAAAACCCACAAAATACCAGAGAAACACCAGCACACGTTGTATGCAACTTTCAGCTTACAAGGAAATAAAAGTCAAAGAACTCTCTTCCTGTCAAGTGTTGTTGCTTACAAAATTGAGTGTCAAACCTACATGACACAGACTCTTTGCTTTTTTAACTGCAAAAGTCGTTTATTGCCACCAGTGAAACACCATCACTGGTAGATCAAGACACAAATGGTTGCAATTGCTGAAGAAACGAACAGAAATTGCCTGACTGCAACCGACAGGAAACTTCACCACTGCTTCTCCTCAAAAAGCCCCCAGGGCAACAGAGAACCACCCCCCTGCCCCCCAGCAACACCCCACAGCAAGGAACCAGTGTTTACCTTCTGTATAAAGTTTTCAACTTTGTTCTGCAGTCCCCACCATTTAAATTTGATAGTCACCAACTTGTAAGCGCACATTTTAGGACACTCTTCATCAGTTGCTAGCTCTTTCTGTTTATGGAGAAGAGAAAGGAATTATTAATTCTTTATTTAAATTTACTTCAGTCAAATTAATTTATTATGCTCATTAGAAAGTATAATTCTAAGTATTATAATTATAAATTACATTAAATTAAAACTTTTATTATATTTATAAATATCATTAAGAATTTTAAGTATTAGTAAGTACTCAGTGCCGTACTCTGACCATAGGGTAACGGGTTAACAAAAATCAGGGTAAATCTGTAAGACAATTCCACCCATGCTGCAAACACATACTATAAATCTTAGTCTTAACATGGAGTTCATTTTCATGCTTTCCACTGTAATACACTTTCTGATGCTTTGAAAGGACAATGAAGCTCGATTACAATAACGAGCACCAGAGTAGTTTTTACTTTTGGGTCTACTGTGCAAAGGCAAATTACCTCTGCTTATTAACGCATTTGGAATTTTAACTGAATACAAAAAAAGACAAGTAGTACTGAATTTCTGCCCTCTGTTTTAAGATTACCATTGCTGGTCTCTAAGAAACCGTGAACTATTTTTTTTTCTGCTGATAAAGACTTCCTAAGGTTGTAACATCAGTTCTTAGTACCTTCCAGTTTGGCCCCAGAGGTCCTCTCTTCGTCTTAACCGACTGGAATAACGCAGGGTCTTCATCAGCTTTGTAGTCCTAGAATATAAAAAACCCCTGAGAGTCAGAAAAAAAACCAACCAGATTCAACATCAACATTAGGCTTCTGTTCAGGACT
>JAHREE010000458.1:288435-301452 GCA_033628505.1 Tringa tobata
CCCTTGTGCTGCGCACAGTGAGACATAAGCACTATCCTACTGGTTTTGTAAACTTTTGAGGGGAAGAGAAAGCACTAACACAGAAACTAGTGTGCTAACATGTTCCAAACCACTTCATGTGAGATCATCATCCTGAGAAGGCAGAAGAGAAAAGGAAGAAGGCATAAGTGAGATAACTGGCAAAATGGGAAACGGCATAATCTCAACCTTTGAGCCATCCCCAGGCTGAGCACAGAGGACACACAGCAGCAGGCTGAGAGGCACGGATTTACACCAGACATCACTCCTTTGCACCAGACATCACTCCTTTGCACCAGACATCACTGCTTACTGAGTCACATACCCAGGGGGAAAAAAGCGAATATAAATAGAGTTGAATAATATATTTTATTATTTATATACTTATTATTTTACATGATATTATATACATCTATTTAGCATTTCTATATAATAATTGTTATGTTTTATTATTTGTCATGCCTACTGGTTCCAATTAGACAGTGCTGACTGTAATTGCTGCCTCACGGGCCCTTCCTGCGCCTGTTCCACTTGGGAATCAGCAGAGAGCAGAGGTTTTCACCTACTTTATTGTCCAGTGTTGATGACTACTGAGAAGAGTACACTGTTCTGGTGTGATCTGAAAATGGCAATGCCAGTAAGAAAAACCCCCAGGAGACTGGACGAATCACTCAGTTTAAGATTATAAAGTGCACCTATTTTGAGGAGGTGACATTACTTGTAACTAGACTGTACCTTTGCACTAGCTTATAAGGCCTAGGACAAAATCAGTTTCAAGGACCAAAAACCCACTGTAAACTTGTTGTCAAAGTAATTGCCATCACTTTATACAGTCCTGTAGTATCCAGTAACTGGAAGGGACAGGAAGAATCAACACACTCAGAGAAGCTTACACAGGACTAACGGATGCCTCACAGCATGAGGAAGATACCCAGGGTTCGACACACACCAAAGATGAAATGCCTCAACTCACTCGAGCTGCCATAAGGCACTGTCAAAAATCTGCAGTAAAACGGCTCCAAGCTTCCTTATAAATACAGAAATGTAACTGATCTACTTTCCTTTGTAAGCACTACAATGTGAAATCTACATAAAATATTAATTAAAACCCCCAGAACTTAGGAAGTCAGCATCCTTGAAGAAAGCTAAACAACCCTCAAAGAGCACGGCTTTTTCTCCAGCAGAAAGACAGCTTCCACCTTCCATACAATGCACAAGCATAAATGGTCTTGCCACGTGATTAAAGTGAAATATACTCGGTGATTTCTACATTTGCATTGCAACCTCCTTCCTGAAAAAATAAAGTAAAAAGAGAAACAAAGCAAAAATATCCACAAACATCACTATTTCCATGTAACAGCCTCTTCAGACAAAATCCTCCAAAGCTTCAATATTAAAAACTGCATTTGCTAACCAAACCTGTGGTATCTCGTACCGTAAGCACTTCATACCTCATACAGAAGCTTTGAAGCAAGACCTTTCAGGACTCTGTTAAACCAAGTCCTGTTAAGGACACTAAAAACCAAAGCCCTGTCCGGATTAATGTCCAGATGGACAAGAGAACGTTGCAGGAACTCTTCCCGATACACAAACCCTACCAGCGTGCAAGGAAAAAGACTGGACTAGAGCCAACGTACAAATAAACAACAGTTCTTTGCAGAGTTTAAGGAAAATATCTCTGCAGCAAGAGCTTAACTCCTGACAGCAACAAGTCCTTCTTAGGAAGAAAAACAGGCTGCTGCTGGAACAAATATTACAGCTAAAAACCCCTGAAGCCCTCTTGAAAGCTCGACAGGCAAAACATCATTATGCAGCAGCATAACAACATAGAGGAGCTAAAAACCATTTCAAAGAAATACACAAATAGCGTTTCATAGGCAGTTTCTGCTCAAAATCTCAATATAATATGCATGAACGCAACAAACTATTATAAAGAATTATTTAGAGAGACTGCGAACCACATACAATAAAGTAATAATCGCAACAACCCCCGAATCCGGGTGCTTCTTTACAATTCTCATTCTCATTTATAAGACCTGCTAAAAGCAATAACAGCCCTGCTGATAGCTCATACTTCACTCTACCAAGCAGTATAAAACCCGAAAGCGAATATGCAGGACAGAGTGATTTGAAGAAAACTTTCAGAACCTAACATAAAAATGATACAGGTCTGATGTCTTATCTGCAAATTCATGGCAAAAGCTTCCTGAACACAGAATGGGGTAAGACTAACTAGGCAGGTGGACGCAATTTCTGGCTGTTCAACTCAGTGAGTTTTTTTGAAGAGAACACACAATTGTGTGCTGTTGAGCAGAAAAGGCCCAGGAAGCTGACTGACTGTGGAAGGAAGCACATACGAGCGCTTTGCTCCAGTGTGGTCCATAGCTCTGTGAATTCTCCATCACAGCACAATCACACATCAAAATATGTCATATCAGCAAGTCCCATAACTGCAACAACCACCAGCACCACTTAACTGATAGGCACGTCCAGCATTCGCTTATTTTGGGTAGGTCCAGCTAAATGGCTTTTAATAACACATGTTTTAGAGTTATCCTTGTGTCCTGAAGAGCCCTGTAGCTACAGAACAGGTAGCTGCTCCCCAAAATCACCTTTGAGAGAAAGCCAAGGTTCAAAGAAAAAATAAAACAAAATAAAATAATAAACTTTAAGCATTTAAATCAGCACAGACACACACTGCAGTGTGGTGCAACACACCAGAAGTTAAAGGTCTTATAAGGCTGTCCAGAAGATATGACGATTTATAAGCACCCAGGACAGTATGAAAAAAGCCTTAGTCAGGGGATAGAAACCAGAACGACGCTGCTGAGCTTCTGGACTAATAATACGGACTTTTTAGATGCCTGTCACTTGATAAATTAAGTCCAAAATGGGAGGGATCCACCTATCAGACAAACAGCTCTTTTCAAGAATCTTTTAACACTCTTTTACAGACTAGGAAAGAGCATTTCCTATATTCCATTGCATTTCTTCAAACTGAAAAAGAAGAGATTGTACTCACTGCCCAGAACAGAGAAATCCTGTATCTCCAGTGCTTCATGCACGCATTAATTAATTTGACTGATCTCTATAAAGCTGTATTTTTAGAACTTTGTTTCAAGTAATATAATGAAAATCCACTACCATCTAGAAGATGACTTTTAATTTCTTCGTTGTACAAAAATAGCTATAAACCTGATTTCAATTTCTTTGTTTGCACTCCATTCTACTTTCTTACAAATTGTTTCCAAAAACAGAGCCTCTTCTGATGTTAATTGAGTGTTCACTTCTGCTTACTCTTCAAAAAGTTTTACTCTCCAGGGAAGTGATTTTTATACACAAATCACATAAAGCTACATAGATTGTATGCTGGAGATGATTAAAAGAGGGCAGGGTTAAATTTATATCTAAAGAAAGCCACAGATGTCAGCCAAATTATTTCTATACATACTTAAATGAGCATGAGTTCGCATGTGCATGCCATTAGTATCCTAAAGAAATTTACTATTGTGAAATTTATGCTGATTGTAGTTCTGAAACTGAAGTAACTGCCACGCTACAATGGGTTGGACAAGGTTCCTTCACTGAACACATGGATAAATTTTGCATATCTCAAAACTTATATGAAAATTGCTGGATCTTATAGAAGTAATTCCATTCTTTCAGACTTACTTTTATCCAAGACAGTACAATCCAGTTGCTTTCCCAGGCAAAACTATGACTGAGAAAATAAATGTACAAATAAAACTTCCCTTTAGCAACACTGACTATTCCTTCTCCCTAAAAAATTAACACCAAAAAAACCCACCCAGCCACCAAGAATGAGAATTGCCAGAGAACAAGCATTAAAAAAAGCCACAAAAGACACATGATTCCAGAAACTGCCCGACAGAGCAAACCAGTGACTGCTCCGACATCACCACACGACAACGAGAGAATGGCAGGAAAAGAACCTCTGGACAAAGAGAATCCATGGAAAACAGCTCGTGCTTTCATGGGGGACATTCACTTTCCAAAAACAGCCTTATCTGAAGGCATAAAGTGATCACATAGATCAGGGCAATTCTGTTACTACAATGTAGCTGAATTTAAAAAAAATATAAACATTCCTAAAGCTCCATTACCTAAACTTGATAAAGACATTAGTATAAATGGAAAATCTTTCTAACGGAGTCATAAGCAGTAAAGAAGGAGAAAACAGGCCAGAAACCGCATATTCTCATAACAGAAGAGACTAAAAGTGTGGGTCACAGAAAATTTCTGCTAATTAATCTGTAACTGTCTAGGAAAGGGGGCAAACAAGTAGTAAGGGTGTCAGCCTGCAGATAACTGAGTGACCAACATTGGCATGGAGGTGTGAGTACAAAGTCAGGCTGTTTCATAAAGTCAGGACTCTGCAAAACTGAATTTATGGGAAATGAAACAAAAATCTGAATCACATGCTGAAAATTAGTTCCAGGTATTCCTGCACTATGACGGGCTACACTGCAAGTCCGGATTTGAAAATATTTGTTCAAAATATCTGCTAAAAAATAGTAAGTGGTGCTAGAAGCTACCAAAAAAAGAAAGAGAATGTAGAAACATCAAGAGAGACTTAAGACTGTGGATTAAAGCACTCTGCACTCATAGTTTTTAGACTCTGTAGGTCAAACACAGAAAAGAAAGGAAAAAAAAAAAAGAGGATAATGTACTGAAAACAGTTCCAAGGACTTCCACATATGAAATGGCTTCCACACAAAGATGGACTTAAAGATAAACACTCTACAGAATTCATGATGCCTTAAAGGTCAAAAGTATAAGTGGGTTCAAAACTGGCTTAGATGTGCTCCTGGGCATGTCAGTGGCTAATGAATGCGGCAGGGCACACACAACCACTGCCTCTGCAGGTCCTTTAAATCCAGATTGATCTTTCGGGGACAAGCATCTTCCAGTTTCCAGAATTCCATCCTTCCCCAAATACCTGCTACTGGCCACTAACAGGATACTGGTTTAGATGGATCTTTGAGCCAAAACCACAATTTCTTGTAGCGTAACGCCCTTTGTCAACCTTGGGTGCAAAGGAGACCGGCAATATCAAAGGCAGGGTGTGAACTTAATAGTGCAAGAGGGGACACAGCAAAGCCTAAGAGTCCTTCAAACAGAGTAAATACTGATATTCACCACACATTAATAAGCACAACCCTTTGTTTACACGTCCTGTGATCAAACAAGCGCTCTGGCAGACGTGGAATTGCCTGCCACAATTCCAGGCACAGAACAGGGAATGCACATTTACCTGCCGGCTCAGCTCTAAGGTCATACGGGATGTCTGAAAGAACAAGGGGCAGCAAAACCATTCCTCGCTGCATTAAAACAGGCCAGACATGTTTCATTTGGTTTACACAGAGGTTCTCCAAACAAAGTATTTTCACACCTGTAAATTCCCAGATGACCTGTTAAACATCAGTTCAGCAACAGCACAGGTTATACACCGATGTCAGGAACGCAAAAGGAAATTTACGAAGCAGAAACCTTTCCCCTTCACACACCTGTGCCAAAAGCTTGTGCCCCTCATGTCCCAGTTGTGCCACTAGAAGTCAAATTCAGTAGACTGATGCTGTAAACGCATTTACTAAGTTTGGAACTTTAGAATGAATGCTTCTATTGAAGACAATTTCCACTTATTTGTTGGTAAAATCCATACCATTTTAGTTCATTCCCAATCGGCACCAAGCATCACTGGAATTAGCTGCGTGCTACACCCGTACCCCAACAGCAGTCACTTACTCCTGGTTCTACTTGAGTCCTATCTGCAATGTCAATATGAACAACTTCAACACTCTTCCATGTGTTTGGATCTAAATTGTGCACCTGCAGAAAGAGAAAAGGGAATGATTTCCATGCTGTCACCTTGCACAGCGACGCACCTTACGCAGAACGTGTCCATGCTACGGATTTTTTTCTGGACTTCGTAAAGCCAGTGTTCTCAAACCCCACCCTCTCCTCCTCTGCCTTTCTAAAAGGGAATAATCTCCACAGTTACATTTTGATTCTCTCACTAACCAATTCCAAACCAGCACAAAGCCTTCAGTTCTTGTGCATTCAGGAAACGTGGATTTAAGATTCCACTATATTCTTCTGTCATGCTCATCAGCGCTAACGAAATCAACCTCTAATTAGGAACACTACCCATTCTGTAATCTGCAGGAGCTTTTTGGTATAAAAAAAGCCACGCAAATTCCAAAGTGGGAGCACAGCAGGTTTCAGTAACTTGACTACATCTAGTAGGTTCCCCAAGTCAAAGGGCTGCCATTAATATGGCCCCGGTGGAGCGTGTGAGGTGTGCAGGTACAGAAGGGTCTACACACAGAGAAAACGTAAATCAGCTTCACACCTGACGTGTGCTCACTACACCCAAACTTACACTAGGAGCAAGCAGAGCTGCCCAAGAAATACTCTCCTCCTCTGCAGCACGTCCAGCACAAGAGCTCCTGCACACACTGAAAACATACTGACAACTATTCCTCTGTGGATGGTTTATAAATACATTTGTCAGTATAGCTAAAAATCTCCTGAAGAGACCTGGGAACCAAATCAACTGTCTGGGGAGGACAGCGAGAGTATCGTCAGCCTGGAAAATCCACAGAAGCAGCTTTAATACGTAACCCCACAGAAGTAAGCACAGATAAGGTCCAAAGGCCTTGTGAAACCTGTTTTCAAACTTGTCAGCCTGAGTAGCAGTAGTGTGTCTCAGGTGAAAGAACATGAAATTGAAAAGAACTTACTAAATTGAGTGAGAATCAATCATCTGCATTGACCTCAACATAAAAACCTTTTCTAGTTCTTACACCTTATTCCATCAGACAGCTTGACCACCTTTGAAAGATTTGAGTAAGGCTTTTCTTGTTTTACATTAATCACTGGCAGAGCTTTGACTTTATGCAGTAATTATCCACCAACACCAGGTATGGAATAAATGGATATTCTGGATAAATGTGTGTTGAAAATATTACTAATGCTCGATAGCCAAATCCCAACTCACATTCTCTGATGTTCCCAAATCTGGTTTATGCCAGGTCTCAATTTTTATGAAGAAGTCATCTTTCATGTATTCGTTCTGTAAGAAGACAAATCAAACAGTGTGAGTTTGATTACACCTCTCTGTTAAAAGTTTAGATAAATGTTATTTACATACAAGTCACTACTAAGCCTTGACTAACAACATACTCTCTATAAATTATAAAAGAAACAGTCCCCAAACTACACACAGAAATAGGTACAATGAAATAACTGGCATCTAAATCTTAAGTATCAGCTACAGCAGTAAGAAAGAAATCAACTCTAACCCTGTGCGTACAAATAGAAATAACACACACTGTCATTTACCATCCTTCTTCCTCAAACCTGAAATTCTTTACCTCTATTTTGAAATAACTGCAGTATTAATAATTTGAAAATTAAGACAAAACAACTAAAATACATTTGCGCGTACGTGTATCGCAGTGTGTACGTGTGTCACGGTGAGTCAAACTAAACAATTCACAAACTCATTTGTTACTCCTTCTGTTGCACCCACCTAGTGACAACTTACATCAGTTTGTAAGTGAGCAGATAAAGCAATTTAACGTGGAGCTTACAAGCTTCCTTAAACAGGTGACCAAAATACGTACATGGGGAAATAAAGTCTTCATGATCTCTTTCCCACACGTCTTAAATAAAAAACAAAAACCCCAACCTGACAGCTCTGATGATTTAAATTCCCAGGTAACACACTTTAACAGAGGCAGGATTTCACTTTACAGAAATGGGATTTCAGACTGATTTTATTTCATCGCTCTTCCTGCATTCAAGACTACAGAAACCTCTGATTTGGCTTTTATTTTTTTTTTCCCTTTTTAGCATTATGTCCTACCAGGGCAGACATTATGCAGCTGTAATGGTAAGTAAAGGCATAAAAGAAGATGTAAAAAATGAAGGCATTTCTCTGACAAATTACAGTTCTTTCTAATTATAGCCGAGTTCAGACAAATAAAGTAACAAGGAGCTCTATGCCAGCAATCCTGGCAGGGCTTACATGAAAGGCTGGAGCTACTTTGCTAGAGTCAGAGTCAATTGCAGCAGTAATAACAGATAAAATATACTTCAAAAAACCCAAGATAGGACTGAAAATAACTCAAATACTCACTGTCACAACTGGTCATTGGAAACACAGGCAATGAAAATGAAAAGGAAACACAGTGTTATTAGATACAATTGTTTATGAAAAATCTCACATATAATTATTGCTTCACAGTAGAAGAAACATTGAAAATTAGTCTAACAGGATTTGTGTGCGAGACAAAGACTTTAGCAGACTGACTTGCTGGTCTTAACCTTAGGAGTCTGTTATAAGATACTTCAAACTATTCAACAGAAACACGAAAGAAATAGAGTCTACTCTTAAAAACGCATGCAATTAAAAGTATTAAAATAAAGCAGTCACCCTACTCTAACAGAGTATGAAGAATTAAATTCTTTTCAAACAGGCTTTCTTCTAGACCTTAAGAGAATCACCTTTTCAGCCTTACCCCGGGGACACTGGATACCGAGACTCTGTAGGAACCAGTGAACTGGTCCATTGAGGCTGCTCTGCAGAAACTCTCCTTTTCAGAGGAGATCTCCCAAATGCAACATTAAAATTTGAAATATATTTTTTCCACTTATGGCACCCTCTTTTTTCCTAACCTATTTACAACCGTTCCTTGACTGGACACCGACAGCAAAACACACAACAGGAGACCTACTTGTTCTACAGTAGGGATACGCGTTCCAAGCCTTCTCGTGGAAGACCAGGGAGCCTTCTGGAGCAAACATCCTTACGAAACCAGGAACTTTACTGTGAGAAACAAACAGTGACAACACTTTTTAAGATTTTTGCCAGTTGAAATTCCTCATTGATTTTACCCACTCTAATAAAAAGGCACATTCTACACAAGCACATTAAAGGTTATGATGTACAAGGCGGCATCCAGCTATTTCAGCCGTGCCTGAAGAGGGAACGTAAGCAGCAGTATTGCTATCCCAGGTAACATCTGCCCCCTGGGGCAGTAGAGCACCCCTGACAGCTGCCAGAATTAGATGGTTGGGAAAAAAAAATGTTAAAAAATCTGATATAAGAGAAATTTGGTATTACCTAGGAGAATACTTGAGGCTGGTGCCCTTAAGTAGGCGAGTTTAAACAAACTCCATGTACCCATGTGTGTATGGACAGAGTGAGTTCCACCTACGTAAGCATTCCATCCTCAGTCTTTCTTTAAGGATGGTGAATAAGTTTCTGTCCTTTTTTACTTTTAGATTGAAAATAAAAAAAAACACCAGCTGATGATTCCTTTTTCACATTCCTTATGTCCCACTCACCTAGGACTTTTCTTCTAGACTAAGCAAACACGATTCTTTCAGCTCTTCCACACGAGTCGTGCTGCCCACGCTTCCCTCTGCGCTCCAGTTTCTCTCTCATTTGTGCCCACCTCAAAGTCCAGCACCCAAAGCCAACCGAAAGGAACTACAACCTGCAACAACCCTACATAGCACAGCCCCGAAGACAATTTCCCTTCACGTTTACTTCCACACAGCTGAGACACTAAACATCCAGACACTTTTGAACAGGCCCTCCGTACAGCATTTATTCCCCACATCATCTCTGTTCCTCCCCACGAGCAGCCAACCATTAATGTATTCAGTTCTTCAACTTTTCAGATCTTTTTTTTTCCCAATTATAAATGTTTTGAATACTAATCCTCACAACTAGTCTCCAATCTGAACCTCCCCTGGTGCAACTTGAGGCCATTTCCTCTTGTCCTGTCACCTGTTCCTTGGGAGAAGAGACCGACCCCCACCTCTCTACACCCTCCAGCAGCATTCAGGCAATAAGAACTCTTTCTTAAATACCAGAACATATGAAAATGTTCTTCCTTTATAACGCAATAACCATTCCCCTTTTCTTTATCCTTCTATATCAACACCCCTTACCTTTGGGTTATCCTACAAAGCACCTACAATACCAACCCATCACTTCGGCTATATACTAAGAATTAACACTATTCCTACTTAGAGATTTATTGGCCTAGTTACAGATGGGGCATCTTGCATGGTTCTCTCTCTTTCCACATATTTAAAATCCACTGTATTTCACATGTTTTTCCACTTACCAGAGCATTCATGCACAATTCAGCAAATTAAAGAGTGGTAGAAAATCCCAGGTAGCCCAGAACAGTAAACAATGGAAGGTTGCCCTCACTTCCAAACATTCCTCACTCAACTCCCAGGAGACCACGGTACGTATCAACATTTTTCTCACCTCTTTAAGTGATAGATTTTGTGAGTATATTGTCCCTTCTCGCCATCCTTTTCGTAAGGCTCGTTTTTTAAGACTTGAATTCCTTCACCACCTCCCGTTTCATTTTTGCTAGCTTCTGCCACAGAATAAAGTTGCCCAACTTGATACTGAAGAGTTAAGAGAAGAAAAATTTCATTATTAAAGTTAGCCAAAACTTTTAACACATAAAAAAATTCAGCCGTTTCCAGTGAAAATTTCTTAGTACAAACAAAACGATCAGGAAAGTAAAATACATCATGTAAAATACTTAAGAAATTATGACAATCCGCTGGCAAAACGTATCTGTAGCTGCCAAGCACATATAATCAGCTTGTTTCACATTAATGCACTATAGAACACCAAACGTGTCTCAGTGCCAAGTAAATTGCAGGCTTCAGACCTCAGAAGATGACTCCTACCTTTCCCTTTAGGAAAAGGCCCGGAGCCACTCAATGTCTCGCTCAGGAGGAGAATTCTGCTCTAGCTCAGAATTGCACAACTTTCTTGCTCGTAACCCGTGGAGCGGCTCAGAAATAAGGTTCTTTGCCCGCTTTGAAATGCACTGATCTGCACGAGGTTTAACTCTGCTCCGCCGGTGGCTCACGCACACGGGGCAGACCAGCAGGCACACAGCACGGGCAACGTTTGCATCCAGGCTCATCAGCTTTAAATTAGACACTAACCTCTTCCCACCCGTCACCCCAAAAAGCAGGTAGGATGAGGACGTACCTCTTGCACTGAGCAAGGTAAAACCACTCGGCTGAAAAAGAGCAAATTCAATAAAAAGAAAAATTAGCCTTCATCTGCAGATAACAGGTATAAACTGTAACAAAGACATTCAAGAAAGGTCAAAATGAGTTAATTCATGTTTTCTTTTTAGAAATGCTCTGTGACAATAAGGCTGCGTAGATACAATGCAAGAAACCCAAGTAAAATTCAATGACAAATACGTTACAAAAGGGGAAAAAGGTGCTAAGGAACATCAGAAGCTGCAGAGAAGAGCCAAGAAATCAAGGTTCTACTCCCAGCTCTGCCATAACTTTGTATGGGGCTGAACCTGTTCAGGCTTTGAGAAATGAGCTCAGCAGCCCTGTCTGTACAATTTAAAAACAAATGCACAGGGCCTCACAGCCTAAAAATGAATTTTGGTAATTGCAGCAGTTACGAATCATCTAAAAAGCAAGTACAGCTCCCGTCCCCTTTAGGTGGCAGAAGCAAGTGTGGTTTAGGCAAAGAGTTTAGTTCGAATCCAAACCAGCAGAGTTACCCGATGGCAGGGGACGCAGAGGGGGATTTCTCACAGCCCTGCACTGCACACACAGGATTTCCCCCTTTCACCTCACATAGTAAAACGGACAAAGACAATGCAAATCATTATTGTAGCAAAACAACATCACAGAACAACTGCATTGTTCCTTGGGCTTTTAAGTGATGTCACCTCCTTTCCTGACAATGGCACAGCCCTTCAGATTCAAGGCAACACAATCCTCCTGAAAGCAGGAACATAAATTAAACCTGTCCACTGCTGCAGAGAGGAGGAAAGTTAAAGTTCCCCGATTCAGCTCTTGCTACCCCCTGCTGTGCCCGCACTTTGTGAACAGTGAGTTTGATGTTTTTCTTTAGGTACTACACCAAAATGACTCCAGCAGCTTGAGTGCCCTATGCCCTCCTGCACGGCAGAAAACACAACCTTGAGAAGACAGAAACGATCATCCCCACGGATCAAATCCAGTCTTCAATTTCCATGTGACTTCTCCTTTATCCCTTACTGGATAATTTTTTTTCTATTTTAGTCTACTATGTGCCTCATTGAAATAGTCTTATTTAAACAGTGAAATCTTCAGAGAGAAACTGAAAAAATGCAAGTTCTTGGTTCTGTGTGCCACGCTGCCAGATACAGCACTGGTACCTCAGCCCCATCAGCGCGCACCTCCCCTCTGAAGTCTAGGTACCTCTTTGAAGTGTCCTTAGAAGATTGTTTGGTACCTAACAACACATTTACTACTATTATTTTGAACTCACACATCACCCTTACTACCACAGTAGGGGTCATCTATTACTAGACTTTCAGGTAATTTAAAGCTAAAGCGGTGGGAGGGAGGAACAAACCAGCTGGTGGTTTGCTGGCAGAAGACCTTAAGGGGAAGATCTACCCAACGACACGGAGCTCCCAGCACCACCAGAGCAGGTAACTACGAGCGATTAAGGACACTGATGACGCTCCCGGACTGTCACCACTGCCACCCCAGTTCCTTCCCCAACAGGAGGGGGGGCCCGACTCAAAACCACAGGAGATACCGCAAGATCTGCCGCCTTTGCAGGGGACACACACCAACATCGCCACCCCGGCGAAGCGTTAGCCCCAAGGGAACGAGTCCGAGAAGCTCATTGTGCGGGGACACACAAGTCGCTCGCCCCGGGGCAGGGATGAGGCGCCAGGCTTCCCCCGCTGCGGACACACTCCGGTGTGCGGGTGAAGCCCGCGGTACGGTCGCCCGGTGCCAAGCAACTACTCAAGGCCGAGGCAGGGACACGGCAGCCGTGCTCCGGCGCACGGAAACGGCAGAGAAGCACAAAGTACACCCGCGCCCGGAGCCGGCAGCGCTGCCGGCCCTCGCCGAGCCGCTCCGCGAGCCCCGGGGCGGGGAGGCGGCGGCGGCCCGGCC
>JAHREE010000458.1:311308-350496 GCA_033628505.1 Tringa tobata
GGCTCACCTGGCTTGTTATGCCCCAAAAGTTCTTTATGAGCAAACCAAGCAGCAAAATATCACCTGAAAGGTTTTCCTCCAGAAAAGAATTACCAGAGATGCAGGTTTTAGGGCACCCCTGTCCTCTTGTCTTTGTTTCACCAGCGTCTAAATGATGCAAGAGAACTGCAGTCTCATGCTGCTATGGAGTTTATTGCCAGCCAAATTTCTTGTGTTTGGCTAACTTGGCAGAAATATCTAGAGGTGTGTTACCTTGTCCTCTCTGTCAGCCTTTGAAAGAAATCAAATAAATCAAGCAGAAACTTGTGCATACTTTCTTTGTGGTACACATGAAAGTTCTGCCTCCTCTCGCTTCCCTCTCCAATCCCTGATATGTATAATTTCTGTATAAAAAGCCAGCTGTAAAACCTCCTGTTGGGTTAAGAAATACGAGTACGTGACTTAAAAGCTAGTGTTTTATGAACAGACAACTAGATTCATTGGACCTGTTGCTGCAAATACTGAACACTGCACAGAACCTTTTCTCAAGCGAGTCTGGCCAAGGTCCTGATAAGGGAAAGGAAAACCCATCTGTGTGAGGCCCAAGTTCCCGCGCAGCGACAGACAGGGCCAGTCTGTCACCCTCCTGTGCATTGCCAACTGTGGGTACCACCACGGCTTCTCAGATAACGGTCCTGTACTGATAAAGGCAAGTGGGCAGAAGCAAATACTTTAACGAGATTGCAAGTCATCAGCTGGTACTCGAGAACATTTCAACATTTGGAGGAAGGAAAAAATCTTCCCGGTGACAAAAATTTATAACCGTTCCCAGATGGCAGCCTCAGGGGGCGTGCGGTCCCTGGAGTGCTCGTAGAAGGGGGAGAATGAGTTGATGTCACTGCATTTGTAGTTTCAGGGCGCCTGTGTCCATTTGGAGGGTTCTTTTGTGGAGAAGCGAGGTGTTGCCCAATAGACAGCTCCTTCAGTTCCAGCTTATCCGCACTTTCTTCTTTGTTGTGCCGTGGAGATAAATTGAGCAAGCTGAGGACATCTTTCTTAGAAGTCATTGTTCCAGGAGCTCCTCGGAGAATCTTTATTGGGCCCGTGGAGTGATGGGGAGTGCTTTGCCAGAACATCTTTAAGTTGTGAATTGCTTGCACTTTCTCATCGATGGCAGCCATTTTTAATTTGTCTATGTCTGGGGCATCAGCTGGACTCGAGCGAGCAGAACCAGCTGAGGAATAAGAAAGAGCAGGAGATGGAGTGCTGCCACCAGGAGACTGATGCCCTGAGCTCGGAGAGATGTTTCTGGGTGATTTAGAAATATGAGCGCTGTAGGGAGAGCTGGGGTACTTGAGCTTAAAGTGAGGCTGCTCCGTCAAGGACCCATGTGAATCACAACTCGGAGACGGCTGCCCACTACAGTGGCCTGTGCCTTCCTTGTTTGACATCTCCGACGTCGTGGGGCTGTTGTAGCCAGAACTCACTTTCTGAAGGGATGAACTCCTCGTGGGAGGCTTTGGTTTAATTCCGAGAGGTGAAGACTGATTCTTCTGACTGGAGCTGATGGGGCGACTGAATGCGCTGGTCTCTGAGGATCTGAAGGCAGAGACACCCGCTGGGGTGGAAGCCCCGTCGTCTGAATTGTTGCTCTTGCTTATTTGGCTGCTGCTTCTCTGGAGACGTTCGACAGCGATGAGGTGACTCTGAGTCTCCTCCAGAATTTTTTGGGCCAACTCTTGTGGGTCAAGCTTTGGATTACTGTCCTCCTGGGATTTGACAGTGCTGTCGGTCTCAGTGCTAGACTGGTCAGATTCTCCAGTATCAGAACTTGCAAGTTTCCCAACTTTTTGGAAAGGTGAATTTGGACTGGGAATAAGAGTCATTTTGACAGGAGAATTTGGGGTACTTACACTCCCTTTGGAGTTGACAGACTCTTTAATGCCTCCAGTCTGAGCAGTTTTGAGCTGTTTGTGATCAGGGGAAAATCTCGGTTTTATGTTTTCCTGGTAACTGGCCAAAGGCTCGTTACTGATGATAGAGAAACCTTCATACTCTTCCTCCTCTTTGCTGGCTACAGTGCTGGTTTGTGGTGACAACTGGCTCTGCGCTGCAGACCTATGTGGATAGATGTTCTTGGGCCTCTCGTAGTCCTGGCGTCCTCTGTGTGCCACGCCGTCTGGCACGCTCTCTGGCTTGGAAACAAAACTCATGGAAGAAGCAATGGAGCTCAGGCTGTACACAGAAATGGCATCTGATGCGATGCTCTCCGGGCAAGTAGGAGAGAAGGGAGGGTTTTGATACTGGGGTACGGGGTTGGAAATAGACTGAGCAGAAGCCAGTGACTCTAGTGATGAGGAACTGTCCAGGCTCAGACGCTTGGGCAGCTCTGTAGAATCTAAAAAAGAAAAAAAAAATATGTAGAAACAGGCCCCTAGACACACAGTAAAATCAAACAAAACCACATAGTGTTCTACCAGAATCGAGAGGGAATGCTACAAAGCATGCACTCAGACTCTATGCTACTTCAAAAAACCCAATTATGACTTCTGTGAGCAAAAAAATGTGCACAGCCCAGGAAACGCACAGGCAGGAACCTCCGCCCAGGTACCCTGGATGAAACTTGTCAATTTGTTATCTTTTTATATCTCAAAACCAAGAGTGAGTTCTACACCCTCCAGCTGCTGGACCTTACTCCCAGCTTCGGCCTCGGGCAAGTCTTAGTGTTTGTGTTTCCCATATAAAAATAACATCTGCTGCACCTGTGGTGTCATGCGTGGTCTGTATGACACGTGTGCAATGAGGTATGTATGAGCTTTGCAAAAGGTAAGAGTGTGACATGCTAACAGGAGCCATTCTCATCAAATCATCAGATGATATAGAAGCAAAAACTACTGTAAGTAGCTTTACCAAAAAGTGCCAGCAAGGATTGCAGAGCAAAGTGCATGGTCCTCCGATTAGCTTGTTTCCCAGTTTTCAGAATCACCTCCTCCTGGCCAACTTCGCAAAGGTCAAAACCTATAGTGGAACATGGAGTGAAAAAATCACACCTCAGAAAGATCCAACGTCTTAAACAAGTGTGAGTTCACTTATAACACAAAGAGAACAAAGAGGTATGAGATCCTGCTGCATCCCGGAATGATGACTCTTCACCTACAATGTACAGCTTGTGGGCTTGTTATTATTACTGTTTAGCACATCTTCTCCAGCAGGTGTTGGGAGCTTGATGGTGCCGGACTGTGAGTGCACACATTTGTTTTACAAATCACTCCTGTCCAAACTGACAGACAAAATGCACTAGTCAGCACTTTTTCACTTGCAAATTATTTTGAATTGTCTAGGAATGACATACTAAGCACATCTCGGCGGACAGCGTCCCACATGCCCCTACCATTCATCCTTAATCCAAAGTTTTCTCACAGAAATGGGCCTTGGAATTTAGGAAATGAGGGCTGGGCTGCAGGAGGCACGATTCTGTGTGAGAAATGATGCCTGGCTTTTACAAGCTCTTGGATGTTTCTTTTTACAGTGTTGCCTCTTCCCTGCAATATCCTCGTACTAACTCTAAGGAAGGTCCAAGCCGGAATAAAATCTATTTTGATATTTAGCTCTCATCTGTCTTTTCTGCGGGATGTAGACCCCGGTACGTACTATTGCCCTGGTATGTCCTACCCTTGCCCAGTGCACAGGTTTCCCTGCCAAAGGAATGAGTGGGTCATGTACTGAGCAGTCAGGGATCACACCCGGAGATGCAAAGACAGATCTAAAGCACCCAGACAAATGAGTGTAAAGCTGTGAGTCTCAGCACTACCTCAAGCCACCATATGAGACACTAGCAATACTTTTAGAAAGACAATGGAAATAAGTGTTTTCCTACCTAGAGCTGCCAGAAACTCATGACAGCCAGGCAGCCTCCAGAGCTGGACACTGATGGAAACCTGGATTGGTGCAGAAGAGAAATCTTGCTCCTTCTCGCCTGCCTGAAGTTGAACCAGGACTTGATGCAGCTGAAGATAAGAATACAAACCATTAGCCATTCCTTACAAACCCCATCACTGCTTTTCTGACAGTCACAGCTAAGGAGACACACTGCAAACATCCCCTTCCCTCTCCACCCTTATATATACAGCCGCTGCTCCTGAACAGAACAGGGAGATGACAGGGTCTGGGCAGAGGGACAGTCCAGGGACAGCAACGATGGACAAACTCAAACAGCAGCAAAGGCAGGGGCAGAAGAGGGGTGAGGGTTGGGGGAGTGTGGCCAGTGGAAACTGAGCAAGAACAGCAGGAAAATCTGTGAAGGGAAAGAAAAGGAACGAGATACTTTGGGGACGCTCACAGAAATACACTAAAGCCCACTCCAGGACTGAGCCATATTCCTTACGCAAATCCCAAGAAACTCATTCTCAGCATTTAACTGGGCAGAACAAGTCATATGAAACCATGGAAGACTTTCCTAATACTTCCATGGGGTCCAGGAAAGAAGTTTCCCAACTGTGCCCAAGGGAGAGGAGCAGCAAAAAATAGAGAAAAAAAAATGTGTTTATGAAGATCTGACACAAATTAAGGTGGCAGGATCCCATGTTGTTCAAAAACCCAGCCAGGGCAGGAAGGATGGAAAGCCGTTAATTGGGGACCAGCTAACCTCAGGACCACCCATCTCTCACAACCCACAAAAGCTTACACAGTCTTTTTTTTTTTTTTCCACAGTAGCTCTATGGAGCAAACTGCAGGCCTGAAAGTGGCTTGAAGACACTGCTCTGCAGCGCAGGGAAATGGCTCTGCAGTGACCAAGGCATTTTCCCCTGCACAGCAGTGTCATTCCCCAGTGTGTGTCATACTCACCATTCCCACCATATTTTTAACAGCCTTCGGGCAGCAGATTACGAGAAAGGAAAAGAGAGGAGAAAAGAAAGAAGACAGGTTATTCTGTGCTGCTAAATGCCTGTGATAGGGAGCCCTGCGGTGACACATCCACATGCAAAGCAGCATCCATCCTGACTGCAAGATGCTCTGTCCGGAGAAAGAAGGGAGCAATGGAAATGGCTTGAGGAGTCCAACAGCGTGGGAACAGGCAGCTGGAATCTGGGAGTGCCCAGCTCATTACCATCAACTCCGACACGTAGCAGGCAGACACTCAGGCCAACCCACATTCTGGCAGAAGGCTGAGCATAAAACAAGCCCTTCTCTTGTTTTCCCTGGGATACGTTATTGGCACTTAATGCGCTCAGCAACCCCTAACTTTTCCTTGTCATGCTGAAGTTCTCTCTTTTGTGGTTCCTGCCTTCTGTTTTGCACTAAAATTAAGTGTTTTCTATCCCGAGCAAAAGATGAGGCTCCCTGCCTTGCTGCTTCACCCACGCCAAGAGCGCTTGCTCCGTTATGACACCCATCACCCATATGGGACAGACAGCAAGTAACACCCACTGACTGCACTGTCAAGTCATCACACCCCAGTTTTGAATAAAATCTTCTCTCCTTTGGGACAGGTAGAGCCGTTGCTGCTCACCCACTGAACTGCAGAGAGGAAGGAGGGGGATAGAAGCAAGTAACCGCAGAGGAAGGGAGAGCTAAGCTGAAAAACCCTAGCTTGTAACTGGATAGGCTCTTGTGCAAAGGGAAATTCCGCCTGGGGTCTGGGCTCTAGAAGAACATTTGCAAACACAATGCAATGTCCCTGCCAATATTTATTGCGTGGGGCAGCTGAGGAAACGGCGAGTGCATCTTTTGTTAGTTGTGTACAGCCACCCGAATGTTTTTCCTTGTATAATTTAATTATCCGAGGCAAAGAAGACAATTGTGAAGTAATCTCCTGGACACTTATACCACATTCCCACCTATTGGAATGTCTTCTACTCATTACATCCCTTCTGCTCCGGGCCTCCCTCTGGTGGCAATGAGGAAAAAAATAACCCTGCTGTTCAACCACAGAAGTCTCAGGCAAAAGAGCCAAGGCAAGAAAGCAAAATGCCATAGAAGACAAGGCGTTAGAAATACCCTATGTGCTACTGTAGATCATAGCGAGAAACCCTTTCCTTGCAGCAGACTCAGTCTAACAGATTGACAAAGCAGGGTTCCTAGTGGGTAACAGCAAAGCTGGGGCTCTTATTTTGCATTTTGTGCAGAGAATGAAGGGAATCCCCCTGAAGCTGCACAGAGACAATCCCCGTTACCCACCACAGTACTTCCCTAGAACACTTTTGCATGGGGAAAATAAAGTGAGTTATAAGCCCATTCGCTACATGCAGTGTGTTCATTTACTAAAGCAGGCAAATGATCAAAATAAACCTCATTAGAGGAGCAATCAGGACAGTAAGAAATGTGTAATGGAAAGCCAGCCAGGCAGGTGGCACAGAGACAGGCTGGGTTAGGCATGCTTAGAGAGGCTGGGGAGAGGGAGGAATGGGAAGGAGACTGGGAGGAATGGGGGAAGTCCCACCGGCACTGGTGGCACTGCCTTTCTCTTCGACAACCGCGAATTCTTCCAGAGAAGCACAGGCTCTCTAGGTTTTCTGACAGACCTTACATTGCCCGAAGTCAACTATACCTTGGGATTGTGGTAATTACAGTGGACAAAGACCAGCCCAGGACAGGATGGCCAAATAGCAATTAGTGGTTCTGCCACTCATTTCCCATATTTTGCTTCCCCCTCACTGCAGCAGGTACCCGTGGTCTCATTTCTGTCACTGCACGGGAGCCCCAAAGCCACGCAGCCCAGTAACACACCTGCATTTCTCTCTTCTGGACCCAGACTTTCATCGACACAAACACAAAAGTTTAGAATTTCAACCCTGAAGAACTCTAGCACACTCTGGGCTGATAAACCAGGGCATAAACCATTCTGTGCATCCCTGAGTTTACTGGCCTGGGAACAACCATTTGGAAACCGGTACTAGAGGAAAACCCCCCAACTCACCCTGTTGATCAGCTGTTCTCCTGTTTCTGAAGCTGTGATAAGTTTACAAAGTGCCTGAAGTGCAGGGTTAGGCAAACCTGAAAAACATCAGCAGAAACGGGGATTGCTCAGTATCTGTTTCTTGACGGCTAGAAAACGCAACAACCTGAAAAGAACACAAACTCAGCGAATGCCTAAAACCTCTCCCCCAAATCACTGAACAGTTCTGGAAGCAGCAGCAATTTCCAGAAAACAAAAGGTTTTCCCACTTGGTATCTGATTATACATTTCCTGACTGAGAGCTGGGATAAAGGAAGAGTCACATCACACTTCTCGGATACTGGACTCAGTAGTAAATGATTCCCATCTATGACAACATTTTGAGTAAACAATTACTTCTAGGACCTCTGTCCCGTTAAACACTTTTATTCCATTGATGTAAAACATCACCATTTTACAGGCTTGCATGAAAAAAAGGCAGGAGAAGGATGATGTCTGCTTGGGTGGGTGAGGACAGAGCCAGGAGCTGGGCTGGTTCTTACCCAGGAGGGACTGTATGGTGGTGCTGCACTGCTGCAGCCGCTCGCCAGGGTCGGAGGTTGGGAAGAAAACCGCTGCCGGGAGGCCACTGGCTGGAGGGTCCAAGCGAAATCCTACGGCGGTGAGTAGGGCCTGCCAGCCCGGAATGCCACCCACTTTATTCTCCACGCTTTGTTGGGAGGTATACATGGAGTTGTGCTGCCCGTTCTGGATTCGCTGCAATGATTTCTCCACCTTTTGGGAAAATACAGCATTGTCTTATCTTATGAGATTAATTTATGAGATGATGAGATTATTTTTCACTAATTGCCTCTTTTTACACAGTGAAGAAGCAGGAATAGCATGTTGAGAGACAGCAAACCTGATGGTGAACACCTTACACAGAAGGAAGCCCTTGAAAACAGAGACTCCAGTAACTCAGCACTTGCAGGATTAAAATCACTGTGCTGAGTGTCAATATTCTCTGGGGAAAGTTCTGCCACAGGACACTAAGTACCAGTTTGACTGTGATTGCTTCCTCTAAGCCTGGCAGCTACATTTGCCCCAAGAGAAGACTCACATTCAGGTTCCAGCCTCTCGCATACATGGCTTATTACCAGGCAAGAGTCTGCAGCTCTGGGGCAAACAGTAGAGAGATGTGTGTCCACAAAACCCAGCAACTGGGATCACTGGGAATATCCACAGGTTTCCAGCATCCTACTGATACTCCCCATTCCTGTGGGACCACATTGGAAAGAAAAGTTTTAAGAGCCATGAGAGATTATTCCAGCCATCTGGCAGTTTGGCTTCAGCCCTCCTGCTCCCCACACCAGGCGATGGGCACATCTGGGGACAGAGGTGCCTCTGATCTTCCAAGTCTGCAAAGAGACAGCAGTCACTGTGCTCTGCAGCTCCAAAACTGCAACGTTCACAGCTATTTTCTTGTAGAAACAACCAACCCCAATGATTATCTCATTTTTAAAGCAGAGACCCAATTCAACAGCTAATGGAAACCAGATGGGGAGGGTTTTGCCACGAAACAATGTAAGACTTTGCTTATTTTGCCTCTTTTCGCTCCGGACACTTCATCAGGTGTCCCAGTCCTTTCACACTGACCCAGAGTTTTCACAGGAGGTAAGGGAGAAGGGTTGAAGGTTTATATTCCAGTGTGAGTGGTTACACATCAGGGTGTTTCTCTTCCCGTTCATGAGTTACAGATGCATACCCACAGGTAACACTATCTCACAACCACACGGTCTGCAGAGTGTGGGAGGGTCTCCTTTCACTTACCAGATGCAGCAGGACACGCAGAGCATCTCGTGCCCTTTCAGGGTGCTGCAGAATCTCTGTCAGGGCCTGTCCTACCAGCGAAGAAGGGCTGTTCAGCTTCATGTCGCTCCCAATAAGCATGAAACCTGCAGGATGCAGAATAAGAGGTGCTCAAGCTCCTTCTCTTACAGAAAATGCTCAAAACAAGCAGATCTCCTCTTCCCTCTCTGACTAACAGAACGGTGCTTTACTGTGCCCTGCAGAGCGATATTCTCTTCCCAAAGCAGCTACCCATTCCCTGCCCAGTCCCATAGACTTAACTTCCAGAAAGCTTCTAGATGCTTCTTATTGTCATCCTCTATTAAATCAATAGTGTTTTCCTGTTCAAGCAAGCGGAAAAACACTGTATTGCAGCTAAACTTGTCCTAGCATGCTCCATGTCTCCTTCAGAGCAGAGGAAATCAATAGATGCTAAACAGTGTGCTCACAGAAACAGAACTCGGAAAACTGAGAGCTTTCCTTGTCTCGGTCAGAACCCTCTCTTGGATAATGCTCCATCTCCAAATGCCAGATTCTCCACACGTCAGCAGAAGGAGCTCTGCCTTCCCCTTCTCACCCACTGCAGGGAGGTATGCGCCTGTCCGGCCTCACACCCATCTCCATGCTCATTCTGTTTCGCCTAGGAAGCAGTGGCCTTTTTTCTCTTTAATGCTCTTTCCTTTGAGACAGAAAAATCTTGGAAGGAAAATAAAATAGAAACTGAGCTGTGGACTGTAACCTAAACTCAGCTCCCATCTGGTACTGTCTGAATCATGTCCTAACACTGGACTCAACGAGCCTGGAATCGCTCTGTCAGACTAACTGCTCACTTTAACAAGCTCTAGCAAGTTTCCTGCTCCTCCAGTTCACATCAGAGCCATACTCACAACAGTTTCCTGATCGAAAAAACATGGTACTGCTGCTTGTGCAAAAAAACCCACTTGGGGAATGTGTGCAGCTTTGAAAAACCAGGACTTATGCTGGGGAAAAAAAAAGCAGGTTATTTGTACATATCCCTGTAACAACACTGTTGAGCTCCAAGACTTTATCTTTCTGAATCTCAACTCACTCATCTAATTGAGTGGGAGCAAGCACCAGCTCTCCACCCCGGAGCTTACCCTGCTGAGGAATTTCCAGTTGAAGCAAGGGAAACCTTTCTCCTAAAAGGACCAAAGGATTAAGCCCTACAAGGTTTATGTCACAGAAATCATAGCTACTGGTTGCTGCTGCTACCTCCAGAAGTACCACTCTCGCCTTCTGGCTAGAGTTTCACTAAATTCTCAGTGAGAAGGTTCTGTACATTTGCTCCAGCCAACTCCACCCCAAGGACACAGGAAACCTGACCCTATAGACCTCAATCACAGGGAATGAGGAATTGTATTGCACGTTATTTCTTACCAGTCATTAAACCATTGTGCTGTCACAAGACTTCACCTCACAGTTGCTTTAAATTCTATCCAATTCATAACCCACTTACTATACACGGTGAAATACTGATGTTTTCCATCACACTGACATTCAGCCACACTCACCTGAATCTGGGTCTGAAACACAGAGGCTGAATTGTGGGAGAGCACGGGGCACACGCTACTCCCGACTACCTGCCAGTGCCGCTCCTTGCTTAACTCAAACAATTTGGCATAACAGCGCTTCTGAGAAACCCTGTCTGGTTTGTCACAAAGCAGATTCTTCCTACCTACCTGCCCAGTTGGACGGATGGGAGAACTGCTTGCTGCTCTGTACAGTCTTCATTGCTTCTCCAAGGGCTGCGCTGGCTTTCATCCCGTTTAAGAGGGAGGAATAGAAGGCGTGCACAAACATTTTGGAAGCAGCCACAGGAACAGGCCAGAGTGACACCAGGACACACTGAGCCCCAGCAGCCAGGAATGCTCGTGTCAAGCCAATGACTCCATCAGCAGTGACTTTGCTGTTGGATTCTTGGTAAGAGCCAAGAACCACTAATTTGACAGGAAGCCGCAGATCCAGGACATCAGCTGCTGTAAGCAGAAACTCCTGAAGAGGAGGGCAGTCTGAGATGCTCTCCACGTCACTGGCATCGTCCTGCATCCGAAGGGATTCTGGGATGGTGTAGGGGTTCCCAAAAGAACTCTTGCTGCTGGCTGGATTGCTGTCAGTGTTGGGTGTCAGGACCAAAGCAGCCAGTTTCCAGGAGACGTGGGTTGCAAAATGGACACATTCTGCCTGAGTGAGGGCACTCATGACCCTCTCTTTTGTTGCCGCGCTGCCAACCAAGGGCTGGCAGCCAAGTAACTCAGACACCATATACGCTTCCTCTTCTGCAGAGGGCATAGGTCCCCACAGCCACCGGTCCATGACTGCTGAAGGGAGCTTGGGATTTCCTATGACAGCTGCCATTGAGGTAGAACTGGAGTAAGCAGGAGTATTCTTCCTTGCATGGGACTACAGAGAGAAAGAGACAACAGGGTTAGTACAGAAAACCATAGGAACCTGCACCCCACAGGTAAGGCTCTATGAGAGAGAGGTTTTATAAAGTGATATCCGACCTTGGAGCTGGGATTCAGTGACTGGATGGAGGGCACTGCAATGAGGCTGAAGCGCTCATAGAGGTACTCATTGGAGGAACTGCCCTTCAGGAGAGCAAAAGGAATGAGGTACAGTTCTCCCTCCAGAACCAGTATCAGCTGGCGGTGGCGGCCAACAGGCCCACTGGAATGCATCAAACCCTGAAAGGAAAAGAGAGAGAATCAGTTTGGCCCTTTCACTCCACCAGCGCCCCAGCCTGCACTTCCCAAGCATCAGGCTTTAGTCTGACCCCATGTCAGGTTTGGAGTATCAGAATTACGCTCTGTGTGAACACATATGGGCACTGAATGGACCTACACAGCTGGACTGTTGCTCACCTCTGCACAAACAACCCATTTGAGGCTAAGGAGCCTCGATAGCAGTGACATGCCACCAGAGCCAGCCTCAGCAAGTGGAATGGGCCCAGCATCATCACAATACAGTTAAAATCTTTGCTAAACTGAACCACCTATGTCTCATTAATGTTATTATCACCTTATCCTTTGAAAGAGAATATCCTTTCTGAGACTGGATTTCAAAATAGCAATTTCCTACACAAGAGCGAACAATCCTCAGACAGATTGTGTCTATGACCTGCACTTCAAGACACACGACATTGTAATCAACCCAGAGTCACAAACAGGTCTAAACAGCAAGTATCTTATGGATGGAGAAGTGAGGCAGAGGGATTTATAAACAGGGAACACACAGCTGGGCCCCCAAAATGGCAAAAAAGTATAATCTCTTCAAGCCAGAGATACTGTGTGACAGAAAGGACTTTTTAATTTATCTTGCCATTGCTCTGTAAGACTGGAGCCAGAGGGACCAGCCAGAGGTGCCACAGGACACTGTGCCACAGTTCCCCTTGGCTTCTGTGTTCACCCCATGATCCACCAGCAGGAGCCGCTGGGATGGAGAAAGAGCAAGGCACAGCTGGTCCAGCTACAGCTGGCTGCCAACGTGGCACTGCCAAACAGTATTAGTGAATTAAGGATAAACTTCTGGCTTCGGTTCATCAAAAGCAGCTGAGTGGAAGTGGTATCAACAGCGACATCCCTTGTTTCCACCTCCCAACACACCCAGTCTCACCATCTGGGAAGACCAAGTGAAAACCATCACATTTCAGAGAGAGTCCCCAAGCTGCCCACTCGTGCTTTCCCACCCTGACAAGGCATTCTGGTAAGTGAATCCCCACATTTGTCCCCGCCAAAGGCTTACTCCTTCCATAGGTCCTATCAATAAGTCGTAGAGCGCACGGAGCGGGGGTTTGGTGAAGGAAGTCTGCCTCCTTGGAAGAGATGACGTTCCATCCTTGACAGGAGACATGGTACTGCTGAACAGACTGGTCATGCTCTGGCAGCTCCTGTGGGCAAAAGGCAAGCGAGAGGTCAGTCGCAGAAATCCAAGGGCCACTACAGGTTGCCCTGACTTCGTAACACGGATGATGAGCCCGTCCATCCAGAGGACTCTGTTCTGTAAGACGCTTCATGGCAGCGCTTTATTCTCCCATTCAGCTTCACACCACAACGAGCAGTGATGTCAAGGGCAGGCTGAACCAGCTGCAGACAGCGTTATTACCTCGCTATGGAGTTTCTCTACAAACTCAAGCGCTGCTCACAGTTTTTATTGCATACCTCTGTACAGCGGTTGTGTGCAGGCAAACACGAGACCCATCAACAACTGACTACGATCACAGGAAGATTTGCACTTGGGTTTCACACCAATTCATCTAGCACGGTACCAAAAGGAAATAGGACAACTGGCAAACAATAAGGCATGAAGGTTGTGTCTGGACTTGCTGCCACTCCTCTGAATGACTCCATAAAGTCAGATGCAAGAGTTGACCTGGAGCCCATTTCTGACACCCCCCCAGACAGAGCTCTGCACGTGCTCTCCTGGCATCACCAGCCATCAAACACCATCACTCTGAGGAGACTGAGATGGCACGGCTACAAAAAGTTACTGTCCTCTCGAGGAAATGATGTTGCCCCGTTCTGGTCTTGCTCTTCCAGCAGCTGTGCTTCCCAGAAAGGTTATCCTTGGCTTGATGCCACGAACAACCATTTTCTGTGAAAAGGATAAATTTCCAGAAAGTTTTAACAGGTGGGTCTTAAGGAAAACGCAGGGAGGGAAATAAGCCATTGAACAGTAATGGTACCACAGTCACCATGGGGGCTGTACAGCAACGAACACAACAACCTCAAACATAAAAGGCCACCCATGAGGCAACACATGCCCCGTTGTCCTCAAGGTGCCAAATGCATTTGGTGGAGGGTTCCATGAAATCCCAGTCCAGATCTGGCTCTGCTGCTGCTGCACAGAGAGAGCCTCCCTCTGTTCCTGGTCTCTGGGAAGCACAGCACTGCTTTGCCTCTCAGACACCTTCCAACGCCACGTGCCTTTGCCAATCCACACAACTGGAATGCAGCTATAGTTTCCTGATTCGCAACCAAACTCACATGCTTTGTCACGACACTGGTCTGCAATGTCCTTTTTTAAAGAAGGTTTACTCGGAAGAAATGCCTTGTCTCTGCTCCTCATTTTCACCTCTTGCCTGGATCAACTCCTGGCTCTTGACACAGAAAAGAAGTAAAACCAGAAAGTATTGGCACATCCAGGAAATAAAAATAAAACTCCACATCCAACAGATACGTTAATCAATGGGATACATTAATAGTTGATGGCATATTTGCTATAAACATACATATTCGTATGAATGCATATATAATGCCTCTGGCAGATATACACACACACACATACAGGCACAGCGTCTCTTCACGCTACCAGCCAAGAAACCAGCCAACAGGCAAGAAAAGACAAGGAAAGCAAAAACATCGCGCTCGAGTTCACTCCTACCACTGACACACCGCAGGCCTGAGACAGACCCCTCACCTTTTCTGGCACACACCAACAGACAGATTCAGAAAATTCCTCTCTCCCCTCTCCTTCTCTCCTCAGTTGCTGCCATCACTCTCCAGACTCACTTCACATCATGTCTAAAACCTATTACCTAAAGAAAAAATGATGCTGCCACCCATGCTCCCCTCCCCACCAACAAGGAATTTACATCCAATGGGGCAGCAGGAGTAATTTAAGGATGAGAACAGAAGCCTGGCATCCAACTGCCCGTGCTCTCCGATGCAGAGATTCTGGTGAAAGCTCCTCAGAGCTGCTGAAAACTTGACTGGGTGACTAACGAACACCAAGTTCATTACAGGACCAGCATGGGCTCAGCACTGTCTGCTCCCCTCCAGACCCCTCTGCCCAGCTTCCCCGCAGCAGCTGCCTCAGCCAAGCCCACTCTGCAGCACTCCGTTGTTTCCATATTTATGTAGCACGGATTTTAAAATCAGATCAGAAAACATAAAACTGTGCTTTCCCAATGTCATATGTCTTTATTGCACTGAACCCTGTGCTCGAAGCACATCCCTCCAGTACATCCTGGCTGATACACCAGTCTGGAAGGGTATGGATGCCCCACTGCTTATCTAGAAACCAGTGAGCGTGCAGAGCTTTAGCCCAAGCACATTCTGTGATTCTGTGACCTTCCCAAGAAGCAGCTATTTGCCAGCAGATGGCACTCGCCAGCCTCACCGTCTGCATTAAGCGATTTTAACACGCTAATTTATTGCAGGGAATAGGGGCTTGATTACTCTAATCAGCAGAGCCTCCTTCATCTTGGTTTCACAGCCAAGCAGCTCTAGATTTATTCCTTCACCACTTGGATTGCTTTTTTATGAGAACAAAACCAAGGGAGTATCGTAAATCTTTCGCATCTCTTGCCTGTGTGTTTGTGTACACAAAGAGGAGCGAGGAAATCCACAGGGGGAGGCTGGACAGGGATCTTTTGCAGCAGGCAGAGCAGACCTGGAGCCCTGGCCAGCCCACTCCCTTTCCTCCCAAACCAGTGCAAACCACCAGCTCTCCAGGTGGCCCGTCAGGCATCTGAGTCCAGGTGATTTCAATGTGGCAAGAGGGAGACTTCTGAATCTTCTGGCCAAATTTTGGTCCCATCTACAGAGCGCCAGTGCTGGATTCTGGGGTGCTGCATTGATCATTTCTATGTTGCTCTTGCGACGCAGAGGGGTCCCCCGTGACTTCCAGAACAGTAAAACCTCTCCTTCGGAAGCCTCCGCACAGACTCGGCAGTGCTGCTTATTTATAACCCTTTGTGTGAGGCTGCCCGACCTGCAGCAAGCAGAGGAAACGGCACAAACTGGGACTCGGCACTGCCTGCCTCTATCAGCATTAACTCCGCTTCCGCCCTTTGTGCTGGGGATGCAAGAACAAAGCGTGATCCCACGGCAGCCTCGGAGAGAGGGGGAGAAAGCCCCCGTCACGCAAGCCTTGAGCTCTGACCCATCCGTCCTGCCACCAGCCTCACAGGGCCTCGCTCTGCTTCCAGAGGGTGAAGGTGGCTGGTCCCAAGCAGGAAGGAGGGGTTCGTACCTCTTGGCTCTCGTTAGGACTCTGGATGAGTCAGATCTCACTCATGACCAAGCACAGCCATTCTGGAGGGCTGGGAGTCAGAGTTTCTGCTGTATTCATTCTGACAATGAGTATCCATCAGGCCTGTCAGCCTGCAAGTCTTCCTCAAAAAGACCTTTCCTAGAGATGCAGCCCCCAATCCACACTCAGAGCCTTGACACACTTAGAAAACCAAGCTGTGGGAAGCTCCAGAAAACATTCAGATACGAGCTCCCTGTGGATGCTTTCAAGGATCCGCAATCATCTCCAGAACCCACCAGTGGCTGCACAAAACCCACAGACCACCCAGCGCTCTCTGCTTGTGTGGTCTGTGCTTGGGCAGCCACAGCGCTGCACCCCGTATGGTAGAGAACCAGACAGAGAGAGACTCTCCAGCCATGGCTTCGTTATCTGCCACCTCGTTTCATCCTGGGCCAGGCATCCCTGGTACAGCCCTATCCTTCTGCTCCGCAGGGGGTGAGCTGCTCGGCTCTCCAGCTCCTTACCTCCCAGTTTGCCTTTTACCAATTCTCACCATGCTGCATTGCCAAAATTGCCCTCAGGGAAGTGCATTTTTATCCTTTGAGCAGTGTCAGGGCTGATTCTCATGTTTTCCACAGGTCCATGGAAGAAGGACAAACTGTATCCCCATGTTGGTGGAGCAGCCAAAGAAACGGTGGGGGAGCTATGCTCAGGTCCAGGCAGTGATCAAGTCTCTTGCTGGAGGAGAAGACAACTACCAGGAAGGAAATCAGATTTTAATTTGGAAACCCAACAAAAGTCTAAGAGCCCTATGGAGCAGAGAAAACAGAAGCTGCCTAAGACACGAGCAGCTGGGACTATCTTGGGGGCTATACCAGCAGCATCCACAGCTTAGCCAGCCATTGCCCAGTACTGAGATCACTGCAGCATCCCTTCGTGCTTTCTCCTCTGAAGTCTACTTCTTCTCAGAAGTTCCTTAAGTTAACTGCCAAACTCCCACATTTCTGCTAAACAGAACTGCCAAAGAATTATACTATTCTCTCTTGAAAGCCAGGTTACCTGACAACAAGCTGCCAGAGGGCCCCCGTCTCAAACCAAGGACTTCCTTTCAGTCACCCGTTTGCTGCCAGACATGGAGACTGGATGGCTCCGAAGAGTCCCAGCATCTCCAGGGCCTCATTTTCTAACATGGGACCTTAACAGCATGTGCAATTCCTGTGCGTGAGGGAACTTGCGCTGGCCCCAAGCCACGCAAGCTCCCTTGAGGATCTCCAACATTCAAGCACAAGATGTGAACATGGATTCAGGCCCCACATGAGGAACGCAGGGCCTGCCTTGGCAGTGGGGAAGACGAGCTTTTATTCTCAGCTCCACGCAGGCCCTACTCCTCTCTGTCCCCTGCAGTGCAGCAGCCAAAGCAAACAGAGGCCATACCTTCAATCGCCGCTTGTGGGCCACAATTTTACCACCCTCTGCGGCACTGCAGCAGCAACAACCCACTCAGCATTGACCTACAGTGACACGAATGCACTCCAGTGCTAACTGTCAGAAAAACCATTGCACAGAGGAGGTGACGTGGAGTCTGGAGCTACAAGGTCACAGATCTTGCTAACCGCTCAATTCCGTTGCTTAACCAAAGTCTAAGAGCTCCCGGTTCCTCCTTAGAGCTCTACACCAGTGCACATAAACGCTGCTTGCTCCCACTTCATTTCTTAGTTGTCTCTCTTCCATGCAGATTTTCACCTGCTCCCTTCCTGAAGCTTCCAAGGGTCTTGCAAGGATGTCTGCTTGTTGTCCCAAGCTCAGAGTGCAGCATGCTGTGAGCCACACCACTCTCCACACAGCTTAATTCTGAAGAACCACATGGTAGAGCCGTCTACAGTGCCCTTCTAGACTCTGCAGCCTCCAGTTTGACCATCTACCAGACTGGAGCAGATGTTAAGTACAGGAGGTATTGAAAGTCTTGGGCAGAACCACAGCATCTACTCTGAATTCAGGGCTCAGCAAACCAGGTGCAAAACAGAGGTGACAGCATTAGCTCTGTCACTGCAGCCCCCCTGGAGGTCCCCACCTGCAGGCTCACGGTGGGCACATCACACAGCAGTGTCTTCTCATCCTCTGCATCTCAGTGCTCATGGCAAGAACATCAGACACGGCTCCTTCTAGCCCTCCTCCTGATGTTCTTGTGAGGGTGCTTTTCACTGAAGTGTCCAAGTTGCCTCATTCCTGAGCTTCTCCCAAAAGCCACGAACAAGGCACCTGAGGTAAGCTCCTGGCTGCGGGTTCAAGGTGATGCCCTTGACTGCAACGGAGCAGAAAGACACAGTTGACCTCTGCAGCGTTCCTGAGGATTAGGATATGCTGGAGCAGAATCAGATCGTATTTGTGCCCTGTAATCAGAGGGGCATTATCGCATCCTTCCAAGCCCGATGAACTAGGAAAACATCTCAGCAATCCTGGGGACAAGCCTGTTTGATCCCAAACTGCAAATACTCCTAGTTCATCACCAACGCAGCAGCTTGAGCAGATACGCATGTGGATTCTGGAAAGAAAGAAAACCAGGCCAGTTGCCGGTGCCAAGAGGCAGCTCCCAGTTCCATGGGGACGCTGTTAGAGCTCACAAGCTCCAGCGACGGCTCACAAGGCTGCGGGAGGATCGCAGTCGCTTTTCCAGCTGAGAAAGGCCTGGGGTATCCTGCGCTCACCATCCCTGCTGGAGCACAGATCTAGCCAGAAACCCCGGGTTGCGTCACGCAGCCCCTCTCCACTGGGGGAGCGGTAACACTGGAAAAATTCTGTCTTTAATTTTCGTTTGAAATGCTTGCCCTAATTAGCACAGTAATACGAAAGACAGGGACCTGATCAAGCTGTAAGAGGCAGAAAATGAGTGGAGAGTGTGCTGTGAGTGCACGGTCCTGTAACTCTGGAAACGCAGCGCATTCCCAGCTAATTAGTACAACAGTTAAGATCAACAGAAAGAAGTATTTCCATAATAAGTGCGTAGCAGAGAGCTCCAAGCACCACATCTCACAGACAGCAGGGACACAACAGAGTTCTCTCTCAATTGTTCAGACAGTCAAAAACAGCCCTTGGCCAGGAGAAGAGCAAATTCGAAATGGCTGTCCCTCAGGACAGAGTTATCACTTAACAATTGGTGACAAGTCCTTGCTGCTATCACCTTAAACTGTCAAATCCACCTAGAAAGGCAATGAAGATGCCACCCCCTATATCTCCCAAAACAAGCTACCGAGTTCTTATGTGACCCACACAGTCCTATCTAGGTCCCTACCTGTGCCTGGGGCCCTCCCTCCCACAATGACACTTTCAGTCCTTGTTCTGCCTCCTTCCTACTGATAATCTCTATTTCTAAGGAAGGAAGCAATAGGACCCTATGCCATTCCAGGACCTGGCAGGGCTTCTTTGTCCCTCGCATCCGACACTTGTGTCTGTAGAACAAAACCAACCCCCAACTGGCCACCCATCCGTGGAAGGCCACCGGGCACTCGCAGCTCCCAGGCTGGGTACACAAGCACCACCAGGCAGTCATGGATTCTCAGTCCCATCAGGAGCAAGATGCAGAGCTCTCCTAAGGGAGGGGGAAATTCTCACTGCACCACGAGAACACAATGGAAAAGGAGGGAAGAGAAATGCCTATGGGCCCCTCTGCTGAGAAGGGGAGAGTGCTGCACAGTGCGAACATGTGGACCTCATTCCCAAGAGAGATGCTTAGCGTTCCCCGTACACCCATGCCGTGAAGAATGGATGGTTACTGCAGCCATAAAGGACAGTATCAGTTTGCTGCTCTGTGCCCCCAGGACTCAGGGCGACAGGGAGACCACGAGCAATGGCATTGGGTGCACCCTAAAGTTGCCATTTAGAGAGAAGCCTGTCACCAAGACGTCTCATTCTGCTCGCTGATCCCCACAGCGCGGTACTGTGTTCTCACCTGTTCAAGAGGTTGTTCCTGCTGACCATCCTGAGGAAGCCAGTGGGATCGGTCATTGAGTTCAGCTTGTTATTCATCTCCTCAAACTGTTGGTCCATGATGTCCCCAGCTTCACTCTCAGTCTCGCTGCTGGCACAGGCTCTGCAGGGGGAACAGAGGGTGAAGGAGTCATTGATGCCAGACAGAGCAGCAGCTTTGTGACAAACACTCAGCCACTTTGGGACAAAAGGTTTTTCAGACACAACTTCAGCCAAATGGGAAAGTAAAATTTCCCCTGGATTGCATCACCTCCTCCTGCCAGGCCTGCAAGGGAGTAACAGCCCCAGCACCTCAGAGCAGATTTTCTGTCAAATTGCTGTTAATATTTTCTCTTCTTTCTAAAAGCGGAAGGCAAACACAACTATTTTTAACAACGTCTCCCTTTAATAAATAATTTGCCTATTATATAGCACATCACAAACCTTGGGATTTGTACACTTCAGCTAAACCTGTTAACCCATCTTGCATCTAATTTCTGGTTCCTTTTGGGTTCCTGACGACTTGAAGTATTTCCTCAAGGGCACATTTTCCAATAAAGAGCACATGAATTAAACAAACGCGCAACATGAACTCCTGCAAGTTACTAGAGCTGTCCCTATCTGCTGTATGGACCACAGGACAGTTTCTAAGTGTACTTCCAGGTCAATATAATTTAATAACCTGAAAACATAAGTCCTGACAAAAGACAATGACTTCCTGACCCCTGAAATGGGTTTTGCTGAACAACAGCCGGGGTCGAGGGAAGGAAAAACAAGGAAAAGAAAATACTGTCAACAGCTGCCTCCTGCGTGTTTTCCCTCCAGCTGCACGCTCGGTTCGGGGTCCTGGCACAGCTCTGAGGAACACTCCTTAAAGAGGCAAAAATCTCAAGTTCATGAACCCGAGAGAGGCCACACGCTCTCCCTGAAGTTTGTCCCAACACAAGTTCAAGCAGACTTTAAAGTCTCTCATACTTTATTTTTTTTGCAAGTTATGAGTTATTTGTCAGCTTAATCAGACCAGCTGAAAGGGACCATTTCTAGCAGAAAGCAAATGCTGCAGTGTGGAACTGAACACCACCACGGCAAAATCCTGGTGACACGTCCCACAACAGCATCTCTTCCTCTCCAGGAGGAGAAATCGGGAAGATGTGCCGCTCTGGAGATGCAACAGCACTTAGAGACACACTTCCAGCATTTCGGAAGGAAATGACACTTAAATTTGAACACAAAAGCACACAACCACAGTGCTCTTAAGCAAGCTATGAGCTGGAACCAGGTCCAGAGAAGGGCAACAGAGCTGGTGAGGGGTCTGGAGAATAAGTCTTATGAGGAGAGGCTGAGGGAGCTGGGGGTGTTCAGCCTGGAGAAAAGGAGGCTGAGGGGAGACCTTCTCGCTCTCTCCAACTCCCTGAAAGGAGAGGGTAGAGAAGCTGGGATTGGTCTCTTCTCCCAAGGAACATGCGATGGGACAAAAGGAAATGGCCTCAAGTTGCGCCAGGAGAGGTTCAAATTGGAGATTAGGAAAAATTTTGACACTGAAAGGGTTATTGCACATTGGAATGGGCTGCCCAGGGAGGCACCATCCCTGGAGGTTTTCAGAAGATGGGTTGACATAGTGCTTAGAGACATAGTTTAGTAATGTTGGGGGGGGTTGTATGGTTTTCTTTTGTTTTTTTTTTAATCAGAGTTAGGTTGATGGTTGGACTAGATGATCTTAAAGATCCCTTCCAACCTAGATGATTCTATGATTCTATGAGAAGTCACACAGAAGCTTTCACATGTGTACTATACATATTTAAACCCCCCTGTTCTTGGCTGGTAGGCAGAGAACAGGTTCCAGGGGCTGGAGATGACAGCTTCTCCTGCGGGTCTGGTGTGCCGGAGCGCGGTGGCAGCCAGCAATGCTGCAAGGAGGCACTTGGTCCATGCGGGGAAAGAGTTTCAAAGCAGAACATGACATTCACCCACATGGAACAGACACGATTTGTTTAATTCCCTGTGTTTAATTTTGAAGTGGGGAAAGAGCTTCTGCCTGTGATCACACCGCACCAGCCCAATGATCTCAGAGACAAGCATTAAACTCAGGATCTTTAATCAAAAACATACCATCTACCATCACCACGGAGGGAGGGGGAAGCTGACATCACAGTAAATTAAAAACTCATCCCAGAACCTGAAGTCCAAAGAACTCCCTTTGCCAGGGGGAGAATCTCTGGTGACAAAGGGTTAATGGAACTGAAAAAAAGTACCTGCAAATATGTTATACGAGGCATAACTGCAGATTTTGCTGTGTGTAACCGTATCTAGAAAGTAAGATTCACCCCACTGCGTGGCTGGCAATTTTGGAGCAGATTTCCACTAAAGTGGGAAAAAAGCATCTTGTGTTCTTTAGCAGACTGACACAACCCCCATCCCGATAAAACAAAAAAATCCAACAGTCCCAAAACACAGCAAAAAACCCTGAGGTCTCCTCTCAAGCTGGACAAGCTGTTCTCTGGCAGCGCAGGTGACAAACTTCTCTATCCACATTGGACGTAATGCCAGTAATAGAGCCCAGGCCTGAAGGCACTATACAAATATAGACAGTTATTGGGAAATTAATTCCATTCATAAATTGCATATAAATGTTTAGCCAGCTGCCAAGAACCTTCCAAGCAGCACACTCATATACAGATCTCTGATTTTTTTTTTTGGTCTTTTATTTTAGTAAGCTTTCTTGGCTCATGACTGAGCTGAAATCACGCGAGGCTCAGCCAGTGTCATTCTGCAGATTGCTTTCTTGACAGTTTTAAAAGTGTCACAATTCTTTTATCTTGGATGTTCCTTTTATCTCGGACAAGCAGGAAAAATGGCTGCTTTTCAGCATTTTTGTACGCTTGAATGGGAACATGTTATTTCTGTGCAAACTTTCTGCTCTTTAAGCCCTTGCACAGCCCGGAGACGGCGCCGTGCCCCCCGAGGGCAGCCTGGAGACACCCAGCAACACCACATCTCGGACACTTCCCCAAGGAACCACAGAGAAGCTGTAGACACACAAACACACAGCCATTTGCCATTCTATGTCACGACAGCCACAGTCCTGTCCCTACACCCAAACTGGAGAGGCCCCAGAGCCTTCACAGACCTGCCAGAAAAGGGGGTTATCACAGAAGTGAAAGGCTTCCAGCCCAAGAGCAGAGTGGACAACCCCGTGCCAGAGGGCTAAAGCAGTTCTCCTGACAGAGGGACAGCCAAAGAGGCCACCCCATCTCATTGCTGTGACTGTCCCAGCCCTCACGTCTCTCCCAGCAACCTAAGGCGGGAGATGCCATCTCTCTGGGAGAAGATGGACAACAGCAGCAAGGCTTGGCCAGGCCACAGAGGTCCCACATGAAGTGCACAGCGTCGATTCCCGACTCGCAGCCCTGTGCTCGTACTAAGCAGCTTGGCAGTGGCTCTTCCAAACAATTCCCCGAGCTGGCCCGAGCCCAGCATCAGGCTGCGGGAGCAGGAGGCCGGGCTGGGGAGCCCAGTGCCTGCGTTCCCTCCTCAGAGCACTGAGAAGCAAAGACAAGGCTGGCACTGTGCACCACCGATTGATTTGACAGGAACACCTTTTCCCAAACCGTGACAAATTCAGTATTTTTTCTGGTACAGGAAAAAAAACACCACATAAACAACCAACCAACCAAACTTATGCAAAGCTTTCTCTTCACTTACCTAAAGAAAGGTAAAACCAAGAGGACGTGTCACCACAACCTGAGCCCATCTTGCAGCGCAAACCTTTCAGGACACGTTCACCATTCCAACACATACACACATTCTTTAATCTACTTCTAAATCAGTGAAAAGAACAGAAACAATCTTCCAGACCTGGATCCAGAACCTCGGATGGCTTCCAGCTCCTTTCCAGCATCTGAATCTCCCGTGAAACAAGAAGCACAGAGTGACTGGCTATCTGTGCTGAGCATTCGTGTCCACAGCCCTCTTGGAGCCTCAAACCCAGCAAGCTGACTGCAACCCATTTCCTTACTGGTACTGGGGACATGACACAACCAAGGGCCATGTTCTCCCTACCCCGATGGGAGAATTAATTTGTCCGTGAGAGACCAGAAAAGAGCAAGAAAGGGAAAGAAACTCGGAAATCTGGTACCATCCCGCAGAGTTGAACCACCTGATGGGAAACTTCGGGTCCGGGGTTACGCTCTTGTTTTGATCCGATGGAAAATCCCCATCCTGTTAGATGAAAGTGTCAGATCAAGGGCAGGAAGCCGAGGACACAGCATGGTTTTACTGCTGCCTTCTGCAAAGCAATGTCTAACTAATGTCGCTGCAGTGTCAGCCACGCATTTGCTGCCTATGATAGCTATTACAAAAGGATTATTACAAGGATTAATTAGGAGAGCTGAACAGCTTCCCAGCTGTCCACAGAACCCTGAGCACAAATCAATTGGAGGATCGATGCCATCATTTCCTCTTTCTTGGCCACCATCACTACCTGGAACCCCAGGTTTGGGCTCACAGTGTCCCTGCAGACAGCAGGTGACACAGAGAGGGGTCTGCAGGGTGGCAGCCTCCAGCACGGGCTGCCAAGGGACCATTAGTGCCTCCACCATCAAAGCTGGGCCAGGGGACACGTGTCCACAGCCTCAGGGACTCAAGAGTGTTTCACTCACAAATCTCAGTGCTGCAGAAAAATCCAAAACTGTTTAAAAAAAGCCTAAACCACTGTATACCCTGAAAGAGCCAGTGTCTGTCTCCACTCACACCAGTGTCTCCCCTCACCCCAGTGTCCCCTCTCACAGTTTTGGGGGCTGGTTAACAAATCAGCCAACACATACATTTAGGTCCCCTTTGCACCACGAGCAAACTAGACCTGCAAACTGCCGGTGTGTCACTAACCTACCCAAAGTAAAGCAATTTCTGACTACGGAGCAAGCTTCACTTTTAACAGCAAACTGAACTGTCCCCACGTCCTTTATCCCATACGCTTCATCCAAAAAGAACACACAAGGACAAGGACGTCCCCAACTCTGTTCTTCAGGCAGAAGCATTCAGAGAAAAACTACTTGTAAATATCGTAAATATTGTTACAAGTTACAGTAACTTGTAAATATCAGTATGAATACAGGAACTATACTCGTACTCATTCAATCAATAAATCAAACCAAATACCATGAGAAATCACGAGATTGAGTATAAATAAGCAAAAAAGCCTCACTTGTGATAAATCCATAGGATGAAAAAAATGAGGAAACACAGTTATGGGACGTATCTGAGTAACGGACTGGAGTAAGTTTCTTCCCTCTTTGCTGAAATTCATCAGACGGATTAATTCACTGTAAATTATTTACTCAGCTATAGCCACAAGGGAACATGTTTGGAGGGGGGTAGAATTCCTGTGGTATTTGCAATTTTTAGTAAGTAAACCTTTGAAGGGGAATTAATTACACTGGAAACCGTAAGCAGGATAGAATCTGCCCATATACAGTCAGAGATGGCATCTGCCTCCTCATCCAATCTATAGGTTCACTACCCAGCCTATAGCTTCAAACCTTATTTGCACGTGCATATAGAGCTACTTGGCAGAAAAATGGCCATGGATACAAAAATAAAGCAATTTTTTGGGGGCCGCAATCAAAATTTGCCCCTGCTCTGACTCTCAGTTCTCAGACTTCTCAGCCGATTAGGTCATCCCAGACTGTTAATAAATTGCTTTCAGGTGGGAGAAGGGGGAACCAGGATGTCAGAGCCCCTTCCCCAACTTACCGGGTGTAGTAGGAATCCACCCCCAGCGCCTCCCGCACGCTGGAGATGTACTGTTCCAGCGCGGAGTTTGTTATTGTCTGCAGGGTCACGCTGGTGGCTTCATGGAATTCCCCGGCATTTTCTGTCAGGCCGTCACCCAGATAATATTCATGAAATTTCAGAATTCCTGCAAGGCACCAGCATCACGAGGTTAGTTCTGCAGGGCAGGAGGAGCGCTGCCAGCAAACATCTAGGAAGCGGCGCAGGATTTGGCATTTTGAGTACAACTGGGGCAAAGCATTCCCTGCCGTGTCTCCTCGGGGTTTTTCCAGCATTCCGAATCACAGCCTTGCTTTTAAAATCTGGGTTTGTACTTTGCAGATGATGGCTCCCAGGCAGAAAAGCAGAGCAGAGCTTTTATGAGATGCTCAGAATGCATTTGCTATTGCAGGAGTCTCATATAAATTATAAAACAGATCTTTCATACGACCACCTACCACAGTAATTCGCATTTCAATAGATGTGCATGAAAAATACCTCTTAATAGCCTCTGATCACATAAATTGAACACACAAGGCTCAAATGCTGAACAAAAGTGTTATTACTACAGCAGAACCTCCTCACATCACACAAAGATTTTTCATTTCACTCACGTGCATGAAAATACATTATATACAAAGAAAGAATAAGATGGATTAATGCACAGTGAAATATTAAAAGCCAGCATTTCACAACGGGTAAACCAGATAAAGGACACTCGCTGTTTTGTTAAGAATTCAACTATTACTGCAGATAAAACCTTCCTCCACTCAGACTGGCATATCCTTCCTGATATAATTAATTCTACAGCCTGTGATCAACAGTAAAAGGCTGCTCTGGATGCCCCGTTTGCCTTGACAGCATAAATTATTAAACCAGTTAAGAAGAGTGGAGGAATAAAGAATATAGCAACTCCTTCTGCAGTAACAGCAGCAAAGACAGAATCAGGGAAGAGGCTCTAAGGGTACGATCTCAGTGGGATAATGAGGATCCGGGGCTGCCACTAAAGCTACTCTCTCTCAGCTCTAATGAAACAAGAAGAGGTCACCATGGCAGGGCTGCAGCCACAGCTGAAGAGCTCCTCAGCAAAGCTGCTCGAGTGGAACCCTGAAGGACCACAGTCCCTCTCCTTCCCAACACCTGACAATGCCTTCAAGGGGGCAGACACAAACCCACTCAGTTTAAGAATGAACTGCTTTTCTGCAAGGCCCAGTTTGGGCAAGGAGGAGACTGGTCATGAAGTCTTGTGACAAATCCTGTACTTCTGACCCATAGAATTTTAGTCAGTTCAGCTTGATATTAACACTCTAGAATTAGTGGCATTTCACTGCGCAAACTACAGGCCCAAAGAGCCAATTAGTGACCGGACACATAGCAGGACAACACTGTTTTACACTTAGACATGTAACGCTACAAAACGCCCCCAAAAGGCATTATCTTCCAATCACTGTCACCCCATCTGAAGCCAAGCACGTGGGAATGTTTGCTTCCCTTCCCAAAGCATTTTTGGTGCAATCTAAACAGTGCTTTTTATCTCTTTAGCTTTGTCATGGTGAAGGGCTGCAATTATTAAATTATATCGAGAAAGAACTCATGAAAATTTACAGTCATCACTTTATTAGATAATGAACAACAGCTGTCTGCAAAAAGCAATCCTCTTCAAATTAATCCTCCTTGCTCCTCTGTGATAAGTGTTTCCACATTCATATGAGGAGAATTCAGAGGATCAGGCAGTTCAATGGCATATCAGGAAGCGGGGACGCCCTTGTGTTTTCTGCAATCCACTTCAGTGAATAAATGTCAAAAGCTTTTGGAAGGATAAAGCACAGAAATATAATTAAAGTAGGGATTCTTATGCATAGAAGATTCTCACAGAGCCAACATACTCGGAATCTCATTACTGCTCTGCTCTGCCCTGTGGGAAATATATACAGATTAGAGGTTGAAAAATGGAAATATTAAAGACGTGAAACATTTCCATCTCCAGGTGAACATCAAAGCCCTGAATAAGCACTTCTGTGTCATTACTGCTGTGGCCATGTCACGGTGCTCAGTCTATTCTGCTTTAAGGTACTAGATGGAAAGGATTCTCTTGTACATTCACTCTGGTCCCAGTTTCACTCCCAGCTATAAATGGTATAATTCTCCCTTGGTCTCACCTCCAAAAAGGACCTCACCTGCCCCGGGAGCCAGCAGCCAGCTGTAGAGATAACCTGCAGCCAGCGAGTAGTAGAGAACAAGTCCCCTCTGGCCGTTCACTGTCTCCAGGACCTGGTCAATGGTGACTGGAGAATAGGGATCAGAGTCCTGTTGCCCAGTCTGACGTTCCACCAGCAGGTCAGCAAACGCCCTCGTTCGTCCTCTCTCTGCTACTGCCAACGCTTCATCGTGGTGACCTGAAAAGACAAAGCCATCTCTCAGACCTGCCATCAATGTGGTCTGCAGCACCATGTGCAGGAACAGGGACAGTTGCTATCCCAACCCAAACTAAAGCCTGGGCAAGCAGGGTCGCAGCACTTATTCCTAGAAAGAGCAGCCAGAATACAGTCCAACAGATCATCTTGGCTGCAGGCAATAACATGATGTACGGAAAAATGAGCCACAGAAAGACAAATGAATGGATGAAGCAAGAAAGAAGATCCAAAGGGGCCTGACACCCAAAGCAGGAGACACTTATTTCTGTCCTGGCAAAGAAATGCTGTGCTGTGTCGGACGGATGAGTGAAGATGTACCATGAACTGCCTCCCCTTAAGTTCAGCTCAGCGTATGATGGCATCTCTTACCGAGACTGACAAGAACTCGCTGCAGGGCCTGATAGGAGGATGTCTGCAGGTCGAAGAGTGACAGCTTGTAATCTGTGCTCAGCTGCACCTCGTGCCGGATGGTTTCAAATAGTGCCGAGGCCCGGTACAGCTGGGAGGGAAAACAGCCACAGTGACTTCCTTACACAGCACAAAGCCCTGGCTGGGAGAGCAGGAGGATCCAGGGCCAATATACCCTCAGGCAGGAGAGGTCTGCCCCAGAGACCCCCTTGGGATGGCACCATCCCTGGCAGAGGGGAGGTGACTGGGATGGAGCAGGGCCTGAGCCGTGCATTCCACACCCTCCCCAGGATGCGCCAGACATTCCCTCTCCTGAGGACAGGGATGACCCAAAGGGCTCAAAGGACAAAAGCCAGCAGGGGGTGGACCATGGCATACCTGGTGCTGAGACTCCTCCAGGTTCCCACTCGCCCAGAGGGAGAGGCCGAGGCCGTGGCGGATTTTGGCTTCGTCTTCTCTGCGTCCCAGCTGCTCTGCCAACCTCAGCCCTGGAAAGGAGTCAGAGTGAGAGAGGGCCAGAGGGGAGAAGGGGCTTCAGCAGCCGGTGGAGGGATTCTGCCTCAGCAGGTTGGTGGGCTCTTGGCTCAGGTGGCCCCTGGGCTCCTGCAGCAGGTAGGGACAGCCATGGAGCCACCGAGCGGTGGGACACCGAGCAGGGCAGTGCCAGGACGCTGCTGCCGACACTCGAATCGGCACCAGCGTGAGAGCTGCCTTGGCAAGACAGACATTTCCATGGACCAAGATCTCCCCAAGTGACCGTCTCCGTGGGACACAGTAAGCCCCAATCAGGAAGTTCGACTTATAACCTTAAAAGCCACACAGATAAACAAAAATCACATTGAGCTGCCACACACTGCCAGAAAAGACACCTCTTGCCCCATTACTGGCTTGTTTCCCAACGTTTCTCTCCAGCCTTCTGGCAGGCTCTGCATGGCTCAGGTAGTGAGCCAGAGCAGAGGGCAGGGTCCTGGCGTGAACAACCTGGAGCTCATGTCACTTCCAGAAGCACCATCTGTGCCATCCCCACTTCCACCACACTCCAAACCTCTCGCCTTCATGGGCCCTGCTGACAACAGGGATGCCTCCTCTGAGGCACCTCAGGTTTCTCACGGAGTGGGAAGCGGGGACCCTGCCACGACCACGCAGCTCCGCAGCAGCTTGCATTTGTAGGCTTTTCAGGAATTCTGCGTCACACCAGGAGAAGGAGCTGTATTTAATTTTTCCCCCTTCCAACTTAATTGAATTCCCTCAGCGCACTGGAATCCTGCCAAGGTCACTTTCAGGAAAACCAGACTAACTGATGTAATTAATCCTTCGGCTTCCAGCTTCATACACCCCAGCTACGCTGCTCATCTCCTCCATCAGAGAGCCACCACCTTGAGCAGATGCTGCTTGCGTGCTGGAATCCCTTCCTTGGTGGAAGCCCTTGCAGCAGCACAGCTCACAAGCCGGCACTGGTCCCAGCGCTTAGCAGCTGCAGATGGCTTATGGACACCAAGGGCTGAACCTCCCTCACCTCCCTATCAAACCCAACTTGGTTTCACTCACAGCTTAGAGGACACTCACCCAGTGGTCTCACTCCCACCTGAACACAGAAGGAAAAGCCAGGTGGCTATCAGCATGGCACACACCAGTTTGAGACCTGCTCTCAGGATCAGAGAGATCCATCATGACCTGATGACGTTTTCCCAGAGTCAGTTCCTGGTATGTGATGTTATTTTATAGAGAAGGTTCACACCTTCTAGGCTGAGGAATAAATGAGCTTTATACGAGACTCTGACAGGTGCAGCCTGGATTCAAGCTCAGAGCTGGCTGAGATGCCTCCAGGAAGGCACAGATCATGCTTTGCAATGCTTTGTCTACAGGATGCCAGGAAGGCTCTGACTGACATGGTGTGCTTGGACAGACCACTTGGACAGCTTCTCACACAGATGCTCAGCAGCAGCTATGACGTCTGCAAGAGCTTTTGCATCAAACGCCACTGTCAAACACATCTTCTTAGTGCCAGGTTCACAGTACTTTGCTTCTCTCCGTGTCCCCTCTTGTCCGTCCCCCCCCAATCTACTTCTACACACTGTGTTGCCTCATTGATGCTCTTACCCTCCTGCAGGTACATCACAGCCTGAGAGTAGTTCTGCAAGGCGTGATGAGTCCTCCCCAGACTGCTGTAGGACACAGTTTTCGCTACAAGGTCGTTCATCTGGGCTGCAATGCTGAGGTGCTGCTCCTGATAAACCACCGCCCTCTCGTAGGTGCCCAAGGACTCGTAGGTCAGGCCCAGGTTGCCGTAGGCCCGGCCTTGGCAAGTGGGGTTGTTGGTCTCCTCCGCGATCTGCAGGTCTAGCTGGTGATACTGCAGGGCTGTGTCGTACTCCCCCATCTGCTGGTAGACCCCACCGAGGCCACAGGCAGCGTCGCTCTCCAGAGCTCGGTCCTTCATCTCCCGGGCGATGTTCAGCTGCCGCTCCAGGCAAGAAATGGCCTGTTCGTAGTTGCCCAGCTGGCTGTGCAGGCTCCCCAGCTCCCCGTAGGCCTGGGCTTTGTTAAACGCCTCCCCCAGCTCATGTGCCACCACAAGCCTCTTCTCAAAGCACACCAGAGCCTGCTGCAAACTTCCCATTGCCCTGCAAGGGAGGAAAACAACAGCGTTTATTTTGCCAGTATTTTCTTGAAAGAAGTTGTTTTGTCATTTCCGCTAGAGGCCGGCTCAGGCAGAGGAAAACGCTCCCCCCAGGAGACATCCCAACCACCTTCTGAATCAACCTCTTCCTTCTGAATCAACCTCCTTCTTCTGCCACCCCATGAACTTCTCTTCCTCTCAGGGCAGAACAACATCAGCTTCATGATTTGAGCCGGCAGCGCAGTCCTCAGCACCCAGAGGATGCGGTTACTCCTATATCACATCCCCGTGCACGTGTACAGTAGCCACACAAACACACCCCATCACTAACACAGCGCACCCATTAGTAATCCATTAGTGCTTCACCGGCATTAGAACGGATTACAGAGCTTCTTACCTGTGCCCATTGCCCAAGCCCCGGTAGGCCTTTGCCTGATCTTGCATACGGTTCAAGCTCTGCGCCACGGACAGGTACTGCTCATAATACTTTATAGCTTCCTCAAAATCTCCCAGAGCCTCGTAGCAATCTCCCAGGTTCCCGTAGGCTCGGCCCCGATCTAACACAGACTCGTTTCCGCTGAGCTGCTGCAGCATGGCCAGCTGCTGCTCGAAGTACCCGATAGCTTCCTCCATGACGTTCATGTTCATCTTGGTGATGCCCATGTTACCATAGACTTGGGCTTCTATGCTGGGGTCCTTCAACTTCTGCCCAAGCTCCAGCTGCTCTTCGTAACACTTGAAGGCCATGGTGTACTTCCCAAGGGACATATACACTGCAGCGAGGTGACCATGTGCTCGGCACTCTCCCGGCATATCTCCCAGCTCCTGGTACACCTCCAGCTCCTGCGTGTGGTAACCCAAAGCCTTGTCACACTTCTGTATCATCCTGTACGCAGAGCCCAAGGCTGCGTAGGCACTGGCTTCCAGTCTCCTGTCTTTAACATGATGGGCTAAGCTCAACTGCTGCTCATAAAATTTTATTGCACCATTTACGTCTTTTTTACAGACAAAAATATCCCCTAAGTTCCCCAGAGCTCGGAATTTGGCCTGGGAATTGTTCAGAGACTGAGCCAGGGACAGCAGGTACTTCTGACACTCCTCCGCTTTGCTGAAGTCCATCAAGGCTTTGAAGGCCAGGCCTAGATTGCAATAGGCTTTGGCTTGGCTCAGCTTGTCGTGAAGATCCTTTGCCAAGGCGAGGTCCTGCTCGTAGTATTTAACAGCTTCCTCGTAGTTCCCGAGGCAGTAATGGGCGTAGCCAAGGTTATGGCACACTTTGCCCTCCCCTTCCATGTCCTGCAGCTCCGGGGACAGGCGCAGGTACTGCTCGTAGTACGGGGCTGCCTGCACGTACTCTCCTCGCGAGCAGTGGAAGTTGCCCAAATTGCTGAGGGCCCGCGCTTCGCTCTGGATGTCCCGCAGCTCGCGGGCAATGTTGAGGTGATTCTGGTAGTGCTGCAGAGCACGGTCGTGGGCGCCCAGCGCTTGGTAGGCAACCGCTAAGTTCCCGTGGGTAGATGCCTGAGAGGCACGGTCATTGACTTCCATGGAGATCTGGAGCTCCTGCCGATGGTACTTGACAGCCTGGTCGTACATGCCCAGGGCGTTGTAAGCGTTGCCCATGTTGCCGTAGGCCCGGCCCTGGGCCGCGTAGTCGCTGAGCTCCTGAGCAATGGACAGATGTGTCTTGTGCAGCCGCAGCGCAGTGTCATAGTCGCCCTTCATCTGGTGAATGATTCCTGAAAAAGAACAGAAAAGGGCTCAATGAAAGCATTCCTCCGTGCTGAGCCTTCTGCGACACCTCGCCTGGCCCCTTCCCGGGCTCCCTACACCAGGGACCCCCATCCCTTCCCCACACACCCTGACACGTCCCCGGCACAGCCCTCGTGGCACGGCCCTCTCAAATGAACCCCATCCTCACTCCTAACAGGCAAATCTTGGAGAAGGTTCGTATCTGAAGCACACATTCACCACAACGACTGGACACTTTGGCTTTATAAAATGCCCATTTTCTTCTGAACTATACTACTTTTTTTTTTTCCATCAGTGACACCTGGTGACCCCAGAGCTCATATTCAACACACCGAGAGAGAAAGCACTTGCTTTTCAATTTCAGCCAAATCATCTCACACTTGTTATGAGACATGGGAACAGGAGCTCTGACTCTGCTAATGTTACAAACTTCTGTTTCAATTAAACTCTGTGCTAATAATACGTGTGGCTCCTTTGCAAACATTCGTGAGCAGGCCTGGAGATCCAGGAGCCCCTGGTGGAGGTCCTGCAAACACAGATCCTGCAGATCCACCACAGTTGCTTGATACCTTCAGGTCTTTCCCTAAAATCAAACCGCTTGCAATTTCCATCTCCGTATCACAACCACCGTGTTGAGGGGGAAGAGGCGGAGGGTCAGGAGGCAGCTGCCTTCCCTGGGCACTGGTGGTGATCAGGCCCTGCACACCAGCCTCCTCTTGGCTTGTACTTTTAAAGAGAAATTTGAAGACAGAGGCTTTCCAAGCAAGGGCTGAAATTTGCTTTCCCGAGGCAGTCTGGACCTCGCAGATTCATTTTTTAAACTCACGTGGGATTGAAAACTCAAGTTCCATTACGTCAGCCCGAGGCATTCTGGCTGGATTACCTGTATTTCTAACAAAGCAAGTGATTCAAAAATTCTGCTCACTTTCCTAATAACAGAAGGCTTCAGGAGAAGGCCATTTAGAAAACACGGGCAGAACACAACAGGGTCAAACCAGCGAACGCTTGGCTGATGCTGACAGTTGGTCTCTCCCCCCCTGCACCGCAATCACGGTCAAAGCTAGAGCTCACGGCAGGAGGGACCAGCTCCCTTGGTGTCTTGGTCCAGCTCCTGGCCAAATCCTTCCTCAGCTCCAATGAGGAAGCTACTGCCAGCATTAGCTATTGATCAGCGTTAGCTATTGCCTCTCTGGCTGCTGCACGGGGATGTTTCCCTCCGGGCTGACGAGGGAAGGCGGTGGCAGCAAGGACGGGAGGATGCATTTCTCAACAGACAAAAATGAGGTTCACAGATGCATGGGAGACGAAGCCTTCACAGCGCTAAATGTTTTAGTCAGCCTCTTTACTGCCAAGAAAGGAGAAAAACAGTGAGCAAATGTTTACCAGGAGATACCCAGGACAAACCCAAGCAGCGTAACAGAGAACAAAGCTGTGCTCTTCGCACCCACGGAGCCTGCTAGCGCATTAGTTTGCTTGAGCTGTCACCCATCTGTTGTGGCACTTAAGGAAGAAGGATCCAGAAGCACACTGTCACTTTGAAGCATTAGCATTCTGACTCATTCTTACAGCTATAATTATTGACTTCAAAGTAAAAGGTCAGGCAGCTAGACGGCGTTCTGGAATAGCACGCAAAGGATATGGCAGAACAGCCCCAGCAGGCATGAGGGGAGATGGCCAGAGATAGCCTTTACTGCCTTATAGAGTGTAAAGCACCAAAATTGGCACAAATGACAGTAATTCACAAGTTTTCTTTCCTTCATGATGAACACAGCTAGAACTGGATAGAAACCTGTATAAGACATCAGCAAAATAATCAGAAAAGTTACATTCTGCCTATGTAAATCAGCGATTTTTCCAGTTTGGGCAAGAAATTGGTAAGGTGGGAGAGAAAGTGTCAGCCTAATTTTGGAACAGCATCCGTAGCTCCCGTGCCAGAGCCCAGCAGGAGGTTACATGTTTAGGTGGAACTTCTTATACTCAAGTTTGTGCCCATTTCCTCTTGTCCTGCCACTGGGCACCACTGAAAAAAGACCAGCCTGGACTTTTTTCCTCCTGGTACCCTCCCTTTAAGTATTTGTAAGCATTGATTAGATCCCCCCTAAGTCTTCTCAAGGCTAAAAAGACCCAAGACCAAAAAGACCCATCTGCTTTCCCAAGGCTGACGATCGGAGACTTGTGGTTGAACTCCGCATCTCCTTGTTGGGAAGGGCCCGGTAACTCCCGAGTGGCTCCCAGTCCGTTACCTTCCGCTCACGGAGTCGCAGAGCGCGTTACACCTCCCCGCAGAGCTCTGTGGCAGCTGGGCCACCTCCGACCCCCTGTCCCTCTCGCTCAGCGTTAGACGCTGCTCTCACCAGGGCTTTCCATCCACACCGCTGAAACGCAAACAGAAACTTTCTGTTGCTTCAGCAAAGAGGCCAATTCTAACGTTCTGGCTTGGAAACACACATTTCGATATATTTTTTTGCCTGTCAGCACGGTTATTTTGATGAGGTTGTGTTTTGCATGTGGATTAGATGAAAGAGACAATTAAGACTTGACTTTTTAATTGGTACTGGATGCATTTTAAACAAGAGCAATAGACTTTCTCAACCAGAACTGCGTGTTCTCTTTCTCCAGTATAACTTAACTCTGACAGAGAAGACATAAAAATATAGCCAAATAACAGCTGAAACGTGAGACCCTGCACTCAGAAGCTCGGAAAACTACCCTAATACCAAGTGTGGAGTGGCTGAGTCAGCATACCAGCCGAACATTATATTTAGCCTTAAATCCAATCCAACACAAGAAAAACATTTTCTGCTGCACCGAAACTCTTTCCTTTTTTTTTTTTCCTTACAAAAATTTCTGGAATTACACCCTGAAAGTGTAATTAAATCCAAAGCTGCTGTAAGATTAATAATGATATTAAGATGAATTTTCTAGTCCCAAAATGACTGGTTTTGAGCCAGCAAAACAGTGAGAGAATTTAAACCGCAAGCGAGTACCACGAAGGTTGAAGCCCAGCAGCAAGGTGGCAAGTTGTTGCCCTTTGCAGCACCCCCAGCCCTCTTGCCCACTGGGTGCTCTGTCCCAGGAATAGAAATGGTACCCATGCTCAGATGCTCACTGCCCTTTTTTCCCTCACAAACCCATTCTGCCTCACACATTTGCCCTAATTTGCGTAAAGGAGGAAATTCTCCATGCTCATCAGAAAGCCAGGACTATTTTGTTTTCTCTAGTTCACCTTATCTCCTTCGTTCAGCTCCTGAAGACTCAGCTATTAAGAGAAATTAAGTAATTCATCAAGCCCTTTTCAATTACCTGCTGTTGATAACATCAGAGTACAATTAGCATCTACAAATGAACCGAGCGCCAACTGCCAAGCAGAAACAGCAGCTAATTTACAGCGTGGGGCAGGCAGCAAGAGCTGAGGCTCAGGGCTGCCAGCAAACACACGTTTTGTTCTACCAGCAACAGCCCTGTTCCACCCCCCCTCCAGCCAGCTGAGAACACATCCCCGGATCCCCAACAACAGCTGGAACACCAGCAGCACACACCGCCGCATCCCACAGCAGAGAGGGAAAAGCATCTTTGGTCGCTTCCACACCTGCTGCTGTGAAGAAGAAGCAAGAATGGACTTGACTTTGATGGAGTTCAGCCCCTCCTGCCTGCCAGCAGGATGCCAAGGTCTCTCCTCTGAAGAACATGAGACTCCTACACGCTGTTATTTTAATGTACACATTCTGAAAACAAACTTAAGTTTGGATTTGACCCACGTGCCTCCTGACTTACAAGGCAGCAATATAGTGACATATCCCTCTGGCAAGCTCGCAGAGAAAAGGCCAGGTAATAAACCACGTCACCTCTTGCCTTGGTGCAAGACTCAACGTTTATTTCTGACACCTGAATAGCTCTTCAAACACACGTTACCATTTCACTTCCCTTCTGCCATGAGCTTGGGCTTTCTGGTGCCTTTTGGAGCAGGTTAATAATTGAACATGGGACACGTTACGTGACATTGGCACACAATCTGCCAAGTGCCTGTTTAATTTATGAAGACAATCTGGTGAAACTGGGGTAACTGTGACGATAGCACACAGCCAACCGCCTGCATCCTGGCAGCAGCTCTCATAGTCACGGCATTCCCTGACAAATTCTGCTCCATGTCCGGGCTCCGTGTCCTTACCTAGATTGGAGGAGGCTCTGCCTTCAGCAGCTCGATCCTGCAGGCTCTCAGCGATGTGCAACTGTTCCTCGTGGTACTGCTTAGCCCTTTCCAGGTCCTGCATGCATCTGGCTGCGTGGCCCAAGCCGGCATAAGCTCGCATCTCAATGGCCTTCTCCGCCAGCTCCTGGGCCAGCTCCAACACGTAGTTGTGGTAGGACATGGCTTTGTCGAAGTTCCTCCGGTAGTGGTAAGCGCTGCCCAGGTTGCTGTAGGCTCGAGCTTCCTCCCGCTTGTTCCCCAGCTCCTTGGCGATCTTCAGATGCTGTTCGTGGCACTGCACCGCGTTTTCAAAATCCCCCATTGCAATGTACACTGCTCCCATGTTGCCCAGCTCCCGCGCCTCGGAGAGCTCATCTTTGGACTGCTTTGCGAGGAGGACACACTGCTTGTGGCTCGCCAGCGCGTTCGGGTAGTCCCCAATGGCTGTGTACACGTGGCCCAGACTGCTCAGTGCTGAGGACGCTGCCTGCAGGGGTAAGAGAGAAAAAGTAAGTACAAATATTCATGGAAACAAATCAGACGGCCCCAGTCTTAGAAATTAAAGCCACAAAAGGCCCTTCTAGAGAAAGAATGCGACTACCAGCTAGAAAACCTGCTCTCTGCAGTTATTCTACACCCCTCAGGGCAGCTCAGGTTGAAGAACAGGAATGGGGTTGACTTGGGAGAACAGGGCCAGGATCACCCCTTTCTCTGAAGCATTCGGTGTGTGTGCACCCGGCAGAGGGGAAGGAGAGCCCTGCAAAGATGCGGAGACCACTGGGCAAACAGAGAAAGTCATCGCTGCAGAAAACTGCCCTCCAGGAGCAGCCCGAGCTGTCTCCCAGGACAGCGCTTCCCCACAGGCAGCCGCAGCTGGGGTCACCTCTCACAACCACTTTACCACCCACACCAAGTCCTGTCAACACAGCAAACAACCCCGTGTACAGCAGCTCTGGAGAAAGCAGACAAATCACGGGATTCACCTGCAGAGAACGTCGCAAACGAACGCTTGCTCTTCCACCCTCTGCCCAGTCAGCTCAGGTCAAAGCAGCAGAGCCCTGAGACCCTGCTGTCAGAGACCAGCAGCTTGACATGCCCAACCATGCTGCGGGCTGAGCCACCACGAGGACTCTGAAGTCTCTTCTTCCCAGGCTAAACATCCTCTTAGAAAACTTACACCCTCAGCCGGGAGAAGGGAGATGCCCCTGCTGCTTATCTTGCAATACCAGTAGGTCAGCGTGCAGCCACCAACATCTTCACCTACTTCTGCTTGGCCAACCACAGGCTCCGCAGAGCACAGCTCTTACTAGGCAGCATCAGGGTCCTTCTGGCACAACATCATTTGTTACTGAGCCCCAACCAACCTTGGGACAGCAGCAGAGACAACAGTATTTCAGCAGCTGGAGCCTCTGTCCCCTGAGGATATCTTAAATAAATATAGCTATTTGAAAACCTGAGTTCTTACCACTGAGGAACAGCTGTATTTAACAAGACAAATTATCCAAGGATCAGGTTCTTTTGCCCACTGCATCGAGCAGGACGCAGTCCTCCTTCCACCTGGCAGAGCCGGAGCACGCACAGCCGGAGAGCGGGGCGAGGAGCCAGGAACAGGGATGTGCTCCTTCTGCACATCTGCTGCCTCAGCACGGCTGGTCGCACCAAGGCCCTGACCCCGAGTCCTCCACGGTCCCTGCACACGCATTTCCTTCGATACCCAGCTGCTGCTGCGACCCAATTCCACAACTGCCATCTTTTCCAAACCTCCAGAAAGGAGCAGTCGGGGCGAGCGACTGTCCAGAGACCAGTCTCACCCCTCCCCGGCACCCTGCCTCAGGAGAGATGTGGGCCACCCTTCCATCCCAGATGGTGACACAGAATCTCAGGACACTTGTCCTTGCTAATTGACAATGAAGAGGCAGCCTCTCCCTTTTCCTCTCCTTGGCTGTGTGCTCCCAGTGCTCCCAGTGCATCCTTAGGCTCACATTCCTGTTCACGCAGCAGATCCTGAGCTCCCCAATCCCCTGTGCAAACTTCCTAATTCCTAACAAGCCCACAGAAACACACTCTGAAATCAAGGGTGGAAGGAAAACACTTTAATTAAGCAGCGGGAGTAGCTGAGGGACGGTGGTGGCTCCCCATCAGTGCCCAGAGTGGCCATGATGAACCTCTCCAACCCACCCGCCGTGAGACCAGGAAGCCCCACCACCTTCTCCCTGGGCATTCCCTCTGGACGCTTCCCTTGATAAACTGGGATATTCCTGCCAGGCTCCCACCTGCCGACTGGCTGTGCCCCACAGATGCAGGATTTTAATTCCTTTCTCCAAGGCAAATTATTAACCTCTTCCTGGCCACACCGTCTAGAGATCAGGTATAAAGAGA
>JAHREE010000458.1:360346-402007 GCA_033628505.1 Tringa tobata
GGCACTGGGGGGGCTTTAAGGTCCCTTCCCACCCAAACCATTCTGTGATTCTAAGAATGAAGACAGAGCTGCTCCTGAAGGACAGCTGTGCCACTTCTAACTCGGCCTGTGTTCCACATTTTTCCTTATGTAATTCAGCACAGTAGATAGCTCTAGGATGACTGGCGAAGGAACATGGGAAAAAAAAATCCTACTCTTTTGCCCTATACCATAACGCACACAAGGAGTTCAGGCAAAAGGCTAAATACTTACAGATTTGCTATTTACTGAAGATGTGGCTTGTACAGACAAAGCACAGCAGGAAGGACACCTGGAAAGCATTTCCCTTTCCCTCCAGGAAGGGGTAGAAAACCTTGGCTCTACAGAATTTACAGATTTCAGTAGAAAGGAATGATCTATCTTTCCTTCTGCATCGCCTTCTGGAAATAAGAAAGTGAAATGTGATCTCTGACGTGCGCAGCCTGACAGCAAGTAGCTGTAGTTTACAAAATGTAGGAGCTTCGCCGCTGGCTCGGCCACGCTTTACGGGGACTGGGAAAAACTACCAGAACTGCAAACACCAGGGGCTGAGCTGCACACAACGTCCCGACAGCGGCACAATCTGCAAATTCCCAGCTGAATCCAGACACCGGCGACGTCTCTCGCAGCAACTGTATTTCACTAAGGCTCCCGCTCAGGGAGGCAGAGCGGCCGTTACCCCCGAGGTCCCTCCATCGTGACAGTCCCCCGCTGCCACCAACGGCCCCTGGTCACAGGCAGCCCCAGGGCAACGCTCTCTCTGCAGCAGAAAGGGTAGCACCCGACCGGCTTCTTGAGCCTCCTGGGCTTCGAGCCCACGGTTTCTCTTTATAATCAGAATTTCTGCATTCTGATGCTTCCCCTACCTCAGAAGAACTCTGATGGATATGTAAGAGCAAGGTGACACAGAAAACCCAAGAAAGCCTGCTTAATAAGCACCTTCTTCTCTGCCACTTATCCACCCTGTTCTAATTATCATCCTCATCATCCCCTTTTCTTGCAAGTAGTCAACCTTTCTGAAAAAAAAAATTTGCTGCAGCTGCATATATGAACTCTGCCTTACATTTGCAACCGTTTAAAAAAAAAACATCTCGAGAAAGTAAAATTTGGTTCATCGGTCTCACTACTGAGCTTCCTCGTCTGCTGCAGAGAACTCTCCCAGCCTCAAGTGCTCGTGGAGATGCCCAGTGGCCACAAACGGCCAGTGACCAGAGGACACTGAGCCCTGGCCAGTTCTGCATCTATTCTTTCCAGAAATAGCTGCTTCTACAGGGGAGATTGGGGGAAGTCCCTTCCAAACCAGGCCGGGAATGACTGCTGCAAGCTGTGGGGCATCTGGAGCCAACAGAGGGGCAAGCTGGCACTGACGAAGCCCGTCAGTCTGTCCCCACCGCCCGTCCCACGGTCCCGCTCCCCGAGAAAAGGGGCAGCAGGGAACAGACTCGCAGTCATCCAGCTGCATCTTCATCCCATCCCCAGGGAGAGTTTGGGGACGCAAATAATCCTCTTCCTCACCCAGCACCCCCTGTTCATTCCCACCCAGGGCAGAGGGATGCTCCATCAGTAACGGTTCAGCCCGGTTCAGCCCCAAACGGGAGCTGCCAGCACCCGGTGGCTTTGTGGCAACACCATCCTTCCCAAACGCTCGGCGCTGGCGAGGAGCTTTCACACAAGCATTCATTTTATTATAGTTAGCTCATGACTTTGCTGTACTGCCCTGCTATTTCTGAACACGGGGCTGTAATAGAAGGCGTCTGTCGGCCCAGGAGAGAGGGCAGCCATTACACCGCGGAGTCCCCGCCGTGTCGGTGGCCTGTGCCAGGAGGGATTCAAGCACAGCCTGTGCGAGGGTTTGGACACCAAACCCCAGAAGGAGCTCCACAGCTTTCCTCTCCATTTCTGCTTGTTAGTCCTCACGGCTTCAAAACCCTCCATCAAGCAGAACTTCTCCAAAGGAAATGCTTTGGAAGGAACACAGGTCCTTCCAACTGGTCATCAAGATGGGCCACTCCAACCCATCCTGAGAGATCACCCACCGTTAGCTCTCCCCTGGCACCCTGGCCCTACAGAATCCGTATTACAGGACAGTCCTGCACACCTGAGGGGCAGCTAGAGATGGAAGAGGAGCAGGGACATGAGAGATTAGTGTTCCAGGCATTGAAAGCTTTCATATGTACTTTTTGACTCTTTCCTCTTTGACTCTTTTGAATCTTTCCTCTGACTCTGGCATCAGCTGCACTACCCTTGTCTAAATCACAGCTCATGACATGGCACTGACACACGGTACAAGGGTTACCTGATGGCTTTCAGAAGATGAGATTACCTGGTGTTAAATAAAAAAAAATTACTTCAAAAATATAGTACAGACCTAACATTCTGCATCTCCATTATTAGAAATGGATAGATTTGTGCTGCAACACAACCAACAAGCACCAACTATCTTATAGACCCCACCGGGGGCACGACGCAAACTGAGCGGTGAGGTGAGCTCCTGGTCCTCCTCCTGCCTCTGCAGAGGCACAGACATACCCCTGTGAGCCAGAACTCTGCCTGACTCTCTCCTCCGTGTCTCCCCCCAGCTTCTTGCCGCAAAAAACAGGGTCAGAGGAAGTATTTAGCCATCACACCTCAGAGCCTACCATTAAGGAATTTGGAGAAGGGACATGTAACTTCTGCACTTTATGATTTGAAGGGCATGTCTTCCCTGGCACCCTTAGGTTCTTGAAAGAAAAAAGACCTTGTAATAATACTCCTAGGATGTAATAATGTCTTGCATTGATCAGGTAACAGGAGGTCAAGGAGATTAAATTAACCACTTATTTTTGCTGGGAGGTGATCACAGGACACACATTTTAAGTCCAGTGTCAAGTTCAACTCAGTGAGTTCTACAAAAGATTAACTCGATCCTTTAAGTGAAATCTTGCCTTGCCACCCTGCTCCAGCCTATTCACACTACAAAGCCTTTTATATGAAGACACAGGAACTCATTAGAGTTTATCTTCTATCAGGACTTTAAATCATTACTGAACCTGACCTTCTGCCCCACCACCTCCCCCTACAAAGCATCGGTTTGATTTATTCCCCGTTTTGAGTGGAGATGCCTTCAGTCATTAGTACTCAGCCCCATTGTCACGGGTGAGCCCTGTCCTGGATATTTAATCCCGAGCATTTTTGACTTGGCAGAGGTGACCCCCCCCAATTGTAACTCCGTCAGCTGGCGGAAAAAGAACTCTTCAATCAGAAATCTTGGACCAGCAGGAACAGCAGGGCTTAGTCCTCTCCCAGGAAAAGCTCACAGGCTGCAGGTTCCTGATGCTCATTAGAGCCAGCTCTGTGACAGGCAAAGGACAATGAGCTAAACCACTGTAACCCCAGTTCTTCCCCCTTAACACAGTCCCTCAATCTTCCTCCTGCACTTCACGAGTACCTTGGTGCTGGTTCAGGGAACCTCTCCTGACCTTTCACAGGCACTAAGTAAAAACTGGAAAAAAAGAGCAGCAGCCCAAGCATCCAGGCTTCATTTTCCTCAGCACATTAACCAACAATGGGCACTGACATTTTAGTAACAGAAAGCACAGAATACACCACCAGAACGTGAGGCTGCTGCTGGCATAGGGCAGGGCTGTGGCTCTTTATCCGTGCATCATCAGGCAGCAAAGAAACCAAGTCAATGCTTCGCTCCACCGCAGCCAGGTCAGCTGAGAGAAGGGATGCTCTCAGACCCTGTTGAGAAGCACTAACCCCCCACGGGACAGCACGGCATTACTTCAGGACAGGAGAGGTTAAACTAAGAGCCTGCAGCTGGCTCAGAACAAGAAAGGAAAGACAAGCCTGTACCTAAGGGTCCCACCAGCCCAAGAGTGTTTTATTTCCACCTCTCCGCACAAATTAAGTGGGTTTTAGAGCTAGTGCTAATGGAGCTGCCCAACGACGAGCTCCCCAACACGCACAGGGCTACAGTCCCACCAGGCACCAGTTCTTGTGGTCACCCCATGGTCACCCGAGCTGCACAGCATCCCTCTCGCTTAGGGAGGTACGGTCAGACTCTGCTGTCTACCTTGGGGACATAAAGACACTGCAGGGTGACACCCACGCTGCCACCAGTGGCACGGATGGGTACATCCACCTCAGCTTCTCTTCAGGCAGTACAGGAGACGTGGTTGTAAGAAGAGCAGCAGCAGAGACTTCCCCAGGATTCTCAGCTTGAGTACATTCCCAGGCTCTGCAGCAGCCCAGCACGGCCCACGCTGAAATCTGCTCTGCTCCATCTTCACAGAGAAACGAGAGACATCAGCCTGCGCTGCTGCTTCCTCTCTAACTGCATCCAAACGACCTCAGAGCTGAACTCCTGCCCTCCCCTCCATCAGAAGAGAGAGAACTGTCCCTCCAAACAGTCCTGCCCACCTTCCCCTCTCCTCCTGCACCTCCCTTCTGCTCTCACCATTTAGGATGGGACTCTCCTGACCACAGTGACCATCTGCAAAGCTCCACAGGAACCAAACAATACACGGAAAGAAAGACCGAGTCCCTTATGATTTCTAGTTTCCTGAATCAACTGTACTTTTCAGTCTGCTAATTCTTTTAGAAACAAGCTTACAGAATTAGCTCATCTGAATTTCTTGACCAGCCACTGCAGCTGGTCAAAAAAACCAACCAACCCATCACTTAACCGTGATGGAAAGCATCGAAATGACACTGGAGATGCCTCCTTCACAGTGACATTACAGTGTCTTGCCAAGAACCAGGCTTCTCACTCATCCACACAGACCACAAACTCTTACATGTTCAATACCCCGGGGTCTCTCTTGGAGACGCCAGAGGTTTATGCCAAATCCCAGCCACTTCTGCTCCATTCCTTCCCTGGGCACCAGTATCACAAAACAGCCTGAATTTTCCCCTGCATGGAGGCTGCAGAGAGCAGATGACCCACCTGGACCTACAGACTGCGCTGGGTATGATCCGGTGCTTGTAACAGAAGCTGCACAGATTCCCCGCACCGGGGAGAGGAAAACGTTTAAAATCTTAAAAACAGTCCATGTGAGCAGCTTCCACGATTCCCTGCTCAGCTGACAAATTCCCCGTCTCCGGGCTTGCCCGGGGGACACAGATCTGAACGCTGCAGCCAGACCCTCTGTCATCCCTCCTGGGCTTACGGACAACACGATCCAGCAGAAGCTCCTGGAGCAAACACCTCCCTCGGCGGGCAGCGCCTCCCGAGCCAATCCTCCGGACGGTCGGAGGTAAAACAATTACCTCATTACAGTCACACAGCGAATTCCCTTCTGGTGGAATTCGCATCAGCACTACTGCAACTTTATAACATTTGCATTATAAAAATGTCTGCGAAGGAGGCCAAGAAAAACAGCTTTTTGTTCAGAGGAAGCTCTGTGGTCAAGATGATGTCATCAGAAAGCGCCAAATTAATTTCCTGTGGTTACATCCTACAGGAAATCCAAGCAGCTCAGCTTTCTTGCTAAACCAAGTAGTCATTTGTTGTCAATAACTCTTAATTACGTGCCCAGATGTGCCATAAACTAAGAACTATCCTGATTAGCCTTCATTCCCTGGATTCCTTGACCGTTGGGATCTGTTTAGATCAGGGGCCCAAGGTCAGTGAGACACAGCAGCCGTGGCTTCCCCGGGGGCCCGGGGCACCCAGTTTGCCTCGGGAGCTTGTACCAGTCAGGCCAGTTTCCAGCTATTTTGTAGAATCAAAGAATCATTCAGGTTGGAAAAGACCCTTGGGATCACCGAGTCCAACCATCAACCCTACTCTACAAAGTTCTCCCCTACACCATATCCCCCAACACCACATCCAAACGACTCTTAAACGCATTCAGGGACGGTGAGTCAACCCCCTCCCTGGGCAGCCTATTCCAGGGTCTGACCACTCTTTCTGTGAAGAATTGTTTCCTAATGTCCAGTCTAAACCAACCCTGTTGGAGCTTGAAGCCATTTCCTTCATCCCCCTCCTCGCACCAGGGCCTTCTGCTGCCGAGGGACACCACGGAGGAGAAGCTATGGAGGACTGGACTCTTTGCAGGAACAGGGACCCCCCCAAGCAAGAAAACTGTAAACCCAATGTTGACTAACAGCTTCTCTGCTCTGCACGAACAGAAACAAGGAAATCGGGAGTGATTCAGGAGGTTTTTCCAGCTGGTAAAATCATCATGAAAACATCTCACAGGTCCCTCCCCCCGTCACAATCCTTCCGCAACCTACTGAAAGACACATCTCTCCAAGGCTTACTTAGTATTTAAATTATAAGATAACACTTGGGTAAAGCACTTTGCTAATTCAAATGGGTCTTTTCAAGGACTTATCAGCGGGAAACCGATCTCCCTCCGTTTTCAGATCTCCCCAAAACATTTACATGAATCCACACCTGCCTTCACCTGCCAGCCCAGGCCCTCCATTTTCCCCGTTCACAGTAGAGGGGAATCCACGGGGGGAGAATAGCTTTTGAATCTGTAACTTGCACTAAAATTACGATTCTGTCCTTACAGTGAACTTTGGGTAGAAATCTCTCGGGGCGGCCTCTCCAGCCCACGTTTGCCTGGCCTGGCAGGGAGCCCAGCGTAACACCTCCAGAGCCGAACGGTAAATGGTCAGGGCGGATCAGATCCAGCCCGAGCAGCCCGTACGCTTCACACAACATCGCACTTTCAGGGCTGCACGGATTCTTTTTCTTTTCACTGCTTTTTAAAACAAAACACATTTTCTTCAGGACAGGGAGCCAGCTCATCACTTCTCTGGGAAAGGCACAACAGAGGATGCACCCGAACAGAGTTTGAAGCGGTAGCACCTCCTTCACAGGGGAAACAAGAGCTGATGACAGCCAGGGCTCAGCTGCAGAGATGTTGTATGGACACCTACTCAGCAGCAGCTCCTACTCTCACACCCTAAAGCCTACAGGAAAAAAAAGGACAAGAAAGGAGAGGAAGGCAGAATGACTCGCTCAGAGCCACATGGAGACCAGAGGCAAAAGGACAAACCACACATCCTGCCACTCTCACTTACTGGATCGAACGGTACAAACCATTTCCTTAACAAAACACACGGCTGGGAGGAGAAATCACACAGCTCCCAAATTCTCAGAGCAACAGCGCAGGCAGAGAAAGCTCCTTGACACGTTCAATCAGCCCTGACCCCCCCCCAGTCCCGTCTGTTTAATGAGCTTCCTACCTCTCTGTCCTTGAGCTTCATGGCGAGCACCAGCTGATGTCTGTGGTTAGTCAGGGCCTCCCGGTAATTTCCTTTGGAGAAGAATGCGGAGCCCAGATTCCCGTGAGCTCGGCATTCTCCCGTCTGGTCACCTAAGTCACATGAAAACAAAACAGAGGTTAATTAACAACGGCGGGGCTGGAAGTGTCCACCAGGACTGGAACACACCACAGAAGCCATGCTTCAGTGCGAGACCCAGCATCAGAACAAACTCATCCTTATCTTTAACACACAGACCGATCTCTCCTCTTTGCTGGCCTTCAGAATTGTCTACAGTAGCCATCAATCTTATTTTTAGAGTTGTTTTAATTTCTTCTTTGGCCTAACACTTGGCAATTTCCCATTCTTCCATGTTTATTCCTTCCTTGACATGAGCAATTTGTTTGTGAAAGTGAGTCAGTGGCCCAGGCTCCCAACAAGCGAAGCCCCTGCCAGCTCTCCCCCGAAAGCAATTCTGCAGCACAGCTCGGCTCAGACACAAACCACATCTACTGCTGTCTTCAGTCCAGTAGTCCCTGTACTTCCAGTGAACTCTCCTGGCTAGAGACTTCCACCACTGTCTTATCCACCTCTGCAAGGTTCTGCCTTTCTCTCTCACATACTGTCTCCTCTCCCACAGCACCCTGAAAGCTTAAAAGCTTGAGAGGGATTTTCCAATTTGTTTATTTTTTAAACCCTCTCATTCATCCATTGTCTCACTCCTGACCTTGCTCCTTCCCTGGCAACTGCCTCAGAATCTCCGAGTACCTTTTCCTATCTAGTTTTTGTAAGGTTTTGAGCCCAAGTCCACAGAGGGGATAAGATCAGTTCCCACATGCCCGACACCAGAAAACTAGAGGTTTAAAAGTAAAACCTTAGCACATTCATTGACCGCCTGCCCCCTCACACACAGGGGTAAAAGGGCTGCACAAGCCTGTACTTTGCACATCTCAGAAATTCCAGATTTGATTTAGCAGCTTGTGAAATCCCACGGACACTGGAGCATCAGAGAGAGATGCTGACCATTAACACAGTTGTTAATTGGCTCCGTCTGCACCAATGCAGCACCCAAGCCAGCGAAACGAGAACTCTTACCTAAAGTCTTGGCTACGTCCAAGTCCTGCTGCATGTATCCAGTGCTTTTCTCCGTATTCCCGAGGGACCAGTACGCACTGCTCAGTGCGGAGAACACCGATCCCCGCAGCTTTAGGCTGCAAGTGCCGATCTTCAGGGCAGCCTCCAGCACCACCACAGAGGCCCCATGGTGGCCCGCGGTCAGAAGTTCCTGGCCGATCACGGACACCACAACAAAGGGGCTCTTGTCCAGCTTCATCTTCTGCAGTTGTTGATAGGTGGGCTCCAGGGACTCTGAAATACAAAAACAAAGGTAGGAGTTACTCAACAAACCAAGTTATTTGCATATAGAAATCACTTTCACAACTCTTCTTCATTTTTTGGTAACCAAATGACACATGAGTTAAGGGCCAGATTGTCCAAATCAACCCAAGATTTATTATGAGAACTCAGGGCTCAAATGCATCATCTAATATTTAGTACAACAAGACAGATCATGCAGCAAACTGATGTTTTCCTTGCAGGGAGCCCTTCAGGAGGACAACGCAAGAATTCAGAGCAGTCTCACACTGCGCTCTGATGCCTGGTCTAATGGCAGAAGGAATGCCAAAAACACCTGTAGAGTTTTGTAGGGAACTGGAAATGGGCTGTCAGCAGTGATGAGAGCTCTGCAGTTCCTGCTGCTTCAGCACAAACCTTCAGCTGAAACGGCTGCAAAACCTGTGCCTGTCCAGGTACCAATGTGCACCAAGAGACGTGCCAAAAACTGCAGAAAGAAGCTGCTCCTTCTTCTGCACAAGTTACTCCTGCAATGACAGCACTGGACCTGCCAGGCTACTTATAATTGGTCTAATTGCTTCCATCATTCCGATGATAAAACATCTTGGCTGCATGCTTCATTAAGGACATCAATACAACAGGACTGCAGAACCTGCTGACCAAGGGGCATTTCTTCATTTCTTGATTAGATGCTCTCACCTGAATCGACACTATCCCAGCAACCTCAGAAAACTACTTCCTCCCTGTTTTCTGCCTCTCTACAGCCACCGAGTGTATAAACAATGACAAAAGAGGATTTTAACACTTCCCTGAAGGTGAAAACAGTGTGAAGGTGACGCCAGTTACCGACATCTAATTAGGTCCAGGATTAAGTGCAGACGTAAGAGGACAGAAATAGTGGCTGTAACACACCACCACTTATCACACCTATCACCCCGAGAGCAGGCACACACTCAGTTCCTGCCTTAAGGAGCTTACTTGGGATCCCAGCCAGGTAATCCAGGCAAACGTATGGAGAGAGAGGGTACAGACAAGGAGAAAGGAACAAAAAGGAAAACCCAAGGGAAGTGCTCCTGGTAACCTTGGAGTCCAGTAGGGAAGAGAGAACCCACAAGGTAACAGAAAGGCAGACGTGGAGTTCGTTACTGCTCTTGTACAACAGCAAACAAGAAGGGAAGAAACAGCCACAACCAGGTGAAAGATGCAGCAACAATGATTCGGTTCTTGGGGAAGGGGGTTTCACCTTCATCTCTACACACTCTGGACCCTCTGGATCCCCAACGTCTGCATTCAATACCCTTTGGCACATCACCAGCCCTGCTGCCTTCCCGCTTCCTCCTCTTCTCCCCCTGAACGTGAGTATCCTGGAGGCTACCGCTCACACCAGTCCATCCACAGCTCCAACCAACCTGTCGTCCTGGTGGAACCAAGTCACCAGGGACTGGCTTTACACCACAGCCAGTACCTGGGGAGATCTTCTGTCTCTCCTAGACAGCTCTTGGAAGGGGCACCAGAACAACACTTAATGAGTACTGAAGTGCTTGCAGAGTGCCCAGCACGTGGGACTGAGATCCTGAATATTTATCCCAGTAGTACGGCAGATACAAGCTCTCAAAGTCAAGCTAGTACTTTATAAACAAGGCTGATCTAAAACTCTGCCAAACCAGCCAGTGGGAGGGTAAGAACTGGAAAGCAGCAACGCTGGGAAGCACGGCAGGGAGCAGCAGCGCAATACAGCAGCGAGATCATCCAGCCAAATTCGGGGACACTTACACAGAAATATCACATCACCTGCATTCTGAGCAGCAGCCACAGTACCTTCGGGTATCAAATTAAATTAGCTTCACAAAGTAACTGCTATATAGGACAGAAACTTCCAGATGAATTCACTTTAGAGGATGGAGGGAAGCACTGTAAAAAAGGAAACGCCAACAGGGGATATTTTTTCATTTCAGTGCTTCTTGGCCCCCAAGCCCTGGGGCCTCCAGCAGCATCTGCTGAGGCTGAGAATTGCCATGTTCCCTCCCGGGAAATCCCATTAGGACATTGCAACACAACGCTTGCAAGAGAAACAGAGCCAAACAGACCAAAGAGGAGGCGACCTCCTTCCTCCAGAGAGGAAAATCCTGGAAACAGGGTTATTATGAAAGAGGCAAAACGCTGTACAGCTAATACGGCTTCAAGGTCCTTGTGATTTCAACACTCTTCCTGAACATAAGTGAATTAGCAGAGCAGACTTGCTGCTTTCTGGAACGCTGCGTTTTGAGAGATATTAGTACCGTGGAAAAGCTGCTGATGGGCTCTTCTGGGCAAACACTGGCCCGGGGCATTTAAGGCTCCCTGTTCCCGATGGCCAAGCGCCAGAGCAGCGTGGGAAGCTGTCCCAAGAACTACTAAAGCCAGGGCCACAGCAGCACCCACCTCAGCACTCAGAACAGATAAAAGACAAACAAGGAAGGATGTACCTCAGCAGCTGAAGACCATCCCGGAGAAGACCTCCCGGTGCTTACCTCGCATGGGAGACTTCATGGCGGCCTCGACCATGCCAACCAGAAGCTGAAGACTCTTGGGATCTTGAGCCAGTCCCGACGCAAACGCTGCCAGTGCATCTGCATGACGTCCGAGATACTGAAGGGCCACACCCTGTCGGAAGTATGCCTGAAAAGCCAAGGGAGAAGAAGAAATGACAATTACTTAATTGGATGAAGTCACAAATAACATATCCGCCCGTGACCGCGTGCCGGTGGACACTGGACGACATCCTTGGTCACGCTGCCTGTAATCAGAAAAATCCAACACCACAGTCTGGTCTGTCACTGCCACCCAATCGCTTGTCCCCTCGGTGTCATGACCTTCCCAACCTTTGCAAGGGCTCTGAACTGCTCTGGAGACCAGGGAGAGTAATTAATATTAAGCCAAAGCTTTCTCCTTGACCTTGGCCAGTTACTTATTTACTTATAGCCAAAAACTTACTCTCCAGACCTCTGTTTCTGTTCTCTTGGCTCACAACAAATAACTTCTTTCCTTTCTCATCAGCTCTTGCCAATGAGCCCAATATAAACCCTAGGACCGGCAGAGACCAAAATGCCCTGCAAGCTCAAGTTGCAACAAAAAATGACACAAAGATCCAGACAGGAGCCAAATCTTCCTTCTCCCTAACGCAGACACTGCCCTGCGTTATCCCACTGGTTGGGTGTGTATATATACACAGATATATAACACACACATACATATATACACATGTCTGTATATATGCACTTCTTAGATTAAAGCAAGACACTCATGATTTTGAACACGTTTACAAAAGCATTTTTCTTTGTTTCTTCCTTTCCGAGGAAACCATTCCATGGATTGTACAATACCTTCCAAATAACTTGTCACCATGTATTTCCACTTCTGCTTCAGCAACGACATCAAGGTGCCACTGCAAAGCATGCCCAAACACAGCTTCCCTGTCTCCCTAAACTGGGACACCAGCAGCCTCGCACAAAGCAAGAGCTCCAGAAAGATGTTCTGCTTGTACATACAGCAACGGGGGCTCAAAGGGCACCCAGACCTTCCTGGTCAGCTACTGGGTGAGAGACCACAGAATCCACATCCAATATTTACTCCCAGGACTCAAGGAAATCTGCAGCTCATACACCCGGACTCATGGTATAAAAGTCAGGAGTCTTTAAGCACCTTTGACGCCCATTATTCAGGTTTTACCTTCATTAAGCTAATACCTTTCTGATGCAAACTTTGCTGCACTTTTGGCTCATCCAAAGTTATTCCAATGCCACAAATGAAGCTGTTGGAACAGAATATAGAATGCTATTTGCATTTCTTAAAGAGTGCTTAAAGAACCTAACACTGCTCCTTGAGATTGGCTTCTGGTATCGCTTTCCTGGATAAGACCCCATCACTATTGCTCTCCATCTGTGACGCTAAGTGTACATCTGGGGAAGCCTTTCACTTAAACAGGCTAAATCTCCAATTAATACCCAAACTGGTATTTCATTAGAGCTTTCAAACACTTTTGGAATCCAATCCAGGGATGCAGAGATTAAGGAAAATCAGAAATGACATGAGAAATTTACAGACATGAATATTTAATCTCTTTTCCATTAGTAAGCCTTGATTGTAGAACCGCTTTTAATGAATTCAATGAAAGCAGAATTCTTTTCATTAACCTTTAGTACAAATGTGTTCTTATTGAACCAAACAAGCTACTGTACTGGAAACCCAATTCAATGTTAATTAGATTACTAGCATGAAGCTTTAAATCAGAGAAAATACTACGAACTAAGAACATGCAGTGGCCATGAAGTATGAGTCCTCCCAGCAGGGAGTGAGCTGTCACCTAAATCATGGCATACACTTTAAAGTCATTTTTTTTCCCCCAGAATTATCATTTAATTACTTTCTTTGCCACCTGATGACAGAGGTGGTTTGACACCGCCTGTCTCTGATGGGGACCTTTCCAGGAAACAAGGCTGGTCCAGGACAAATGTGCTGCCTGATTCAATTATGAAGGATGAAGGCACAAATACGCAGCAGCCAATATGGGAATGGCACGTGTTGCCATTCAGGGAAGACGTGGCTTCCTCACCACCAAAGAAAGCCCCAGAAACCCCAAAATCTCTTCTATAGAGGGCTTCACAGAAGAGGCAGGAGAGAGAGGGAGGCTACAGGCAACGCAGAGAAGCCTCCCAGAGCCTAGAGAAGGCAGGAATCTACGGCTTCAGAAGATGCAACATGGTGTGACCCCCTCTCACATCCCATCCTATACACACAAGGGCTGTAGGACAAGCAGCAACGTACTCTTCATCTAAAGGCACGGCAACAACCAGCTTTTGCGTCTCCCAGTAAGGAAAATGGAGAAAAATCAAGCTAAAAAAACAACAGGTGAAGCCTCTGCCCCTCCCTGCGGTTCTGGTACAGAAATCCAAGGGAACATCAGTTCCCAGCAGGGGAGAACACACCACGGTGCAACATCACAAAAATAAAAAGAAAAAGAAAAATAAGAAAAAGAAACCAAAAAGCCTGGCCATGAGTCTCCCAGCACTTTGTTGGCAGAGGAACAGGAGGCCTGTTCTGCCCACCAGGGCTTGTCCAGGAGCCCCACCAGCCCCACACCGTGCTGGGATGCACCAGTGGAGACACTGGTCTCTCGCACCTGCCCATCCAGCCCCGATGCCTTTGGGGAGCACCAAGGACATCTCCAACGGTACAAAAGGAGCCCTCATCGCCCGAGCTCCACACACAGAGGAGACACCACAAACTCCAGATGTCAGAAGAAGAGAGGACGGGGATGAGACTCACACAGAGCCCACAGCACCCTGCCTTTCAAACCTCCTTTCTGGAAAGCGGTTTTATTCCCTCCCTACATCTATTCCTGGAAGTCCCCCCCCCCGGAAACCATTTAATTTGAATACAAACACAGCATTCAGAGCCCAAAAGAAAAACCTATTAATCATAACCAAAAGGAAGATTTTGGCCAATTTTTCTCCTGCAAAAACCCCTTCCTTCCTTTCTCCTCCAGTTTCCAGCACACACAGAAGGCTCTGCACACATTGTGTACCCCAAAGGCCTTTAACAAAATAAATAAAAAGCACTCACATCACCTATTTCCTCCCCAGGAGGCATTCACAAGCCAGTTTAGCATCGGAATGAAGACACTGTATCAGGGGAAAAAATCTGCAAAGAGGAAATGGTGAGAATCCCCGTTTGGAAGCGGGGAGGAAAAGGGAAGGCAGGGAGCCAGCAGCTGCAGCTGAAGAAATGAGACAAGGATGAGACAAGGAGCCGCTTTCCAGCCCCGACACAGACAAGTCTTCCCACGCCTCGGCCAACTTTACACTTTTAATCGCACGGAGTGAAGATCGGAGGGTACTCACTCTGCAGTAAAAAGGATGTGAATTTTCCAGTGATCCCAGGTAGGAAAAACCCCATTGATTCCTTTTAAGACGACTCAATCAACAAGAGAATGATGTTTTGCTAGAGACAGGACAACTGCACAGCAGGTGTCTTCTAACCTGTGGCTCTTTGCCACAACAAAGCCCTGGAACAATCTTTTCCTTTTTTTTTTTTTTTTTTCTCTCCAATCTCTGCATCAGACTTTCCAAGCACAAGGCACTGTGCAATAAGAAGGTCCCCACTCTCAGCTGAAATTTGGTACCAGCTGCATTTCCCTCAATGATAGGAACTCTTTTCTCCTCCTGTTGCTGCTCCCATCTCCAGATTCACTCACCTGAGATGGGTTAACAGCTCCAGCACCCAACCCTCCAGCCCCTGGAGCCAGAACATGGAGAAGGGAGATCCAGCACTACCAGCCAGAACCTTCTGGGTAGGGAAGAGGGCTAAAAAGGAAAAGGCAGCTTTACCAACCAGCCAACCTTATCGAATCACAGAAACTAAATCAGAGAGGTTGTTAGTGAGTAATCCCGTGCACCTGTGGACCTTAAATTCTGGGAAATGAGACCATAATGCAGCCTCATACAGTCATTTTTCAGTCCACTGGACAATGAGCCTCACTTCAGCCAGTTTAGAGATTTCACAGAGCCAAGCGGAGACGGGAATAATTAGTGCTTTTTATCCACAATGCCATTGGAAGCACTGTTGATATTCTGGAAGCAAAAGTTAATTATTCTAATTAATTAACTTGCAAAATATATTTGGCATTTGAGACTTCAAAGCCAGGCAAAGCTGGGAAGAGCAGCCTGGGGACAGGACAGCAGCGACCTGGGGATGCGCCCCACAGCACCCACCCCAAAGGTAGAGGGGCTCCCCTCCTCGCTCAGATTTCCACCCCCCACATTTTTTCAGGCTGGCTTTTTTGCCCCATGCGTTTCAGGACATGCCACGTTTTCACGGCAAGAATATAATTTTTAGTGTTTTTCTGCACCCTCAATTTTAGAAAAACTGCATGAAGAGGGGAATGCAGAAGCAGCCCTTCCCAATGGGCCAGTCGGGTTTCCCGGGGGCAGCCCCCACTGGGACACAGCAGAGTCAGTCTCTGCCCAACCAGACAGAAGCTCTCTCTGTAATTCCAAGCACGACTCCTATTTGTTCTGCTCAATTTATTGACCAGTGTCATTTCTATACGGGCCAGGATCTCTCATCCATGTTTATTACAGCCCGTTTCATGCACGGGGAGAATTTCTACCTGTCCCTGTACCAGGAGCTGCCACAGGACCGACCGCTGCGGTGCCCAGGCAACACAAAGGCAAACACACCGGCTGGTTTTTGATCCTCATCATCCAAGATCCCATCTAGATAATTGTCCAGACCCTGAATATTAGATTTCCACATGCAATCTGATACAGGATTAGAATGTAAATGCCATCATTGAAATAGCTGACATAAAGAGGGGTTCTGAAATTGTTATTAACCCTTCTAATATCAATACCCAAGAACTGTTTGAGGCAGAGCACTAGTAATTGGTTTATAATGAATACAAAATATGCAATGAAGATAAAATCACAGAACAAAGAAACAGCATTTATGGATACGAATGGAACCTCTGCGTTTCCCAGGATTCTGCTAAATAAAAACAATCCCAGTAAAGGAAGCCCAAGACAACCCATTTCTTACCGGGTAAGTATCAAAGCATACTTTAATTTTTTGGACTAGGGATGGAGGCAAATGCTCGTGCTGTGCTGGGGTCTGTAGCAGGCTCTGGTACAACTCTTTGGCTCACGCCACCTTCCCCTGTCGAGCCCATGGCAATAAATCGCTGAGATCCCCAGCACATCTCAGGTGGAACGCTGGCAGGACTCGGGGGCAGCAGCCACAGGAGCTCAGTCCCGTCCCACCACGGGCTCTCGGGAGCCTGGAGATGAGCTCCTGACTCTGGAATAGGATTTAGTACCAGGGTGAAGGATTTTTCTAAGAGTAGCCCACAGTACACTCTTTACTGGGCAGGATGGTATACTGTTTATAAATATTTTAAAACAGCCAGAACCGGGGAATTAACTGGTGTGTAGCAGCACCATGAGAGTGTCACCCGGCCACCTGAGGACACACCGAGGTGGCCAGGCAGAAAACTGGGAGCCTCAACGTCCTCTCTGATGTAGGAGGACCTTCTCAAGAGTTTCCCACGCGGCAATCGACACGTGCGGGGCTGATCCTCCCCGAGCAGAGACCCTGCTGGCCACAGCCTGCCCACGAGGAACGCAGCCACAAAGACCATCCTGGCTTCGGGATCTCCATCCATCGAAGGTCCAGCACCCTCCTGCCTCCCGGGACCTCCAGGGGCTCCTGCACCTCCATCCGTGCCTCCTCCTCCTCTGCACAACCCCTTTTTCAGCCGGTGGTCCCTCTGCCACCGCACTGCGCCCACGCCGCCTCGCTCGGGCTCATCCCGTAATTCTGTCCCCAACCCTCACGCTGAGACTCATTTACATAACGAACCGCTGGCCGATTCGTAACTGGACAACGGCAGCAGAAGAACTTGGAGCAGAAAATTACGGTCAAACAAACATGGAAAACTTGAAAAAAAATAAAACCCCACGCCTTAGACAAAGACTCCTTGTACACAGGGGAGGGAATTCAAAACACCTTCATATTCAGGTCGGCTTCAGACCCCGGACAACGCGCTCTCTCTGGGCAGGAAGAGACAAGCACAGAGAAAATGCTTCTTTTCCCCAATGCTGCCTTGGTTTGCCAGATCAGGAGAAGATGCCAAAAACAGCACGAATAATCTATGATGCACTGAATCGACCGCAGAGCCCCTCCCGGACAGACAGACCCAACCGTCCGGCGTGGGGCTGCTCAGTGTCCCCCAGCCCTGTCCCTCGCTGCCACCCGGGCCACCGGCTGATGGATGGGAGACGGGTGAGGAAGGAGGAGGAGGAAGATGTGGGAACAGCCGCTACGGCTCCTTGGGGCCAAGCACCAGGTTGAATCTTTCCTCTCCCCTTGTAACTGCTTTACGGCCAAACCGTGGAGAAAAACACAGGACAAATCTCTGCTGTGGGCTTTCAGGAATGTGAGGAGAGCGAAGAATGCGCTTTAATTCAGAACACATGCAGCACACGCATAAACACTGCCTGAACTCCTGCTTTCACAAAGGCTGTAGGTAAGAATTTTCCCTCCCAGCCCATGCCCCCGCTTGGCACCTGAACCCCCGGGGCTGGCCCGGCCGAAAGAACAAGCAGAGATCTGACAAACTCACTGTCGCTGCAGCAAAGCTCTTCGATCTTCTGCCCGTTTCCAAGGTGTCTCTTAGGGGAACTACACTGCTCGGAAATGGAAATTTCCTCCAAGCCCCACTGAGCCTACGCAAGATGGGGGGGTGTAAAAGATCACGCCTTGTTTCATCCAAAGAGTGTTTAATTATTCTTATTAATTGTGCTGCCACCACCTGCAGCGTGGGACTGTGCGCAGATCATTTGCCCACCTGTAATTAAATGTAATCATCAGTAATAAAGACTGGAATCCTGGCTCAGTCCGTTTGGGTAGCACAAAAGGCAACAGCCCCGCTTTCCAGAGAGCTAATTCCTGTCCCTTCCTTCTCACCCGCCTTGGGCTCGTTTAGAAACAGCGGCTCCAACTTAGACCCCATCCTCAGAGGAGACCCCTCACCCTTCCTAACCGCGCGTGGGGACAGCCCACCTTCCCCTCTTTAGCAGCTACAACTCTCAAGCCTTAATTAACAGCAAGAAGCAATCACGAGCGGAGTGAAGTGCTCTAGAGAAGTAACACCCGACGTGTTGATGCCCCGAAACAGCTCAGGGAAAGCACAACCAGCAGGAACCAGCCTCGTGTTCAATGCCCAGAGCGCGGGTGCAAACGCAGCATCTTCTAGAATTGCACCACAAGGACAAAGTTCTGCCCAATTTCTGCCTAAACAACTCTGTTCAAAGATTGTAGAAGCAAATCCAAGCCACCTTTCGCTCTGCTCAGGAGTAACGCCCATTTTGGTAAGATATTATTGGAGATTGAACAGACACAGAATCACACACAAAATAAATGGAAGAGAGGACACCTGTGGGCTGTTTCTCGGTGAAGTCTGGGGCACTGTCAGGATTGTTTTTAACACCGTTTGTTTAACACCGAAAGTTTTTAACACACTTTGTTTAGTTTCAGCACTGTACCATGACTTAAATGGTATTAATGTTTGACAGTTAACTGGTTGTGTATACCCACACACAACTCCAACAACACAGAAAGTGCTGAGAACCTTCCAGAGCTGCAGAACACACAAACACACACTACTATCTGCTCTTAGACCCTTAAAAGCAAAAACAAATGAAAAAAAGCAGTACAAAGGGGAAAGAGGGAATAATAAAAATCATGTCCTAAACTGGAAGGCGTCCACCACCAGAACTCTTTTTGCATTTCAGCGTGAGTGTTCCAGCACAGAGTTCCATTGTCTCACTTTGAATTACTCATCTGAGCAGTGGCTCAAATGACCACCCCCCTCCCCAGCGCTGCTCCGCTCGGCAGGCTCTGCAGCTTCAGGTGCATCACACCAAAAACCCGCCATAAAACCCAGAAATGAGACATTAAAGCACCTGTCAGCCTGCAGTCATGAGGCCTGGCACCCACGACAAATCCCGGGGGGTATTTCAGAGACCCACATCAGCCAACGCAGCGCACGGGCTGGACAGACATCGCTGATCTGGATTCACCATTAAGACAACAGGTCTGTCCCCAGCTGTGCGAGCTCTGATTAGCAGTGATTTGTAATTGCCATCGTGCAGTGAGATCACTGAGGAGGAGCAAAACCCTGACATCTGGACATAAGAATAAAAAATAATATGGTGGTTGTTGTCATAGAATCAGAGAATTGCCTGGGTTGGAAGGGACCTTTCAGATCATCGAGTCCAACTATCAAACCAACACTGCCAAAAACCATCAATAAACCATATCTCTGAGCAATACATCTACCCATCTTTTAAATACCTCCAGGAATGGTGACTCCACCACTTCCCTGGGCAGCCCATTCCAAGGCTTAATAACCCTTTCAGTGTAACAGATGTCAGCATTACCCTGTTCTTTCCAGGCCAGCAGCTCCAGCAGACAACATTAAGGGCACTTCTGCACGTCCAGCCAAGGCACAGCACGGTCACCAGCTGGGTCTCCAGCCAAGGGAACACCCAGCTCCAGATGCACCCAAACCATTGGGCAACACTCTGGTGGCACCCCCACAGGCCTGCAGGAGAGATGGGGAGGTTCTTTGTCAGGGAGGGGAGCCATAGGATGAGGGGTGACCATTTTAAACTGAAAGAGGGGAGATTGAGATGAGATCTCAGGAAGAAATTTTTCACTCTTGAGGGTGGTGAGAGCCTGGCCCAGGTTGCCCAGAGAAGCTGTGGCTGCCCCATCCCTGGAGGGGTTCAAGGCCAGGTTGGAGGGGCCTTGGAGCAACCTGGTCTGGTGGGAGGTGTCCCTGCCCAGGGCAGGGGGTGGCACTGGATGGTCCTTAAGGTCCCTTCCAACCCAAACCATTCTATGATTCTGTGAAAATTAAGATTACTAATTACATATGCTGCCATCAGCTTATGGTTTCAACATCACAGTTTTGTGGCTTAAACAAACGCTGGGAAGCCAAATGTCATCTTCTCAAAGCATCTCATCTTGGAAATCCCAAATGGGATGGGAAGGAGAGGTGACAGCTCAGCATTTCCATGAAATACAGCTTCACCGACATCCCCAGACTGTCTCACACAGGCTCCTTCCCACCCCCTGCCACGTCACAGCCTCCGAGCGATCACTGAAGGAGCACGGGGACTTCTGGGGTCATGCAGCAAGTTCGCTCCTCATTGTCACCTGGAAGTATTTGCTTCAGGATTGCTGAGAGAGGTGGATGGATATTAGGTGCAGCAGTCAACAGTAAAGTGAAAAGATCCAGCAGAAATCCTCTGAGATTTCATTAAAGCTGCCACAGTTCTGAGTTCGTAGAAGAAGGGGGGAAGGGAAGGTTTAGGTATTTAGAAATACCTCACCAGTGTATTTTATCCAAATGACTTGAAACCTCCAAAACTGCTAAAAGTCAGACAAACTTTGATCAGCACCAAATGCAAACAGTAACTTGAATGTCGGAAGAACTAGCACGTTAGTTTTTAAACAGGCATTTCAGGATTTTAACACAGATGGTTTGCCCAACATTTGAGACCCATTCCCCTGAAACAGCAGCTCCGCACACAACCAAGTATTCGTCAATGCGCTGGATGTCCAAGCGCGCAGGAACACACCTTGAGAACCTCCAGGATTATGCTGGGCTTTGCAGCAAATGAGCCCTGAAGCCATTTCCCAGCACACATCTCCATGGGGGCATTGTAAAGACTGCCCTGATCTGGAGCTACATCCTCATCTCAGAATAGAAATAAGCGAAGAAAATAAAACCAGAACAATATGATCTCCAAGAGTCATCTCAAGATGAAATGCGTAGTGGTAAAGGGTCTGGATAATGGTGGCTTGTAACTCATTCAGACCCAGGCAGCTGCAGTGCACCCAGCAGGATGGAGCTGGTCCAGGTCCCTCAGAGGAGGACCTCATGCTCAGGAGGGACAGTGACAGAGAAGCCCATCACACATCTACTGCAGCCACAGGCTCCTGCCTCTCGGCTCACAGCCCCCCGTCCCATCCCACCCCCCCTGCGCTCAGCCGGCACCGCCTGCCAAGAAGGACAAAGGCCATGATGGGGGAAAGGGGAAAAATCAAATTTGCAAAAGCCCTAAATATATAAATCTCTTTGGAAAGGTGAACGTGGGAAAAATTCTTCAGGAGGGGCGTCACATTCAGCATGTTTTGCCAGATCATTACTCTTGTAACGCAGAGGGGAGAAACAGCAACACCACGTTTCCTTATAATGACTCGCCTCCTTTATCACAGATCTCTGAAGCACCAAGTAATTTAGTAGTTGCTATGGAAACTGCTAGTTTTTATTGAACGGCCCTGAAAGGGTCAAGAGGCACCATCAAACCGGCCAATTGTAAATTATTTCCCTGCTAAACATCTGCTTCGTTTTAGCCGCCCTACCACTTCCCTGGGCTGTTGTTAGGACAGTATTTGGACTGATTCCAGAATAGGTGTCATTCTTCAGTGGGGCTGCAACAGGTAAAGTCCAAAAATAGCAATTTTCATGCTCTAATACACTGTAAAATCCATCATACAGAGGAGCGATACGGAGGGCAGCGTGGCTAAGGGACCGTGGACCATTCCTGCTCCCACACAATCTCCTCCACAAGATACCACGAAAAAGCCATGAGAACAAAGAGCAGAAAGCCCTGTCTGCTGCGTGCCACCAGCCCACAACTCCACCAGGGTGCCAGGAGGTGAACAAGCAGACTCGGTGAATAATTGAAAACACAATAATGAAACCTCAGACTGTCAGAGACATAATACAGTTTTGCAGGTTTCATCACGAAGCCTCTGAATTCCCAAATAAGACACAGTGAATAATTTATCCCTGTGTCAATACCGGGTCAGCAGCTGCTCGCTCAGAGCTAACCATAGTCCAACACGCTTGGGGACGCTTGAATGGCTCTGAAGAGATTAACGAGCAGGGTCCAGAGGGAAGAGGTGATGAAAACTCAACCCATTCACCCTTCCAAACACAAGAACCAGCCGTCACACCACGTGCATGAGGACCCACAGGTTCTGAACCTGCTTTAGTGCCACCCAACACCACCTTGTCCCGGTGCTGCTCCTTAGAGCTCACCCAGGCTGGGCGTTCACCACCCCATCACCCAGACCTGTGCTCATCCAACTCGAATCCAGAGGCTCACCCCCGTTTATGGCACCCTACCAGTTGTACCAGCCACAGCAGCACAGGGCAAAAAAGTCAACCCAAAGGAGTCAGCCCCATCCTTCTGCTCTACAGCTTTGTCACATACAGCTCACAGAGAAACTCAGCCCAGGAACATCACTTATTTGCCTTCTTAAATAGGAATATAAGCGTATTTGCGGAAAAACCAAACATGACTAGCAATATGAACTACAAATCTGCTTCTTTAATTTGGAATAGTCCCTCATGGGCTCCTGGCTTCACAAAGCAGTGTCTGCTGTCCTGTCCATCCTTCAAGCTGCAGGGTGACACGAGCTTCTCTGTTCCATGGGGAACCGGCGCAGACCTTTCCCCAGGCGCTGCCAAACACAAATGCTGCAGACAGTCCTGTGGCCACACCGACAAAATAACTGAGAACAAACTCACATGTGAGGTTTTCCTGGAATCTCGTGTCAGTCTCCCAGTTCTGCTCTAACTGCCTGAAGCGCAGCATTCGCAGCTCTGGCAACGAGGTCTGCTTTAGTTAATTACACATGTTCTTCCCAGCATCCAAACTGAACAACAGCAGAAAAACTGTTCCTGTCTGTAGTATCCAGAAGTCCCCAGTCATAGCTCTGTGACATTAACCACTACTCCCTCAGCAGAGCAGGCAGTGCCCAGCACAGCACAATTCGGTACCTAATTGTATGGGGAAAAACAGGTAATAAACCAGGTCAAGAAGAAAGTGTGAATGAGGACAAAGACCCCGCTGAAATATTAATTCTAGTACGATGAGTGCTGCACAGCCTTTGTCTAGCCACCATCTGGAACCTGCCAGGTATTTATGGGCGCTCACACTTTATCAGCTGATTTTATTTTAATTTTTTCACGTTTTTAGCACTCTCCAATGGGCAGGCCCTCATGCTGCTCAGTTTAACCATCAACTGTGCGGCCGCAGGTACAAATCCTTGTGTTTCCAAGGGAAATCCCACAATTACCACACCCAAGCACCCATGATAGGATCAAAGAGCACGGCTCAATCTGCCCTGGAAATCTGCTTTCCTAGAAATCCTCTTTAGATAATATGAATACACCGGCGCCCAGCAAAGCTGGCAGGATTTAAGGCAATTCTCAGCCGCCAAGGACTTATCCGCATCTAAGAGGCCTGAAGCAGCCCCCATCAATACTAACTGACCTGGTGGCATGAGTAATTACCTCCTAGTTCATCCTTTAAACGACAGAAGAATTCTTCTCGGCCGAGCTATTCCCCCGAGCATCTCCCCGGGAGGAGAGAGCAGCAGTTGAGCAGCGGAGCCCTGTGCCTGCAGCTCTCCCTGCAGAAAAGGCAAGCGCTCGCTAATGAGCTCCCCTTCCCACCCATCCTCACACTGCTTTTGTAAAGTACCACATTATCTGAGGAGGGAAAAAAAAAAAGCAATACAACTACACTATGCACACTTTTTTTTTGGCTTTAAGATAATAGATGTTCTCTATTGTTTCTCCTTAAAAACTGTTTATCAGTGAAATGAGAAAATCTAGAGATTTGCAGTAACTCCGTCAGGTGTTACTTATGTCCCTTCATTTGTGAGATACAACAAATTCTTCCATATACTAATCGATAACCACTGATTCTACACCATATTTTAGCAGAAGCTCCTTTTCTTTCTCAAAACCTAAGGCATTCAGGATGTTTTCCCAGGCCCCATGCGCTGCCCAGCTCCGCTCTACTGCTGCTCAACACACACACAGGGCTGAACACGGCCACCCCCAGGACGGTCCCACCAGGTCATACCTTGGAGTAATTCTTCACTTCAGTAAGGTGAGATAGACACCAAGTTCTGTGCTCAGCACTGCTTCAAGATCTTCTCTTCAGCCTGGAGAAGAGAAGACTCCAGGGAGACCTTAGAGTCACTTCCAGCCCCTAAAGGGGCTCCAGGAGAGATGGGGAGGGACTCTTGATCAGCCAATGGAGACATAGGACAAGGAGCAATGGTTTTAAACTGAAAAGGGGGAGATTTAGATGAGATCTCAGGAAGAAATTCTTTGGTGTGAGGGTGGTGAGAGCCTGGCCCAGGTTGCCCAGAGAAGCTGTGGCTGCCCCATCCCTGGAGGGGTTCAAGGCCAGGTTGGAGGGGGCTTGGAGCAACCTGGTCTGGTGGGAGGTGGCCCTGCCCAGGGCAGGGGGTGGCACTGGATGGTCCTTAAGGTCACTTCCAACCCAAACCATTCTGTGATTCTATGATCTGGCTCCACACTACCATCTGAGGTCCATACGCTGCGTGCAGGATCCAACCAGCAACACTCAACAATTATTTAGGACCATCAAGACAGTTACAATAAAGCCATGGAAAGCATCAAGTGCCCGAACACCTACAGCTGGAGAGTGCAGAGAATCCAGCCCCCTCGCTGTGCCCGAGGAATGGCCACACATGCTCTGAAAGGTCCTGACCCACAGCATGCAAAGGCTTTGAGGTGCCACCACAGAGAAACTGGGACTGTGCCCTGGTGGCCTTCAGTAACTCAATACAGAGGAGATCCAAACAACACCTGGGTGCTAAAAAGGAAAGTGAAATGTTTTTAAAGAAATGTAAAGCGAGAATTAAGAGTCTGGGAAGATTTGGTCATTTAAATAACAACATCTCAGACAAAGGCAAAAGACAAGGAATGAGGAAATCAAATTCACTTCAGTGTGCGTGTGTGTGTGCTCATGCATATGGAACAGGAAAAGACACCCAGCTGCAGATCAATCATCTAACACCATCCCAACCTCAGAAAACTCAGCTTTGTGTTACTGTACATACACCAGCATAGAAACGGAGGTGTAAGGAAAGGTGGCATTGCCACAGTCACACCAGGGTCACTATGTCCCCGTACCGTTCCTGCGGCAGCTTTTACTGCAGCTCAGTTAAGCAGCCTTTCATTTAATTCTTGCTTAATGAAGTGAAAAACAAGAACATCATTCTTTAGGTCTTTTTTAAATACTTCAGTAAATAATTCCAAGCTTTTCACTCTTCACATGGCAATCTTTCAAGGCATCTACTCTTTCTCATCGCACGTCTTCAAGGGTACTGCTAACCAGGGTACCGCGTGTCAACAAGGAAATCCCTACGTGAGATCCCAACAACCACACAGGGTCTGACAAAAGGTCCCTCCAGACCTGCAGGTGCTCCCGGCAGCGGCCAGAATGGATCCCATGGGAGGAACGGGGCAAGCACGTAGTGACTGTCCCCACAAGCACTGCCCCACACTCCACCTGCCTGTCACTCGGTACAGCCTACGGGACAACATGTGCTGTACTACTTCTTTCTTGTCATTTTAACTCATTTGAAGTTTTGATGCTGTATGTTTCTCCTGTGGCACAGCCGTCCACACCTGTAGGCTGGAGATGAAGGATGCACCGGTGATGCCCAGGAACTCCAGGGAGACTGAAAGCAAGAGTTTCTCCAAGGTGAGATCTGCTTTTAACCAAGACATGGCAAGACCCTACTCAGTAGTTGGAGACCTCTCTCCATCACATCAGACAACCACATTCCACGTTTGGCGACTCAGACAACCAAGCAAGCCTTAGGCACAGGAAAAGCCACGGGATGTGCTTACAGGACAGGAGTGGTGGATCTCAGGGGCTACTGGGTTGGTGTGACCATGGCCAAGTCCTTTCTCTCTGTGTCGCAGCTGAGCAGACCTGCGGAGAACACCGACCATTCCTTGCAAATCGTGAGACCCATGTGTAAGGAAATGCCTTAAGTGCTGTTAACGGGAGAAGGGAGTCCCATCACAGCTCAGCATGGCAGGAGGGTTCTGCAGAGGTACGTTCTTCTTTCAAGCAGCCAGTAAATACAGGAAAGCTAAAAACTCTTCTCTTAATTGAAAAATGAAGCAATTAGGAAGTGCCTCTTTTTCTGGGAACACGCTGCTTCCACTGCAGCATGACAGAGGTTATTCTGAACTTATTACTTTGACTGGATTCAGCTGTAAGTAATTAAATTTAGTCATAGAAGTCTGATCTATAAATGGAACCTACAAAAGCAATTACCATAGCTTCCATTAGATCAGTAAGCAACGGCAGCTCTGTTTGATGTAAACCAAAGGGAACATTATTTATACTGCAGGAGAAATCACAGTAACTCAGTCCCCTTGCAGAGATTTGCTTTGAAAATTACAGTTTGCAGTGAAGAGTCACAGGTTATAAATCTCAGCCGTGCTCTGCTCCTTCGGCTGAACAGCCTCCTGGGCAAAAAGACAATCGTATCATACGAGTCAAAGGGACTGGTTTGGCTCCTGGTCCGTACTCAGAAACCAGACAAAGGTTTTCTCTGACAAAAACACCCACCCCAAACACAGCAGCACGTTGCAAATACAAACCCGTGTGTTGCAGCCAGAGCAGGCAGCACCTCCCAGAGCTAAGGAGGTGGAAAAAACGCAGGTGTACTAGAACTCAAAAGAATTCTTGCCTTCTGTGTATATACATTGTCTCTTTCCCCAGTAGTATCAACACATCCCCTTCCCCCAGCCAACTGTAAAAACAAACAAACAAAACAACTAACAACAACAAAACCAAAATGACCCAAAACATCCTGAAAAACCACTATAAACAAACTCTGGCATTTCCTATTCTGGGAAGGGCGCTGTGACCCAGCAGCCCCCAGGTTTTACACACTCCTCTGTTTGTTTGCAATTCCCTTCTATGGATCTCACCACTCTTTTACGCTGATTTAGAGACAGATTTGAGGCACATCCCGCTCTGTATCTCACCCAGCACGGACTATATCATCGGAGCTGAACAAGTAACAAACAGGATGTTCCTTTAGCAGAATAAATACAAACTTTTGGTTGCTGCTTCCTCCCTCACAGGGGAAATTCCAGGCTTCGGTGCGCTTTATGTACAGTAGAGGGATGGCCAGAAGAGCTGAGGGAGATAAGGGGAGCAGTTCCCACTTTCAGGAGGACCTCAGGACCCAGCTCTGTACCCACGGGTACATTTATATCACGTGCTGCAGGTACCAAGCGCTTCTTCTGTCTGGTCTATAAACTGGAAAAAACCTGTCTGCCTGAGACAGCTCCTTTTTCCCCTCCATTTCTTATCTTTCTGCAAAGAAACTTGTCCTGGAAACGCAGCACTGGCTCGTGGGGAGAAACAGCTTAAAGTGCTCCCTCGTGTCAGGAAGATGAAGGGCCTGTGTGCGCTGCTGGAGTCGGATCTGCCACACGCTCATCAATTTTGAATCCCCAGCTGGAATTGCAAGGCGGGGACCCAGGGAGCAGAAGGTCATCGCAGTAAACGCCTCCGTGCTCAGAGATGCGCATCCCCGGCAGCGTTACGACGCTCAGCTCCGTGGTACTGGCAAAGATAACAACCCACTCCTCTTCACCACGCTTCCTTTTACTCCGCAGAGAAAGCAGAAATAGTTTGTTAGCAAATCCAACACAATTAACAGAGTAATAAAAGATCAGAACCACTGCATGCTGTAAAACCTTTGCTCGGTTTTAACGGAGCTCCTCGACTGTCAATGCCACCGTGCAACGAGCTCTGCAGCAGCATTAGCAATGACTCACTGCCACCAGACACTTCTCAACCGATACATTCAGGAACGCACCATTCTGCAACCTCCTCTGGTCGATCTCTGTGCATAAAACATGGGGAAGACACAGGATCTGTGAGGAATGAGCCCAGATTCCCACATACTGAAAACAACATAGAGAGTTGCTATAAATATCTTATAGGATATTCACTATCAGATATTCTAATTTTATATGTAACACAAAAATTATAATTATCGTTTGGTAAGAAATGTGCTAGAGTCATTCCTCAGTGGGACTCGATACACGGATTCTGCACGTGTTTATGCTACCGTGGAAAAACTGCAGACAGAGCCAGGCTCTGAGAAGTGGGCCATATGACAGCTCTCACACAAGAGAGTCTGCACTCAGAAAACTAAATCAAACACACATTAGTAGATCGGGAAATGTTCTAATGATCTCTTCTAAACAAATTCTTTGAACCTGGAGGCTCTTAAGCTTGACTATTTTGAGGATCATCTTGATATTTGTGTTCTGATGCTGCGTTAGAACTCACTCCATGCAGAAAAAACAAAAAAAACACAAGATAATAAAAAACCCCACTTTTAACACAAAACCTGAAAAATGTGCTGCCTGGAAAAACCTGCTCACACAAGCATTCTGCCTTCTTGCTCAGTAAACACCGACTGCTCTCCTCCATCAGTACCAGCAAACACCAACCGAGTTCTGAGGCAGGTTCCTCACACAACAGCCCTTCCCCTGGGGAGATGGAAAGCTCGGAAAAGTGGCGTATCAAACAACGATGTTGACATGAAATCTTGTGCCTGTGCACTTCATAAACGGGGCGATCTGGGGTAGTAATCCAGCGGAAAAGCAGCCAAGAGCCACCTCACCAGGAGCACCTGCTGCAGCCTCCCCAGAGCAGGCATTCCCACACCACACACGGCATTTTAACCCTGCAGCCTCCCAGCGCCCTGAGACAGTAGCTCAATAGATTTGAGAAGCTCTAAATGTTTCTTCCTTCAGTAACAGAGTCTCATTTAAAAAAAAAAAAAAGAAGGAAAAAAAAAAAGAAAAAGTAATTCAGCAGGGTCTGAAAGTTTAAATTTTAATCATCTCCCCTCTGCCCTTTCACACGACAGTTCCCAAAAGAAATTCTGCTTCAAAGCATGCCTGCTCCAGGCACCTGAGTCAATGAGACTCTGCTCTTAGATACACAATAGCAAGGGAATATACTATCCCCATTGCTTTTAAATACAGGTCCCTGTCCTACACATACCCACTGATACCCTGTCTGCTACACCCCATCCTGCAGGGCTGGTTGGAGGGGTTAACCCTGGGGGCAACTGAGCCCACCCAGCTGCTCGCTCCCCCCAGGGATTGCCTACTTCATAGAATCACAGAATGGTTTGGGTGGGAAGGGACCTTAAAGATCATCCAGTGCCACCCCTGCCCTGGGCAGGGACACCTCCCACCAGACCAGGTTGCTCCAAGCCCCCTCCAACCTGGCCTTGAACCCCTCCAGGGATGGGGCAGCCACAGCTTCTCTGGGCAACCTGGGCCAGGCTCTCACCACCCTCACACCAAAGAATTTCTTCCTGAGATCTCATCTCAATCTCCCCTCTTTCAGTTTGAAGCCATTACCCTTCAATCCTATCACTAAATGCCCTTGTAAAAAGTCCCTCCCCAGCTCCCCTGGAGCCCCTTTAGGGACTGGAAGGGACTCTAAGGTCTCCCCGGAGCCTTCTCTTCTCCAGGCTGCAAACAGCAGGGACCATTAGCACTTGAGAAGGCTCAGACGCATCGTGCTGGTCTGAATACGTGCACACACGGGCTCACACACCTGTAAGTGCAGTTTGATAACAATCAGCTCACTGTTTCACTGAGCTTCTCGTGGGTTTAATCCTGTTTTACCAGTCACATGAAACATATTTATCCAGAGCAGCTGTAATCTCCTCAAACTGGAGATTTATTATTCCCAGCAAGACAGGAAAAATCAGAGTGCTACGACAGTTTATACTGGCAAATATATGCTAGAGTAATGTAAGAGATTTGCTTTAAACGAACAATGGGATAGAAAACGCAGAGTTAGTGCCAGCACACAGCCCTGCTCCCAGGCTTTGGTGCTATAACCAGCTGGGAATGAAAACCAGCCCAAAAGACCCCATAGAGCCACCAACGCTGCAAGCTAAAACCTTAACCAAAGGCAAAGATTCAGCTGGAACTGACGTCTGGAATTTCCAAAATGTGTTTTGATTTATTAAGCTATTATTAACATCAGTAGGAAAGATAACCAGTCGGCTCATCCAGAAGCCCAGACTCATTTAAAGGTCATTAACAAAGCGATTCAGCAGGAGAGGTATGAATGTAACAGGGTGAGATGCAGAAGCACAGGATGCTCGGGGAAAGATGTACTTTTAAAGCAGCATCGTGGAAACATCATCCAAAACATCACTACTTCCTGCAATTGCTAATTCTGAAAGAAAAGCCCCAGATCCCACTTTAATATCCAGGCTGTGGTCCAAAACCTGTGAATCGAAGCCACGCCAGGGCTGCCCCCGTGCAGCGTTATCTCCTGAAATCCCCGCTGAGGGCAGGAGGATGAACGGTACCCGCAGGTGACCTCTGCCAGCCCCATTACCTTAATCCTCATGAAAAAGCCAGGAAAGGCCCGTTTCTCACAACGTCCTTCCTGCTGCTCTGCTCAGCAGACACCACCTACATCAGATGCTGGACCTGGCGGATGCAGCCACCAAGGCCCAGGGGGTGGGCAATCAGAGTCATTTTTGCCCCGATCTTGGCTTTATAATTCTGCCTCTACCTGGAACGTTTTCCGCGTGTTCATCCGTGAAGTAAAAAGCAGTAGCTTAAGTCATTTGATTTATAGCGAGAGACAATTAAATACCCAAACTTATCTTATTGTTGGGAAACGTCCCTGTTCTAACAGCTGTTTCCCCCTCGCTAATGTAATCCCATTCCCCCATCATCCCACCCTGAATAATCTCTCCCCGACTCTTCCCTGTTTATAGACATTCAATAATCACAGACTTTCATGTTCCCCGCTCACTGTCACTTATCCAAACGACACGAATTTAGCCCCTTTGATCTTTCCTCGTACATCAGTCCCTCCAGGCCCCTAATCACTTTTTTCACTCTCCTCTGTACTCCCTCCAGTAATGATGTGATTCTAATCCTCTGAAAGGAGCAGCTTTTGGCTTCGGTTCTCCGCACAGATGCGGGCAAACTAATTCAGAGAGACTTCACACGCTCGGCGCGCAGCTCTGTCACCAGCCGCCAAGCATTAAACCGTGACGCTGAAACAAAGACGGAATTGTCTCATGAACGCTAGAGATGCCAGAAGCCCAAAGACAACACAATGAAAATTAAAACGATGAACCGATCAGCGCTTTTTTACAGCCATCAGGGCTCTGCGTGAGCAAGAGCCGCGTGTAGGAGGCAGGCGGAGTTGTCTGCTGGTTGCTTTGAAGAAAAGAGGGCGATGGTCCCTACAGAACTGCAGTTCACGTAGCAGCTCCATGATAAATTCGGCAGGTGAAGGGTGTACAGAGCACAGGGGGTTTGCCCACAACATTTGGTAGTTGTTTAACAATTAGCACTTGCAACCATTTCAGTGGGAAGCGATAGGAACCTTGCTCAGAGCGATGAAGAACCCAACAGCCCAACAGAGCAGGACGGACCATCAACACCTCCAGCAGAGACCTCAGCACGAGGGTCCCCAGAGGCCAGGGACAACCCGGCAGTCCCACACTTCCCCTCCAGTTTCCAAGAGTTTTCAAACGTACAGATTTGTTGTTAAGCTCCGCAGACATCTGCGCTGGCCCTTCTAGCACAGAGACCATCCCTGAGAAACGAAGACCCACCAGAGTGGTAGCACCATGTACCTGCTGCTTCTGGAGCCACAGCCTGCAAGGAAGCAGGGTTTTCAGAGCAGGCTTCAGGGCTTTATTTAAGTACAGACTGTTCCAAACACGCTGCGCGTCACGAGAGGTACCTGACCACTGAACAAGTTTTCATCTTGCACAAGAGCACCAAAGCCTGTTCGCTACACACCAGCACAAACCACAAGACAACTCTAAGCCATCAAACGGAGGACTCCAGCTCAGTATCCCTGCTTTGACTTAAGGAGTCTTCTGAATATTCTACATTAATCTCTCACTGGTTAGAAATCCATCAGCACCGGTCCCGTATCCACCAGAACTACAGCAAAATCTGAGCTCCTGTTCTTGTCACCAGCAGATAATTCACCACTGAAGCATTCTAACCTTCTCAGTGTATTTCACGTCTGCGTGGAAGCGTGTTCAGCTGGTGCCCAAGCATTTCAGTGTCCCCAAATATCAGACTTGCAAATTCATGCTAAATAGACCTCACCTGCAGCCTTCAGAAACTCCTCAGAATTGGTGCCTCCAGAGGGAATACTGGAAACTGTGGACTGGGCACCCAAAGGCACTGGGGATAAAATAGTATATGGCATTGCCAGCAAGAACTCAGGACCAGACAGTGCTCTGGGACTCCGTACCCTGAGGTGCAACAAGCCATCTGTGCTTCATAGACCCACCAATAACCAGGCAGTGATCAGGTAACCCCCAGCTGGTTCATTAACACCCCCCAACATCTGCACACTCCGACCAAAAGAAAGTACACCGAGTCCTGAGACCCTTGGTCACTGAAGACCAAAACCAACTTAATAAAACTTAATGAATTTCCAGTAGAACAGCCCCTCTCGGTGGCATCTCCCATGTTCCCAGTTCTCCATTCAGGAGGCTCAGAGCATCACAACCCTCTCCAGGCTTTTACAGGGGTCAAACTGTGGATACGGCCCCTCTGCCGCCCCTTCTACTCCTTGTGTGCTCTTTGCTACACAGCAGCAACCCTCAGTATTTTAGACAATTTCCCTTGGAGCATTTCCTAGTGAGCTCACAAATAAACTACGACAAATTGACTCTAATTGGACAACCAGTAAGTAAATACCCTTTAAATTCTTTCCGCAGATGTGCTGCCTGATTAGCGCATCCTTCACTACCGTTAAAGAGAATAAATTCCTGATGAAGGAAGGTGCCTTTATCAGAATCCACAGGATTGTTTGTGTCAGAAAACTTCCCATTTAACGCAAAGGGATTACACCAGACCCCCCATCGTACTGGAATTACAGCTACTCCAGTCTGCCTGGTCCCCCTCTCCCAGCCAGATCCCACGTGCACATCTCGGCTTCTCCTCGGGGCAGGACACGGAGCTGCCATCTCACACGCCATGTGAACGCCGGGAGAAGCCTTATGCAAAAAACAGATGGCAGAAACAGCTCAAAACACCGCGTTTCAACGATTAAAAGGTATCAAGAGAGAAGCAGCTTCTGTTGGGGCCCTAAGCGTCACATCCAACAGCGATGTGCCTGGAAGGGCTCGAGGCACCGCGCTGTGAGCACGCAGGAATTCATCAAAGCAGGATTCTAACCAGAAAAACGCTGATGGAGGCAGGAGGAGAGCGACGGCAGCAGCAGGAGCCGCCATCTCAGCGTGGTTTAATGGCCCCTGGTGATGTGTCTCCATGGCAGCGGGGAAACCGCTGCCGAGGAAGGATGGGTCTGATGACGGTGGGACCAGGACACCAGACGATGAACCCTCCATCCACGGCAGCCTGGCCCTCTTCCCTTGGCTGTTCTAAATGAGAGACTTAGGATAAATAGAAATGAAAACCCCTCTTGAAAATGACAACCCCTCTTGAAAATGACAACCCCTCTTGAACTTGGTCCATAACAAGGCGAGGTCATGAGCCTCAGCACCTCAGACCTTTCCCTTCAGATGAAAAAATCCAGGTGCGGGGCTGTAGTGAAAAGCCCTGGGATAAGAACCTCTTGAACAGGTTCAGGTGCTTCAGGGACAAGCGATTTTACTGCAGCTTGAAGTGATCTTTCACACAAGTGAAGAGCTTCAGTGCTGTCTGCACCCAAGCTGCCTACCAAGGCAAAGGATTCAACGCTGTTGAAATGAGAACATTATTTTTCTAAAGAAAATAAGTATCAGGCAAGGAAATGCTTGGGTTCCACCAGAACCTGTGTTTGTCAAATGGATTTGACCGGACACGGCAAGTCAAAGAGCAGCAAATAGAGGTGTGGGGGGACACCTCCTCATCTACCTTCGCTGAGACCCAGACAGATCAGATACAGCTTGACATTAAGATAATTATCGTTTTGACACTCGATACAAACGGCATAGGGATGGGCTGCCTCCGAAGGGATGAACTAGTACCTCTGTGTACACGGCACGGATTATCTTGGAGTGGGATCCAGGTCTTCTAGGATTTACTTCGGAAGCCCCAGCTTTTGCACAGAAGTGGATAGGTCAGCCACCAGGATTGTAAAGATTCTAATAATCTTGCTAATAACATCTCTGGAGATACCAGCAAGTTCTGGGGTCACTTATGCTGCAGTCAAACACAAGCCTACCAAGAGGGTATGGGTTAATGTAGCTAACGCGAACATCTGTAATGGGGAGAATTCTAGTTTTAGCTGCTTATCGGAACAAAAACATTAATCAGTCAATGCTGAGATGATTAACTGGATAAGATTAAGGTTAAAACTAGAAAATCTATTAACCTATTTAAGAAATAAATGTTGTACCTGGCAGGTCATCAGTCTTTTAAGCCTCAAGGGTTTAGATGCTCTAAGCAAACGGGAGAGTAACTCCCGTGAGTCCAAAGGCTCTGTGCAAGGACGGAACTGTAGTGTCCTGTCCCACCAGAAGCCACACACCTTCTCCCTGAACTGAGCAGGGGGTGCCAGAGACCATCACGTCAGCATCGGCTGCTCCAGACACAAGGTACCACAACCACTGTGTGGGGTGGGACTCAGGAGGAAAGTCTGAGCTAGTGAGAGGTTGCGACATACATCAGGAACCAGGGGGAGAAAAAAAAATAAAAATCAGTCTCTGGAATGGGATATTCATCTTCAGGTCTGTGTCGTTACGACCACGAATTTGGCAAAAAACGAAAGCTTTAGTCAGAAAACTAAATTCACCCCATTCGCCTGTCCCAGTCTGCGTATGTGCTTGTCATTCATCTGTCACACTTACCCCTTTGCTGTGTGTCGGGAGAATAATTGGGAAGGATTTTAATTATGCCTCAGAAGACGTATCTTCTCAAGGAGACAGACACACACAGATCACCTGCCTCTTTTGCTCTAATTTCCCTTAGGAAAATTTCCCTCTAATGCACTATTTCATATCATACAACCTACTACACTGAGCAACTCTCCAGACTGCACTAATTGTTAAAGTTTGGTGTTTATCCCTTCCCGACTGTTAAAGCCATCTATAGATCCAGTCAGGACTGGGAGAGCCCAAAGTCAGTTCATTCAGAGGCTGAACCACAAAAATGAGAAAAGAACTGCTAAAGATGACAGGGGTCTGGTGCCTTAGAAATGCAGATTTTGGAATACCAGGGACACTGTCACCTAGACAAAGAAAGCGGCTAAATCACAACCCATACACGAAATTCCATAATAATCCATACACCAGCACTCATGAGAATGCTTAGTTCTGAGATTCTGATGTAAGAATACAGTTGGATAACTGGAATTACATAGTGATACAGCACTTTGCACTTTTCACAAGTGACTAGATGCTGTCACACCAGCTGGATTTTGAGGTGTGGGGGAAGGAAAAAGAGAAAAAAAAAAAAAAAGAGTCCAAAAGGCTCAGCTTTAAGTATTTACCTCGAGACTTATCACAGATGGTTTCCTCAACAGCAGAACTAGAATATGAAGAACTAACAGTAAAACAAGCTAAAGAGCTGCCAGTCCCTGCAACTCCTGCACCCACTGTTCCCTAGGGCAGCCAAGCACCACACAGGCAGCACCATCAGACACAGCAGCTACTGGTGCTTTTGTGGTCAGACTCTGGAAAAACGGAGAATAAAATGACAATAATTCGACCTGGATCCAGGAGTCACCAACTTAACCATGATTGTATCAGCCAGTTACGGTCACAACAGCATCAGGACCTTGTCTCAGGTGAAACTCAACATATGTATTTTTGCTGCCAAGACCTTGTTCTGTAACAACGGGAACCAAAACGCATTCCTGCTCTCCCGAGACTGCTCCTATGCATGTGTTGAAGAAAACTAGGGAAAAGCTAAAGTAATTTCTGGGGAAATTAGTAATAGGAGAAGCATCGGCCTGCCTGAATTCCCTGCCTTCCTCCTTTACTTACGCATCACATACTAGATTTTCCTCTTGAAAAACCTGCTCATTAGTCACCAGGCTAATGAGGCACACGGCTGTCCTCAGCAAGGTGCTTCCCCACGCCAGCTGGCTCCTCTGCCCATCTCCCTTTGATGCCATCGTTAACTTCCCAGGGAGAGCCCTTCCACTTTGCTGCAGAGCAGATGACAGGCTGGTTCAGGCTCATCCCCTGGGAACCCATCACAGTAACATTTGTCGGCCTTTCAGACCCCCCTGAGAAGCTGACACCAAAGATGGGAGGTGGAAGCACAGACGTGGCTCTGCCTTCAGCCCAAAACAGCTTCTGTTTGCAAGGTCACCCCATGTAACCCAGCTCTGCCCAGCTGTAGGTGAAGAACCATGCATGATGGCATGGCCTGACACTGCAACCAGAACACCCCAGCAGGGGAGACCCTGCTAGTGAAGAACTGTTCCCATGGGAATCACACCTTCTAACCCAAACTGTCCCTTCTCCCTTGTTTGATCACGACACATCAGAAGACAGGAATGGAAGGAAGGGAGTAATTCCCTGCTGCTGACAAGTTCAACTGGGCAACCGAGGACCCTGCAAAGACTACACAGTCCCTATGTTCCCCAAGAAGCCACCCAACCTGCAGTGGGTTGGCCCTGGCCAGCAATGAAGAAGGCAGTTTCTCCATAAGAAGGCAGCTGCAGAGGACAGTCACTGGGCTGCTGGAGCACCTCCTCACTAATTATCCCAGAGCCCCATTTGCTGTGTGACCAGGGCAGAACGCGTGTCAGGCTTCAGCAGAGCTGTCTTCAGCAACTTATGGAAAGCTTCCTCTAAGCTGTGATGCAATTAGCTGCCAAGAAAGTGCTGAGGCAAGCAGAATTAGGAAGCTATAACAAATCAAGTATATAATCCTCCACCAGTTACATTTAAAACAGCTGAATTGCTTATAACTCAAAGCGCTGTAGCATGTTTACAATTTTATTTCATAAGATCGAGACGTCTTATCCCCCGAGCAGCAGAAATGAAACAAACCAGCTTCAAAGCCAAAATGGGAAGAGACTCAAAAAACAGCGCCGTTCTCCAGAGCTTCCTGACCAGGGTGGTTCATATTTGCCACCCTGAACCCCCAAAGTCACTGCTTACATTCAGAACCACCAAAGAATCACCAGTACCCCCTTGCTCCTGATCAGCTTGTAGGAAGTTTGAGCAGATGTACGGCACCGAGACCACCAGGTTCAGAAAACACCTTCACATCAAGCCAAGGGTGCAAGAGCTTCACCGTTCTTGACGCACCATCCAGTCAACTGCAGAGAGAGAAAAGCCACTGCTGTACATTGTTAAAAAAGGTTTGAACTCTCGTCTGTTTCCTCAGCATTGAAATAGACACCAAACCCCACACACCAAGAAACACAGGAACTACCCTTGAAATGAATTTAAAATATAAACAGTCAGTCTGTCCTTTCCTGTCTTAACTTTCGCAATTCTAATTCTCAGAATATTATCTTCCCCATGTTCATGTATTATCCCATAACAAAACATCATGAGCTCTTTTGAACGGCTAAACTGTACAACATTTCCATTATCCCAAGCCTCACAAGACACTAGCTTTTAAAAAGCAACAGGGAGCGAGGGGGGATGACAACGACACTGGGACAGACTTTTCTGTCTTCTGACTTCTATAGGAGTTTATTTAAAAAAACCACAGCAACCAAACTACCAAACATACACACAAAAACCCACGCTCCTTTCTTAAAAGTAAAGGCTAGGTATGACAAGGCCCTAAGCTTAAGCTACGGTGTCAGAAAAAGAACACACACTATTTGACATAAAAGTGGTAGGGCAGCCCCAGATCCAACAGCCATCGAAGATGATGGGGATTTCTCCGCTAATTTTGATGAGTTTTAGATTGAGGTGAAATTGCTGCTCCCAACTGCTCAGAAGATAACGCCAATTAGCAAGAAAAGCAACATGCAGACCCCAAAATGCTTTTAATTTCTGCCAGCTACATAAAGTACAGAATAAATGTTAAAAAAACCCAACATATGGAAGTGACACCTGTACTCAAAAAACCTCCCCATCACCCGGCCGGCTGCACTAAGGTGTGTGACACGCTGTCACCTAACGCTGAAGGCTTCTGCTCATTCCAGTATCTGCCCTTGCCAACCTTCCCTAGGATGGGAAAATGGGACACAAAGGAGCGTGGGCTCCCTCCCAGCGTCACCGAGCGGGTCACGCCGCCTTAGCAGCGGGAACAACGCAGGTTTCCAAGCCTCAGGTACTCGTTCCGAGCCACCGGAGCCGGAGCACAGCTGGGGCTGATGTCCATATGGCAAATTTCTCCCTTTAATGTAACTTTGATACCGAGATGTGTTAAATCTTTGATTTTATTGGCAGATGCTGACTGTATTTGCCTAACCTCTGAAGCCTGCTGATTGACAGTGTTAATGCACTTTTTAACAGATGAAAAGGGAAATGACAGCTTTTGGCTCCCTTTCAAGCACATTTCTTCACTGTAAAATACCCTATAGCTCAATCTGCTTTTCATACAACCTAAGGATCCTATTCTTTATTGTGCTGCTAATAACTGGTGGCACGCTGAAGAGAACAGGGGCTGGACAGGAATATTTACTGAGGGAGCCACTTCGCTGCCTGAAAGGAAGATGGTTTCTTCCTCTCTTTCATGGGAGCTGCACTGATGTCCTCTCACACATCGATCTCCTCTCAGAAAACCCCAGATGGAAGCTGAACATCCCTTCAAAATCATTTCTCAGCTCTTCCTACATCAAACAAAGTTTACCTGTGGACTTTTCAAGACGAGCAGCTATGCTAACAAGAAGGTGGCAGCAAGAAGAGAGGCAGAGTTTTAAAAGAAAAATGTTTTTTCTAAACACAGAAGGGTGTCAGTTGGGAGAACTGGCTGGCTGTCCACAGGACTCCCACCAATCAAAGCTCACTGTGATAAGCTCGTAATGATGGAAGCTGTATCCAAAGGCTTTTGCTTTTCAAAGGTCTGTAATTCTAGTGTCTTTTATGGTCACAGGGCTTGTGGCTAAGAACGTCCCCACCATGCCAAAACTCATGGCTTTATGGTCCCTGGGTACTTCACAGGTGTAACTGGGAAACCAGAGCATGGCACCAGGGACATGCCAAGAAGTCTGGGGACACACGAGAAGACACTGTGGTGTGAATGCCACGTTGTGGCAGTGGGGTCCCTCTGCCCACGTGTCAGGTATAGGGTCTGTATCAGAGCAAGGGCTGAGATTCAGAACCCAGAAACCCACGAAAGGGCTCTCCAACCATAACAGATTAACATTTCTATGGAAAATGGGACGGTGCCAAGTCGTAACAGTCTCTGTAAAATCCTAATTAACATGAATAACACAGCTGGATATTTTATGTATCAGCCTTCTAAGTCCCTCCTTCCTGCCACTTAAAGAGTAAAAACAGTATTTTCTGGAGGTGAATTCACGGCTGCTCAGGTGTGATTCCACTTTCAGAGAAGGGCAGAGTTGCCCCTTGCAGTCACCCAGTCGGGAGGCGTATGGACAGCTGCCTCGGCGCGTTTGCCGAAGGAAGGTACAAAACAGCAGGTTTTGTCAGAGAAATGTGGATACTTGGCAGAATACCAATGGATTTACTTTCCCTTCCCTTCCAGACTTGGGTTTCAAGGTAGACGAGCTGGTATTGTCACCTGGCAGGTTACAAGATAATCATAACAGAAAAGGAAATAATAATGACAAGGTACAAAGAAAAACAGGAAAAATTCTGAAAGAAAACCATCATCGTTTACCATGAGATCAGACAGTTGCTGTATCGCTCTGATGGCAGTTTAGTTCAGAACGTGTTCTGGCTTCTTCACAAACAGCATCTGAATTAATTTGAGGAGGCGACAGCTCCCAGAACTGCAGGAATTTATTTGAGTCCTGTACCAGCAGAGCTGTCCCAGAGAATCCCAATTCCAGAGGTTCAGACTAGGTTATCCCATAAATATTCCCGAATATCTCAGCTGTATGGTTTTGTTCCAATGCACCGTATGTCAGGCAAAAAGCTAAACAAGCACCGACCTGGGTTATTAAAATAGCTGAAGTCCCTGCATTGTTCATGCTCCCAGGGAAGGCATGTAAACATAGTTTGCAATAAGATGTCACACTTTGCTTCAGCTCACAGTCCTCATTTACTCCATTAAATGCAGCAAGCTAATAAATAATAAAAATAAGAATAAAAGAAACAATAAACAACTTTGATAGGAAGAGTCATATTTCCATACAATGGGGAAAAAAAAGACTAAAACCACAACTTACTACTCATAGTCAAAAAAATAAACAAATCACAAACTGTACAATTTCTCTCTGCCTGTATTTTGTCAGATTTGGCTGCTTAACTGCTCCTGTCAAACCTATAATCCAAGTTCCCAGTTAAATATACTTAGCAATCCAACTGCTGCTCTTCTTATAAATTGACCCAGGAATCCCTATTACAAGGGTCCATTAACCAGCGCAGGGGATAAACTGCTTAAAGTAGTCCAGAGAAGGATATTACAAATATGCTTAACAAGCACCAATTTCATTTTGCAGCTGAGGACTCCTATTTTTCCCACGTAAGACCTTTGCTATAAGGAGTTAAGTTCTTACCTTTGCTGATAATCACCTCCTCTTTTGCCTTCACCCACATCTAACTTCCTTCTTGTGCTTCTCTATGCTCATTTTTAACCTCTTTTGTCAGCTCTTGAAATAACAGACCCAGTTTAAGAGAAGCTTTGTGCATCTTATTGATTTTTCTTCTAAACCAAACTAAGTTTTAGTAGAAATTGAAAGGGACGAGCAGGATTAAAAGGGTGATTTTAGATACACCAGAAGGTTACAAAGCCCATTCGCAGTAATGAAGCATTAATCTCCTAAAAGGATTCAAATGCTGCAACCAGAGTAATTCCATTTCTTAACAGGAACAAATTTAGACAATTTCCCTTGCAGAAGTTTCCATAATTACAAGTAATTATCTTCTGCTCTGAAATTCTCCACTACAGCACTTACTGCAGAGAATATTCCTATTAAATGCTCTGTTTAGGAAATAGAGGGGGAATTATTTCTTGGTGAATTGTACGTTGATCCATCCCATTGATTAACCCCCGGTTCTGCTCTGCCAGAAGACTCATCTGTCTTTGATAATAACCAGAAGAATCACCAATCCCTACTGGATGACCCCATCACTAGGTTATTATGAAAGCCTAAAAGACACAGACTTTTAAAAGTGCTTGCAGAGAAGAGGAGGAATAAAGCACATCCACAAATAAAGTCAAAGGAAGCTCATTTCTAGCACTGCCTTGTCCAATGAAGTTCTTTTCTGCCGAGTAAATCAAAAGCTTGAAAAACAGTGTTTTGAAGCACATTCTTTTCGGGCAATAAGGACACGTATGGCAACAGCTGCTGCAAGATTTGTAAAAACTATAAACTCAAACAAAATACCAGCGGTTACAAGAAACTAAGCTTTGCGTTTGTTGTTCTTGTGCATGAGGAAAACGTATGTGAGGAAAACAGTGTCAGTTACTCGCTATTTCTCATGAGCAGGCATGGACAACCCCACACGCGTGGGAACAGGGTCCCTGGGCCTCCTGCTGCCCCTGCACATCTCTGTTCCCATGGAATCATACAATTGTCTGGGTTGGAAGGG
>JAHREE010000458.1:406906-443513 GCA_033628505.1 Tringa tobata
GCGAAGGAAATTTCTTAATACTGAGCTTTGCTTTATCTGAATAAAACAGATGCAAGATTCAAAATGTGGTCCATAAAGTAAGTGCGTTACTACCAAGATCCTGCTGTAGGATGTAAGAACTGATTTGATTCTAAAAAGCTCTGGCTTTTCTCCCTGGCAATTATTTATTTTTTACTGAAATGCAACTTTTTCTCTACTCAAAGAGAAATCTGCTCTGTCTTTTCTTCCCCAATAAATGAGACAGAATAAACTTCTTGTAGAAATTAGTATTAAAGTGGGTCACCAAAAAAAAAAAAGAATCCTACTTGCTGACATCTGCAACCTGATTCCCTTGTTCAAGAAATTTAACTAGAAATTTACGGCTGGGGTATCTGCGGTTGGAGCGTTTGTTCCGCTGTTTCCCTGAGACAGGTCCCTAAAAAATAGACAGTCTCAGGAGAGTTAAAAATCCTTAACACACGAACACAACACGATTCAACTGGGGTAAACTGCAAGAGAAAAGCACAGGAGGGACAGAGAGGAAGAGGTGTGGCAGCGCAGAAAAGGAGCTCCATCTCAGCAGAGCCGCCGTGCCCCAAACCCCAGGGATTTGCACCAATTTCAAACAGCAGCACGGGCAGTCGTGAGGAGGTCTCTACGTGGCAGAGTCGGTGCTCGAGCCGGGAAAATAAAGGCTCAGAATCAGACAATGCCATTCACCGTGACGCTGTCAGAAAGAAGCTTAATTTAATTCAGGGACAGATTGCAAAATGTGTTGTTTTGACATGATCAACAGGAGGTTTTTGAAATTCTTCACGAGTAAAGATAATTAAGAGGAAGCAGAGCAGGAGCTACGCATACACACCTGTCACAAAAGGGAGTGAGCTGCTTCACTCCTGATCTTAATTCCTACTCCATTGATTGGCATTTCTGCTATATTTAAACCTATTTTTTTTTTCCTGCTGTTGAAAAAAGAAATAATGTTGGCGCTATTTTCAAAGCCACAGAAAATACCCAGAATAAAGACAGCATAAATTCCTGGCATCTGAAGGAAACGGCAAACATTCTTCACTCTTTCAAAGCCATAGACTTATCTAACTGAAATGCAATATGACTTTTGGTTTTGTTTTTAAGGTCCCTGTTTCTCTTCCCAGGTTGGCACAAAACCAACCAGCCAAATGACTGGCTATACCAATACCCTTTTTTTTCTTTTTCTTTCTTTTCCTGATTTACTGGTACTTTTAAAATTCAGACTGTGGGTCTGACAGTCCAGTATATTGTGCTAAATACCAGATAGTCCCTTTTCTCCTACAGGTGTTGCCTACCACAGAAGAAAGCTGTGTGTTATTAAGACGTACCTGGTATTACATTTCAATCTTCCAACTCAATGAAAAAAAATCTTTTAAGTGTCTTGTTCTTATTAATCTTTGGCAAGAACCCAAAACTATTTGAAGTACTATCTCCTTTCTTGCATAACCCTTCATTTTTAATAATTTTTATGTTCTCATACCTTTGAAATACACCTTGAAATTCCCTCTACTCAAGCAAAGCGCATCTCCTGGAAGCACTCGCAAATACTGCAAGCAGAAAACAGTCCTCTCGGAGATGGCTTGGGGAGCAGACTGCGAGTTAGGCTCTCCAAAAGGTCTGAGAATTCAGTTCATGGTGTTGTTCTACAGCTTAGGCAGCAGCTGAGATGCCGGCGTTTCGACAGTTAACAATACACCAACACAGCGAGAGGGATGGAGAGCAGGCTCCTAATAGCCAAGTCCCCCGGCAAATTCACGAAGCCTAATACAATCAAATCCTCTTATTTCTGATTTTATTAAAGCAGCTTTCAATTCATTACAATGATTCCGCCTCTATGGCTTTGTCTGCCTCAAACCAGCGCGATGAACACAGACCCGGCACCTGGAGATGGTTTGAAGCCCAGACACAGCGCAGGACGTGAGCGACGGCAGCGGCTCAGCAAGGCTGGACTGCGGAAAAGAGACAGTATTTCAGAAAATTCCCCTAGTCTGGGAGAAAGGGAACTCCCCTGAGGTGTAGGAATCGGTGGGCTGGAGTTCTGGAAGCAATCAGAAATCAGCAAATGCTGACTCATCTCTCGACGTTAATTTATGGCGAGTTCTCGTGCAACTTACAATCAAAATCTCCCCCCAGCCCCCACGGTACAGGTGCTTTGGGCACACAACCTGCCCGCCCTTTGGGGAAAGAGAAGCCTCAAGTTCAACTGAAGGTTCTGGGGTCCCTCACCATCACCACGGGACGTCAGAGAGCACAGAGTAAAGAGCAAGAATAGGGCAGGATGGAAAGCAATTCAAGGTCCTACAAAGCTTTTGCATATTATGCAAAATGTTAATTTTTAAAAATTTTAATTTTTTATTATTTTAATTTCCACACACTAAATTCAGCATTGAAGCAAATGGATCCTACAAAGAGAAGGGACTTTACTCTCTGCAGGAACGATGGGGACAAACTTTTTAGCAGGGCCTGTAGCAACAGGACAAGGGGGAATGGTTTTAAACTGAAAGAGGGGAGATTCAGACTAGATCTAAAGAAGAAATTTGTTACGATGAGGGTGGTGAGACACTGGCCCAGGTTGCCCAAAGAGGTGGTCACTGCCGCATCCCTGGAAACATTCAAGATCTGGTTGGAACTTGAGCAGGACTCTGAGCAACCAGGTCTAGTTGAAGATGTCCCTGCTCGTTGCAGGGGAGGTGGATTAGAAGAGCTTTAAAGGCCCCTAAAATTCTGCCCAGGGAAGGGGTTGAGGCACCATCGCTGGAGGATTTAGAAGCCAGGCTGCCATAGAGCTTAGAGACATGGTTTAGTGATGGTTTCTATCAGAGTTAGGTTGATGGTTGGACTCGATGATCTTAAAGGTCTCTTCCAACCCAGCCAATTCTATGATTCTGTGCTGGTCTTCTGGTCCATCCACCTGTGGTTCCTGTTGCTTTGTGCTACTGGACTATAGCAATTCGCCCTGTTCTCTTGATAATAAAGATTGATTGTCCTACACTGTATAGCAGTAGCGGGGATTATTTTCATTATTAGGTTACCTGGGGTTCACATCTCAGCAGCTGACTCTCTTCAAAAGACTGAAAATCACTTCAGAAAATACTTTGTTTAGTCAAGCAGAAAAAAGCTCTTTTCACAGAAGTATAATCCAGGCTGAAAAACCAAGGAGAGGGCTTTGAAAAATGAGGATATACTTATCTGGAAAATACCACTTCTGACAGGAGAAGCAGCTGAGAAAAACTGGTTGCTTAAGACTAATTAGAGAGTTGTAGCATGATTTAGTTCAAAGAGATGCGGAACTGAACTAAGATAAGGAAAAAGCCCACGGCATTTATTACTGACAACTGGATCCATGAAGCCGGAGGGGCCACTGGGCAAATTATCTGAGGGCTGTAGGTGCCTGTTACTAATTACAAATGGTACAGTGGGACCATGAAATGATCAAATAGGTTAATGCAAGATTAGGGCTGAGCTAGTTGTGATAGGAAGTCCCCTCTCAAGTATGGACACCTGAGCCAGGACCGGAGGAATGGACTCTCTCTTCCACGCTGGTCCCAGGGGACACAGGACACCACAGGGCACGTTTCTCCCCTTGCGATTCCTCACCCTGGCTGCCAGGCACTTGTTTGTAAATTTTTTCTTCAGAAAGCAAACCTGGCTCGGAGTGGTATGTGCCTGATACCAGAGGCGTTAACTTGATGACCTCCAAAGGTCCCTTCCAACCCAACCCATTCCATGGTTCTCTAACACACGGGAGGCAGGAACTGTTCCCACCAGAGACAGGCTCCTGTGCAGAGCTGGGTAAGCCAGGAATGTATATGGAAAATAAACCCACCGAAACCCGCTCGTTTTTGGAGGGCATGCAAACGCACATCCATATTTTCCTTCCCATTTGGGGCTTTTGCTATAAAATTAGGCAGTTCTCTTTTAATTAGTGGATCGAGTCTTGTGTTGAAACTCCAACCATTTCACACCCTTTGGGAAAGAAACGGGAAAACACTGCATGGTTCTCTGTGCCACCCTTTGGTATGTCACACCAGAGCCCTACTCCATGCCTTGGAGAAGGAAAAGACAAAAAAAGAAAAAAAAAAGGGACACAAAAAAAGAGAAGAAAAATAAAGAGAATTACACACTGTCCCGTTTCATCCCCTTTCCTTCCACAGCGCAGCAAGAGCACCTCTGTTGGCACCTTGGCTGTGGCTGTAACTACTTCTGCACACACGTCTAAGCACTACTTCTACTGAACACTGAAACTCACCTGCAGCAGGGACAAACGACGACAAAACACAGGGAAGAAGTAACTCAAGGGCACTCTGAGTCCTCGTGGGCACACACTTACATCTATACCCTGAAATTTCAAAAATCATTATGGGGGCCCAAATCCTTCTTTATTTGCAAGGGAAAAGCTAATTATCTATAGCACCCTGCAAGCCAGAGATGGGGAACTTCCAGATCAAGAAGCCCAAGGATGAAAGTTTCAGTCACAAATAAGACATTTTCTGGCTAGAAATGGTATTCATCAAGAGAAACTTTATTTAAATGTAACGTGCCTGTGAAATATTTATGATAGCCTTATGGCAAAACATGTATTTCTGTAGTTTACTGGATAGGAAATTAAGCTTAAATTTTAACTGTATCCTACCAAGGAAGGTGTTTGCTTTTGAACTGTCAGTTGTGACTCCGTTATTGGCTTAAGAAGCTCCATCTCTTTCATTACATGATTCTGAGCAGAAAACATCGTGTTTGGGACCTGCTTCTAATTATGACTTCCCCCTCCCTTTTTCCGTAGGAAGCACAATTACTGCTGCTATGGAGACAAGTGTAATTCAGTCAAGATGTGGGTCAAAGTAGTACTTGGAAGGCAAAGATTTACCAAAAAGTATCCTTTCTGCTATCTGTCCTCTCCTGGAGAAGGATCCTCTCTCCATCTTCCCTCCCTGACCTCCATCACCATCTGCTGCCTCAAGGAAGAAATCTGAAGATCTCTCCCTCTTGCAGGGGGGGTGACAACGGGGGACCTTCACGTGCCACAGTGGAGCTACCTGTTGGACACAAAGGGATGGCATCCCCTGAAGGACAGGTTCAGTCACCTCCTCTGCAAGGCTGTTTCTGCAGATTGTAAAGGAACACAGCTCGGGGTTGAGGGGAGAAACCTCCTTCTAGCTTAGAGCATGAAAACTGTGCCTTATTTTTCGGGGCATGCCATTTATTGTTAATTAGCGGCAGAACTAACTGTGCAAGAAGCACCTTCTGAATTTTGAAGAATAGTACTTTTTCCAAAGACTCCCCAATTTCCAAAGAATCTCCCACAGAGAGCCCGAAAAGGCATTAAGGGAAGGCAAGTACAATTATCTGGGCCTGGAGGAAATGAATTGATTAGAAGTGGTACAGGATGGCCCTGCGCCTGCCTGCAACAGAAGCAGAGTCATTGCTGGTAATTCCAGACAAACAGTTAATATCAAAGGCAGATATTTCATGACCGAAGTTGTAGCATTTAGAGTCTTTCTAAGCCAGGAGACAATCCAGGCAGCCCGGACTGTACGCTCATCCCAGCAGGATCATCTCGCTCCATCTTTTTCCTCGCCCATCTTTACCCTGAGCATATAAACCAATGGAATTGTCTGTACTATCCATTGTGGTCAAACCAGCTGCTATTCCTTCACCCTTTGGACTTTCTCACCTCATGTAATTACTTACCAGGATGCTCTCAGACTTGTAACCAGTTCAGGTTCTTCTTCCCCACATTCCCAAACGCAGATTTTCTAATGCTGTGGGTACGCGGGTAATCTGGTCAAATTGCAGCTTTTCTCTTTCTGCCCTTAAAACTGAGATTCTTGTATACCTCCTGATGACTTCAGTTTCCTTTTTTTTCCCCTGACACCCAGGAGTTACGTGGGTTCACTTCTAGCTCATTACGCCAAAAGGACCAGCAAGTGGCTTTTAGCAGAGAAAAGAACAAATAAACTCCTGAGAGAAGGAGGCTGGTAGTCGTTTCTTTAGTGACACTGATAATTTGATCAAAAAACTTGACAAATAGAGCTTGACCTCCCACAGAGGTGATGCTTCTGGTGAAATCTGTGTTGCTTTTCCAAAACAGAAATGGCCTGTCCCTATGTAGTTCCGTATTTTTGACTGTAAGGAGCAGAATTCAAAGGCAGACACAATTTCATTCCATGTTCCAATATTCACAATATTCCCTTACGTCCCCGAGAAACGTTCCCAAACGCTGCAGGTGTTTGAGGAAACTCTCCGGTTCCACACGCCGCTGATTTCTGAGGGGATGCTGCTCTTTCCTCCTCACCTCTCTCTCTGCTCCCACTCGTTGCCAAGCAACTCCAGCCATTCCCCAGGACCTGCCTTTCAACCACCAGAGCTTAAACCACTGCCCTTTACTGAGAAAATACAAGTTTAAGAATGAAAACAGACGTGGCCAAACCAGAAACGCGCCCTTCCCTTTAGGGCCTGGATCATTTATTTCGTGGGAACCTCGGAGATGGCAGTTTGTCTGTTGGCAACGAACCACAGGATCGCAGGAGGGTTGAGGTGGGAAGGGACTTCTGGAAGTCACCTCGTCCAAGCCCCCGCTCAAGCAGGGGACACCCCAAGATGACTGCCAGGAGTGTGCCCAGGTGGTTTCAGACTGTCTCTGGGGTGGGAGATTCCAGCACCTCCCAGGCAACCTGCTCCATCACAATCACAGCGAAGAAGCGTTTCCCGATGTTCACTAGAACCTCCTGTGCTTCAGGCTGTGCCCATGGCCTCTGGTCCTGTCCCTGCACCCCACCGCTAAGAGCCTGGCTCCGTCCTCTCTGCACCCTCCCTTCAGGTATTCATATATTACCCAAACCAGCAACTGTTAAGAGCACACTTCAAAAAAGTGTGCAAGGAAGTTTTTCAAAGTGCTAGGAAACCTCAGTAGGTCCCCCCTGCTACTTCTAACCAAATGTAAAATTGCCAAAGAGCACCACCCAGCCATAAAACACACCTTAAAAATAAGGTGTCTGCTTTAGGCGCTGCTGCAGGTGCCGGAAGAGCCCCCCAGACACCGTCAGCAGCCCCAGTAACGGACACACAGAGAAAATCAGGTATTGACAAGAACACCAGCTGATCCGTTACTTCTCGTCCAGCATCTACAGATTGGAGCTGCATTCTGTTATCTGGGTAAACCACATCCTCTGGACCGCTTTAAGCACCGAAATTCCCAATAAGCTCAGAAGGAGGATCAATAAACCGCGCTTTGCACCGGTGCCTTTTGTAAGATGTCAGCAAGACCACTCAAAGAGCACACACAGGTTTCAAAATCCACTTTTCAGTCTGTTTTGTGTTTCTCTGATACAACCTAAGGTCCTCTCGGAGCCAGCTTTAGAAGGTGCTCACAGCACAGTGGAACCAGGCAGGTAAAAACATGCTCTTAGCATTAACTAATAAAATCGTGAGCAGGTACCACACTAAGCACACATGAGCCACAAGACAAAGAGTAACTGCTAACTATACATGTGGTGCGTAAATGCTACAGAATTGTCTATATTTTTTTAATACCACAAGGGAAAAAAAAAAACCAAAGAGTGTTTAATTTGATGACTGCCACGAAGGATTAAAAATGTTTAGAAATAGCTCGTTTATTGTTTCCGTGATTGTTGCCCAGAAGTGGCTGGTGCCCGATAGATCACAGACCATCACCAGGAGGGAGGTGTTCCTGGAACGGGTCAGAAAGAGAGAGGGAATTAAACAAAAAGAAGTAATGCTACAAAACAGAAAAATCCTGCCTTCACAGACCAGCGTTTCAGAACAGAGGAAGCTTTAAAAAAGTTTATTTAGTATGAAAAGCTGGGCAGGCCAATGAAGGGATAATTTGAAGAGACTACTCACAAAAATAGAGGGGGGGGAGGAAGACAGAGCGTGTTAATTAATGTCATATAAGAAATGCAACGAGCTGCACAGTGAGAGGAACTGTTTCATTTGCCAAGAGTCCCCAGAAGCAAAGTCAAGTGGTGCTAAGGGGTGGTGAGTCTTCCTTAAGACAGTCTGTCCATCAGAAATCTATAGAACTTCTCAGAAAAAAGAAAAAAACAAAACAAAACTGCTTTAAGGAATACCTTTTCTGGAGCTCACAGGTTTCTCCGGCAGAGAAAATGGGGCAAGGCACTCACAGAGTTTTGTGACATGCTCCACATGTGAAATTCGTCCTGCTTTTCAGGACACAGAACCTACTTTCTATATTTAAAGAAATGCAAGGTTTAATTTAATATTCTTTTCAAGTTTCCTCTGAAAGGGCTACACAATAAAACTACTGTATTGTAAAAGATCGGTTTTGTCTGTTCAAAATGTCTCCTCCACGCAGTGGAAATGGAGGCACGTTCCATCAGCCAACCTACTCCCCAGCCCCGCGACACCCAGCAAAAGATCCCGTAACCATCAGAAACGGCACTTATAACCCTCAAAGGAGTCTTCTCTTACTGATTTACAATGATAGACAGTTCCACTGCTGAACCTTCTTGTAAAATGTGGAGCAGGAATCCCGTCTGTGTCTGTTCACATACTCGGCGGGGACGGCATGAATAAGAGATGTGACACGACTCATCCATATGCAGGATTGTCCCTTCCCCACACCAGTGAGCTCTGCGGTGGCCCTTTGCGCTCCACGGCGCTATGAGAAAGGGAAAAAGGAATAAACCAAACGCCTGCAGAACGACAAAGTGTCTAAAGATACACAGCCAGCCAGCTCTCAAAAAAAATGAGATAAATCTTCTTCAAAACAATGTTCAAAGAGCAGTTCTTTAGGCTACAGTTAATGCAAAGAATAACTCGTCGTTGCCGGGCTGGAGATAACCATTCCAAAAGTGGGAAACAACCCTGAGGTGCTGTAAAACTATACAGCATCACCAAAATCATTGGAGCAGGGACAATTTGGACTCTCTGAGGAGCTACATCCAAGATTCTTAAAATAGAATAGAGTAGTTCCAGTTGGAAGGGACTTACAACCATCATCTAGTCCAACTTGCTGTTGGAGAAGTGTATCCAGTTGGAGGTTTAGCTTGTATCGTCCTCATTAGTGACGCTCCCGTCAGCCCAGATCTTCTCACCATCCGTCCGCGGGGAGCAGACGTGCCTCATCCTCATCCCTCAACGCTCATAGAGCCTGCTCTTTCAAAAAGGGGGTATCTCTCCCGGAGGAGCAGACGTAGATATAGCCTATTTCACCACCACGATGAAGAGTTTCTCATATGGTCTTATTCAGCTTCACTACTTTGGGCGATAAGCTTGGGAGAGCACATCAACTAAGAATTTAAGAACCTGCCAGTGACCACAGCAAGTCCCAGTAGATTTTGTTCTACGCTGGAGAGGCCGGCACACCACTACATCTCAAAACACTTATGCAGAACCTGACTTGCAATGACATTTTTCAGCATAAAGTTGTAAGCATATTTAAGAATAACTAGGACAGCTGTTGGCTCCAGCCTAAAATTACAGAAGAGCATCACTGTCTCATTTAACTTCGTGTCTTCAAGCATCCAACACTGGAAGAACATAAGGCTTAGAGAGGTACTAAATTTTTTCTACATGGAGAAAAGGAAGGAGCCGACCGTGCAGGAATTTCCTTCCAAGCCTGACAGGAAAGGCGAGGGGTGAGCTATTTGCAAAAACCAAAAATAAGAACACATTCAATCTGCATCTACATAAAAACGGATAAAAGATTTATTTGCAAGAGGTGATCCCACAGCAGACCCAAAAGCACAAACTCAGTCTTGAAGAGTCATCTGTTCTCATTTTACCTTCTTTTTCTCCTCCAGCACAGATTTTGCCATTGAAGAAGGTGAGATTATCAGCGGCTGCCCCTGACACAGAGCCTCTCTGCACTTGCACAGAGCAGACAGAAAAGAGTAACGTTATCTGCTTCCCCACACCATCGCTGCTGACACATCCAAAACCCCCAGAATAAGGACTGCTTCTTGCGTCCGCAGCAGAATTCAACCCCCAGGCTCCACAAGCCAGTTCATCCATGACCTCTGCTTTGACCAGCAGCCAGCTGGGGCTAGCAGCCAGACCTGCCTCTTGCCAATTAAAGCCGCAGTTTCTCTGGCGCGAACGCTCCCTGAGCAGCCCAGCGCCTCCATTCCACCACGGAACCAGCCGTTTTTCACAAACACACAGCGACCTGCGAGTCTGAATCTGTGTAACACATTACCAATCCCCTCAGACAGCCAACCAACCTGGAAACCCTTTTTTTTTTTTTTTTTAATCTTTATGCTAAAACAAATCACAGCGAGCTTGTACCACGGTGATACAGAGCAGGTTGTGATGCAGCTCAGCAGCTGGAAGCGGTCTTTTCACACCGTGCCATTACAAACAAAGCTCACTCATTAGACTTGAAAGGATCAATAATTTGTTATATTGGCTAAGTTTACAGACCGACCTTTAAAATTAGTCATAGAATCATAGAATCGTCTAGGTTGGAAGAGACCCTTGGGATTGAAAAAAAGATCTGGTTTACACTCCTGGACTTGATAAAACTACGACTCCCTCAAGGCAAAGAGTATTTGTTCCTTTTGAAGAGGGCCTATCAGTGGCCATGTGTAAATCAGTTCATCAGCAGTTGACCATCAAAAATTCTGCTACCATGAACCAATTAAACCTCGATAATCAACCACAGAGCAACTGGGAACCGAGCGAGAGGTAAGGATTCTGAGCAAAAGCGAACCAACCCCGTGTATGAACACGCGGCTGCAAAATAAACCATCTCAGTCTTTTACTGCAGAGATTCCAACACGGACAGGAAGATCACGACAACGTTTTATCCCAGTCCTTCCTCTCCTCTCCAGTCTATTCCTTCGCTGTTCCTCTCCGACCGCGCTCCTTTCCCAGCACTTCACCAGCCGGTTATTGCTAATCCAGAAGCAGCACAGAAAACACAATTAGAACTGAAAAGGTAATGAGGGAATTACCTGTGGAAAGAAGATTGTGGCAATACCTTTAACCTGACACGCACCAGCTCTGACAGCAGGCACTGAACGTGGGTCAGAAATACTAAAAGAGCACGTATGGGAAGGAATGACTGGAGTGGTATAAGCAGAAATAAGAAAGGGCAGGAATGAACTAAAATCTTTGTGAACTATTAACGTTAGGAGAGATGGAAAAGGCCCTATAGATCTTGAATTTCACTGTTACATACGATGCCATCTTTAGGTGCCGCATATACAAGCGCTGACAGACAGAAGAGAGACAAATTAGTTTGACAGATCCTCTCTCTGGTCACAGACTTTTGCTCTGTCCTTCATGGCAAAGTCACAAGCTTTCAGGAATGGAGCGACCGTCAGTTTTCCACATCACTACCCCATCGCCATTCTCCAAGTATCGTAATCCAGGTAAAGTGCTGCCAATAAGCTCATATTTACATTTAAGAGAAGCTTACAGAATCATAGAATGGTTTGGGTTGGAAGGGACCTTAAAGATCATCCAGTTCCAAGCCCCTGCCCTGGGCAGGGACACCTCCCACCAGACCAGGTTGCTCAAAGCCTGGATTATAAGTATCCTTCTGGTTAAAAATCCCTTCTAATTAACTTGTGTAAAGGCTTAGGCCTAACAAGCATAACTGTGAAGTCCTAAAACTAATACAGTTTCACAATGGTTTATTCCAAATATTTGCAGCCTCAATTAAAAGAAAAAAAAAAGTAGTTTTTGTTGCTAGACTGAAGTGTGCTGCTACAGGAGCCACCTACCAGGTGGGACAGGTTGTCCCCCCAATCCAATAGTCTGCCCTGTGCCTGGTAAATGAGCCATTTAGCTCGTTGGGTCTTAATCCTTCTGACGTAACAGAGAAAATGAGTCCCATCAACCTGGAAACGTACCTCTTGTAGATCTTCCCTCTACAGAACGAAGCCTATAGCAAATCGTGTATCTTGTATGTGAGGATGAAAACTCCTTTCTGATGCCACTCATCGTGATTTTATGCCTTGGAGTCTGGAGCAATTACCGTGTCTATCCAAGCACAGGGGTGGTTACAGGACTCCGCTCTTATTAAAATGGCACAGAACTTAATTTGCCTCCTTAATTATCAAGCTGGAGAAGCACCAGCGCACGCTGCTGATGCGGTCTCTGCCTGCCCCTCGTTATCGTTTGCACGGCAGGGACACTGGGGCATCCCCATCGGAAGGAAGAGGATCCCCTTTGTGGCGCAGGGGCTTGAACCTCAGCAGAAGAAAACCATTTCTACTCAAGGAGCAAGTCCCAGATGTGACATTTCCCCCGCGGTGGTGATCAGAGCACATCTTCAACAGACCTTTCGAAACTGGCACAGCTCCAAAGTCTCCAGAGTGGCAATTTATCCGCGCAACTGTCGGAGGAGATCCACTTGTAGCCTTGTGTACAGACCAGCAACATTACAATGCCTCTAGTTAGCAAGAAGCCTTTTAGCAGGAAAAGCCATCAGTAAACATTAAAAAAAACCCAGCACAAATACACCAAACAGAAAAAGTCTCTCAAGCCTGAAAACACTGTCCCATTTGGATCAGGAATTCCTGACTCACCGTAGGCGTTCTCCTGGTGCTGCCTTCCAGCAGCTCCCCTCCTCCCCTAATCTCAGAGCCTCTGCAAAGGGAAGGCAAAGTAAAGCTAAATTTAACTCTCTCTACACCCACAACCAGGTAAGAGACACCCTACTGAATACAAATAGTCTCAGTTGACCTCAAAATTTAGAACGAAATGGTATTTTCACCCATACGTAAAAAAGTAAACCCACCTTTGTTTTTATTGCACGAGAAGCACTGTTGAGTAAGAGATTTAACTAATCCCCGGGAGCAGGTTAATCTGTGGAGAGAACCGTGCGTGGGTAGAGCCCACGGCTGGTACCTCTGCTGTAACGGTGGCGTCACCATCCGCAGGAGGAAGTAAAAGTGGAAACTGGAGTGAATGGACTCCTTTGATTCCCCTCTGCTGCAAATAATTCACACTAAGAAACTCTAGATATGTTTTCTGGATAAAACAGGAGCTCATCTCTGAAGAACAGAAAAAATGCTGAATAAGGCCTTTTCTACAGCCTGCTCCCCAGAGCAGAAACCTGGGCTCCAGGAGCGAGAAGCCTCCAGAGCGTGTTTGGACTTGGCCGATCCTGCGGCTGAGAGCAGACCCGGGACAGGACATTCTTCTATCATTTCTTAGTATCTTTACAAAGATGGGTTTTCCATTTCTCCGGGCGCGTTCCAGCAGGCACATCTGGCAGCCCATTGCAGCGCGAACAGCGTTTATGAGCTCTCCCTGCATATGTTCTGCATCCAATGACATCATGCGCGGCGCAGCCTGCCAAAGCTCAGTCTCTACCGTACAGACCACCAGAACAGAGCCGCAGAGCCCCCCCGGGGAAGAAGGGCTAACGTCCAACCCGAAAGGTTTTCCCCTTGCAAAACCTTATTTAATGCTTCATCTGCTGGGCTGCGTTCTCTCCCGCTCACACCCATTCTATTTCCCATCTACGGGAAAACAGTTTTCAAATAATTCCTAAATAGCTTATATTTTATCCTGCCTGTAAACATTTTCTCTTCGCACAAGGCTGTAACTTCTCTGAGCACAACATGCCTTTTCCCTACTATTCACAGTGGGTTTTTAACCCTTTAACAACCTGAAATCTGGAAAAATCTTTATTCCCCCCCCCACCTCCCCAAGAAAACCCCTATATTTGTTTTTCTTTGCTATGGGTAACAGTAGGTGATGCAGTACGGGTCCATTGTTCTCTGGAGAGGAGATCGATGGCTCAGCCCGAGTGATGCCCATCACTTACTCGTGCCCATCACTTACCACAGCGAGGAAGGGCACTTAAGAAAACAGGTTTTACCTTGTAGGACAAATCAGAAGAAAAATAATTCTATTCTCAAAAAAATGTTTGCGCTCAGTCGTAACTAAATCTGTCCAGACCTTTTAAAGATAAAAAGGCAGAGATGTGCCCAAGATGAAAGGCTCATGACTTAGACGCTCACCAGCGACGTGGGAAGCCCTGAGCTCAGGAGCTGCTGCCGGGTCAGAGCGAAGCCTCTCCATCTCAGCAGCTTCTCCCTGATCGCGGTGACGAAGACGTCGACGCGTCGTGACCCACAGCATAAGGGAGGATTCCAGTTACTCTCTAAAACGTACATATTCCACTACACATAAACCGTGTGAAACGTATTATTGGGGAAGTTTGTACTCTGTGCTCATCATCCATGAGGTCACGATCACTCAAAGGACTTCCAAAGGCAGTAATTCACAGCTATTTATCACTTATATTTCCTCTATTTCGCTTCATACCATTTTTGCAGACATTGAGAGATACCATATATACACACATGCATTCACAAACACACAAACATTCATTTTTTTGAAGCTTTTCCATTTTCACTGCAAAAGAAAGAGGAAAACAGTTTTATTTATCATGTCATTTCATAAAGCTGCCTGACAAGTTTCAGTAAGAGTGCCCACATGCACTAATNAAAAACAGTCAACCTTTTTAGCACCTACCCTGAAAATTCGGAAATGCTTCTTGCTATAGTTTTGGTAGAAACTGGTATCAGACAATCCTAGCTTAGAAAAACTATAATGACAGCTTTTGTCTCTTCCAAACCAGTATTCGTCATTCACGCAGTCTGTAGAGGAGGAGGAAGTAAATCAGAGAGAGCACACAGAGTGCAGGAGGTTATTAACTATAGCACTACAGAATGATGCCAAATGCTAGTACGCGGGCTAACAAAGACAAGATTCTTCCTATACAATCAAGTTTATTTGTCTGAATTCAGACAAAGCACTGTGCACTATCAACACCTTGCACAGCATTTTAATAACTTTATCCTCTTCAGTAATAGTAGAGCTTTCGGTTCACCTTCAGCAGTACAGACTCATAAGATCTGGAGAATAAATCTTATGAGGAGAGGCTGAGGGAGCTGGGGGTGTTCAGCCTGGAGAAAAGGGGGCTGAGGGGAGACCTTCTGGCTCTCTCCAACTCCCTGAAAGGAGGGTGTAGCCAGGGGGGGTCGGTCTCTTCTCCCAACTCACAGGCCATAGGACGAGGAAACGGCCTCAAGTTGCTCCACGGGAGGTTCAGATTGGAGATTAGGAACAAAATTGGCACTGAAAGGGTTATTGCACCTTGGAATGGGCTGCCCAGGGCAGTTGCTGAGGCACCATCCCTGGAGTTTTTCAAAAGCCAGGTTGCCATAGAGCTTAGAGACATGGTTTAGTGACGGGTTTTATCAGAGTTAGGTTGATGGTTGGACTCGATGACCTTAAAGGTCCCTTCCAACCCAGACAATTCTATGATTCTATAAATTCTCCTTGATATCTTAGGCAGACCACCGTGTTCCAAAAAATTGTACCCCCCAGACACAAACTATCTACACTGCACATCTGCTTTTAGGAGCATATGTCTGGACTTGATGGTCTTTAAAGGTCCATCCAACCTGAGCCATTCGGTGACTCTACATTACAATAGGCGTGGAATATGGACTGGAAGCTCACAGAGGACCAAGTTCTCTATTGGTGTGAACAACAGACATTTCGTAATAGTCTTCCACCGGTTTGCAGTGTTCAACACGCCTGCAACATGTGGTAGAGGCCTCCTCGCTGGCTATTAAACTTGCTCTGCGTGCAATATAGGCATTGCTGGAATGTAAATAGTTCTCACATGGTGGTGTTATTTCTGATATAGGCCTGTCTGTCCCACTTCTTATTATTGAAAAGTACTACTCAACCCTACTTACGTCCCTCGGCCTCTGCCAAGAAGCTGGGAGTCACACCAGCCCCATTCCGACTCTTCCATTTGTAACACATCTAATGAGCAGATGGTTAATTTTTGTGAGGGGGGAATAAAAAAAGAAAACAACTTTTGCTGGTGTAAGTGTTTGGGAGTGCTTTAGTTTTTAAAAGGCAGTTGTTTTGGACAACTGCTCAAATTCCTGATTGCAAATTTAGCTTTCTCTACATTACTAGAGAAATATTCATATCCTGTATTTGTTTTCAAGTAAAATAGAAACCTGTTAGGTATTATCGAATGTTTTTAGATATTTAGCAGGTGGGAAATGTTCCAAGACTAACAAAATTTTCTTGTGCCTGGTTCCTGTGTATAACCAGCAATAAAGTCCTTGGACTTCTTGATCACAAAGGGTATGTGTTTTTCCATCTTTATTATTGCCACCTCATTAAAAGACAGTAGATGAAGCACTTGTGCAAAGATGAGGTAAGTACCTCCTCTCTGCAGTGAGTTTCTCAAGCACAGTCTTAGACTGGACCTGAAGGCCACGCAATACATGAAGCGTGAATATTTGAACAGTGAAAAGAAGAAACTAGACCTAACAAGTCTACTGGTTCCCAATTACAATTTTTTCTCCATTCAGCTGAAGAGACGAGGGTTTCCTTCAGGCACTGAGGGACTGGGGTGCTCGCCAAAGTAAGAGAAATAATTAGATAACAAACTCTCTGTATGTTGGACTGAGGATCTTGGGGATTTGTAGCAATACGTAAACGTATTCTCAGAGGCACCTAAGCCAAAACATAAATATTGCTTTCTTTATCTTTGCTGTGATAAAATACAAAAACTTAAGCTAAATGAACATAAAGCCCCTCTAGAGGCCTCAGCATGTAAAAGACCAGCCACCTCACCGCACTTACCTTACTGGAAAAACTGTCTTCATTTCTCAGATTAATAGAACAAAGATTTGTAGCTTCTTTCTGTTTTACAGTGCAATTTTATAAAACATGAATTCACAGGAGCTGCAGTGAAATACAGATGATTATTTCCATTCAAATTTTAAATTTCCCTATTTTATTAAGCACCAAGAGCAACACAATGTGCAACGTATTTACAAATGCATAAAAATATTTATAGCTCCAGAAATGATTTATCACTGTACTTAACAGTACTGAGCACTCTAAGTCACCAAAAAGAAAAATTACCTTTCAGGGATTTTTTTTGGTCTAGTTCAAGTACAATTTTGTGTGGGGAGGCAGGAGGAAAAAGGAAAAAAAAAAAAGCATTAGTATTTAGGAGGAGAAATTGTGTGAGATAAGTAAGAGACAATGGATGTTTCTGAGCCAGAACGGAGTTGCTGGTTGGGATCATTAACTAATAGCTCCGACGCTTATGACTCCTCTCTCTGCAGATTTCAGACTCAGCCTCGTTCTTCAGCGTGGCCCAAGTGTGAGACAAAGCAGAACAAACGTGGGAGGGCATGAAATCACACAGGCAACCCATTTCTTTTTTATTCTCTGGAATATTAATTTAGGCTCTAAAAAGCTCTGTTTACTATACACACTCCTCTTATTCACATTCCTTTTCTGCTGCGTTCCCGATTCTGCTACAGCTTTCCAAAGCCGTGCTGACTGTACATTGCAACACCAAACATTTCCCTCTGCACTTAAGTGCACATATTTTCTGCTTTGAAACCTAGGAGGGTTCAGTGCTATAGCTCTCCTTTCCCAAACAGTTACCGAATCCATTATTTCTAGGCACACTTTTATAGTGCGACCAAATCCAAGAAGCTGACATTTTTTATTTAGTACCCATGGGCTATAATCATGAAAAATTTACTCCCTGAAATACAGTTGCACGCATTTCATATCCACCCGACTCATGATAAAAAGTAATTTCCTTGAACATGCTGGTAACAATGGTAACTTAACGAAATGTACCCACATAAAATAAACATGAGCGCGTAGCACATCTGAATTCTCCAGAGTGAAAGTACTACTCCGTGTTCCTAGCAAAGATGTAAATGAGTAAGAGGCCTTGAAGCTTGTCACACATCTCCAAAGGCACGGGAGGGGATTCAGGGAAACTGTCATTAAAATAAATCGCTATTAGTGAGTACAAACCTCTAATAACACTATGGCTCGCTGCAGGAGAACTATCAGAGGCAAAACCAAGATGCCCAAGCAGTGAAAAACAAAAGCTAATCAAGGAGCTCACGTGTATTCCTGCGTGATAACTGCGGGAGGCTGAAGGTTACAATTACAACGGAATCTAATATTAGATTGATGGGTTTCCGGCCCCTACGCATCTGATAAAAGAAAAGCAAAGGAGGACCGGGAGGACCGTCATTTTTCATTTTGGCCCAGTGAAGACTGACTTATGATCTGAGAAACAATAACAAGAAAATAAAGCTAAGGGAACGTGCCCCAAATTACCCCCAAAGCCCAAGGGGTGTGTCGGTGGGAGGCTGTGCCCAGGGGGGCTGTCAGCAGCACCCCACCTGAACCTCACCCCGGGACGGCCGCAAAACCACACCAGCTTCTCACACAGCTCTTCAAATGATGAAACTAAATTCTCCCAAGTGCTGTGGTTCTATAGGACAAATGGGCTCAGAAATTGTTAAGTTCTTGAGGAGAAGTCCATCAGCGATAATGAAAATACAACAGCTCAGATGCAACCCCTAGGGCAGAACGCACCTGCATCTCTCTGACAGCCATCACGCAGGAATGTTTGCCAGGAACATGTTCCTGTGTCCTTAAACATCCCATACCCACCAGTGTTTAAACTCCATTCCGTTCCACTCAGTGTGATCCCACATGGCAGTTCTTACAGAAGAAGAGTTGATTTCACCATCAGTTGGCTGAAGGAACAGAGCATTCGAAGAGACAGAGGGCGGCTTTCTCCACTCTTCACTGACTACCCTGTACTACAAAAGTTGTTCATGTTATTACCCTTATTTGTTCTTTTTCAAACAGAATAAAAATTGGAGATGACAAAATAAATCCTGTAAAGAGGAGTTCAGATTGAACTGATGCCAGTATTGATGGTCGTGATTCCTGTGTCCTCAGCAGGACCTTAACATACCTCTCTGCTAGACGTGCCTGGTCTTGCTATGATCTTACAAAGGCTCACTGTCTTGTGGTCAGAATAATCACGAAGGACTGCTTTTGAAACAGAAATGCTCTGTGTGTGCTACAAAAGTAAACTGTCCCGTTTGTCTTCTACTTTGTTTTACAACCCTCATTTTGGAGCTGTCTCTAGCACCTGAAAGACACAGCGTAATTTCAGCTAAACACTGAAGAGCAGTAGAAGCAAGGTCAGAAAAGTTAAGAACATTCACGGAGCTGAGAAATATTGGGCATTTCATATACAACAATTTTATAAAGATATGGCCACAAGTATTCATTGCAGAGGTTCGTAACAAAAATATTCATATTAGCAGGAATTTGATATGAATGGAAATGCACATGCACAAAAGCTTTGGGAGAAATAAAACAAGGGGTAAAAGGCTAGCACAGATTAATAAGGAAGAACACCGTTTTCTGTTACTTCTCCTCGCAGTAGTACTGAGGAATATGTTGTATTATGTTACAACCACAAGGTCTGTACTCTCACCAAACCACAGCACAGAGACTTACCAGCCCAAGAACCTGTACTTTTAACATCACGAGGATGAGAAAAACTTTGCAGCACATCACAGGTGCCATTCCTTCTCCAATTAGCCCCCCAGGAAATCAGACATGTACTTTGAACGAACATGGAAACCAGACAAGGAAAAGCAATTTTGCCTAAGATTTATGGAAAATGAAGCAAGAAACAGTTTGAAGCAAAGGACCACACTGTAACAACTACTGACTTTTCAAGCATATAAGAAGATCTTTGTGAAGGAGAAAAATCTGCAAGCAGATAGCCACAATGAGGAAAATACAGGCTATATAACCCATGGCAAAAATTACATCTCCTTTTTCACTCTGAAAACGGATGGAAAATTATGCCCAAAGTAGGTATTTAATGCAGTGTTTCAAGAAGCTTCCTTTTCACTTCACGTACGAGATGAGCTTCAATTAACAAAGGTTTTATCAAAGTACATTCTCTCTGCGTTAGCATGCAGAAGAACTAGGGCTTGCTATACATTTTTGAAGAAGTTCATTAAAAATGCATCATAAACCCATAAATTTAACATTTGTCCAAATAAAAAGTGGGTTTTCCACTACAGGAAGTGAGCAGAGGTCTGTCTAACACATGACTGCACTGTATTAACTCAAACACACAAAAAAATAAAGGAATAGTTTTCAGTTACGGGCCTGTTGAGCACATTGAACAGGATCTTACCAGTGCCCAAAGTAAGACTAAGAAAACCCATCAGATACACAGTTTGGTGAGAATATTCTCAAATACTGGAACACTGACAAAAAAGAATGCCTTTATTATACTTTTTTATATACATCAATATTCATATGAGCTATTATTTCTATGAGCTGGCTCCTCAACAGCTTTAGAATGAAAAAAGCAACCCAAGAATTCACTCACCACTGCCAACGGCTGGGAAAGTCATCAGAAATTATAAAAATAACTGCACTGAAGAGCTTACAAATCTTGTATTTCATGTTTGGGAACTTATGACAGACTTCTAATAACTTGTAGAGAAATTCAGTTATTTGACTTCCAGGACACAAACTTGACATTCCAAAGTGAAGGGGAAAAGGAAAGAGTTCAAAATTAACTTAAATCCAGAAAATACAAGCGAAACTAGAGCATCTGGTCACTATATGATGGAAATGACGGTATTGTTCAACTTTTACTTTTTTTTTTCTTTTTTTTTCTTTTTTAAATTTCAGGGGCAAATTCTCTATTAGTGGATAATAGCCAAACTATTAATAATTGAGTTCTGTTGTTCCATGTAACAGAAAGACTTTATAATTTGCCCTTTGGAGCAAAGGAGAGATCATGTACATTCTCATGTAGCCCTCACATCCTACTCGGCTCCAGGGAAGTGAGATGGTCGGAATAACGTTACCTGAATAAACCCTGGTTGGTGCTGGAAGGCCAATAAGGTGAAACTGTTAAGCCACAAACACACCTTCAGCTGTTATGTAGCTCTCCACAAACCCCACCGCTAATGAGTTGCGTTTTCTTGCTCTTGGCACAGTGCCGTATACTGTGTAAATGGGGTAATTAAGTGTTTCCTACTGACTTGTTAGTCAAGGCAATTTTCTGCTTTCTCCATTTTTATCATTTTCTCTTGTCTACCTGTTCTCCCAAACTCTCCATTTCATTTAATTTCCTCAGTTGAGGTGGCAGGACTGTGACGAGGGTCCAGTGATGCCCAGGCGTGCCGTGCTGCATCAGCCCACAAACCCAAACAAGAGACGCAGGTTTCCAACAGCATTCCTGTCTGTTACAGAAGAATCCGGGTCCAGCATCCTCCAATCCCCTCCTCTTCTTCACTGCCCGACAGCCACCTACCGGTAGCTCTCCAGAAATGGGAAATCTCACTGCAGCCCTTTCAATCCTCAGTGTCTGAGAGACTCTCCCCTGTGCTGCTCAAATCCCAGTCCCTGGGCAGCCAGAACTACATCACAAATTCAGAGAGTTGGTATAAACCCAGGATGCCAAACACCTCACAAAAATAGGACTATTTGCTGTAGAACAACCCCCAAAAAAATCTGAGGCACAGTTTTTTGTGTTCAATTAATCAAAGCTGCAAGGAACGTAAATGTAGCAAAAGGAACAATAAATGGGAATAAGGGGCTTACAGACCCTATGGCAACAAAAAATAGAGCAAACGATAAAAAAGCAAAACCAAAGAAATGTGTATTTAAAGCAAACTATTCCAGAAAGCACATATAAGACAGAGCTGCTCTCCTTCCTTTGCTCTGCATCAGTGATACACGTTACAATCTCAGGGAGCCCGATTTATTGCCGCTCTCATGCCAGCCATATCCAGTTTGATGTCAAAGAAAAAGAAAAGGCCAAATGAACAGTAGGGGCTTTGAAACAAAAAAAATGAAATACCTCTTAGAAATATATAAAAAATGTGAATATCTATATACAATTTAAATTAGATCCTAGTCACTACTTCTGAAATACCTAAGCACAGAGCGCCCTCTCATGTGTGCTGTGTTCATTGTAATTCTGCACAATTCCTCAGCTTCAGACCGAGAGTCACCATTATGATAATATTGAGAAAGAAATTTATCTCCAAGATGAGGAAACTCAATCTTTGTACACTGAAAAAACCCTAGGAACAAATATTTCATTTTTAAGAATAAGCAAATTGAAAAAAGAAACCACCGAAGAGCTAAAAACTGATCAGAAAAGTCATCTGGCAACTAACTCCTCAAGGTCTCCGGAGGCAAGAGAAAGAGGTAACACCAATGCTAAGGTTTTAGTCAAAAACTACTGGGTAAAAAAATCTAGTATTGTGTAAGTAGATGAAGATAATCCAAATTTCTTAAAATGATACCCAGTGGCTACGTGCTTGACTCTCAATGAGCAAGTAACAAGATCCTTTTTCTTGCTTGACCCTTGCAGATCAAGCTTCATTTCTGAAATTCAGAGTTATTTCTGCATTTGTGCATTGGGTATTCAGATATATGAGGAATAAAAAGCACTATACCAGTCTTAGGTCCAGATCCAAGAGCACTATGGTGACGTCGCTGTGATGTAATGCCAAAGGGCAGATACCTCAGCGCCGGGCACCGCACTGCAGCTCCTTCAGATCCACGTTACACGGATGCAACAACATGGCTTGGCTCTAACACAAGTTATCACTAAGCAGCAGAACAAATACTCTCCCTCTCTCCATTCCCAACTGGTAAAAAGAGAACAGAACCACCCCACCCACTTTGCAGAGGGTAAAAATGTGTTACATGAAACGCAGGGAAAAAATAACGTAGACATCCTACTATAAAGGGTACCCAAAGTTGGCATTATATTCAAGAGAATTACCCGAAAGCAGCACTACAAAAGAGGGAGGGTACAGAAAGTTGAGACAACTTCATGAGTCCCTTAATCACAATAAACAACACACACTATTAAGATCCACCCCAATACAGACTAAAAAGACAGATAAAAAGTAAGCAAAAGTGTCTTAATGTAAGTAAATAGACAAAGACACAGAGCATTCTTCTGACACCGGATTAGTGATGCTAACTTTGGAACATGGTCCAGACTGACTCTACCAGAAAAAAAAAAAATTACTGGAAGGGGAGAAAAAGGAAGGGATGGGAAGAAGGCACTGAAAACATCAGCAACAAATCCCCCTAACAAGTAAATCTTCATATAAGGAGAATATAAGATAAAACCTTATCTGGAGTGCTGTGACCAGTTCTGGACTCCCCAACACAAGAGAGGGACGAATGGGCTGGACAAAGCCAAGGAAAAGGTCACAAGATGATTAAGGGCCTGGAGCATCAGTCACACAAGCAGAAACTGAGACACCTTCAATCATTTAACCCAGAAAAGAAAAAGTTTTGGCAGAATGGAGTCTTACTGATGTGTATGAATATCTGATGGGGGATAATAAAAGAACAGAACCAGACTTTTCTCAGTGGCATCAAACGAACGGACAAGAGGCAATGGGCCCAAACTGCAAAACAAGAAAATCCATTTAAACATAAGAAAAAACTGCTTGGAGACGGTAGTCAAACACTGGGACAGGTTGCCCAGAGAGGTTGTGGAGTCTCCATCCTTGGAGATATTCAAAACCCAACTGGACAATGTCCTGGACAACCTACTCTGCCTGGCCCTGCCTTCAGCAGTGAGGGCTGCACTACGTCATCTCCAGAAGTCCCATCCAACTTTGACCACACTGTCATTCGGTGAGATGAGAAAACAGAAACAAATGCACAAACCTCAGGACAACTTAACACAGCAAGTTCTAGCAAAGCCAAAAAAATCCGTTACACAGTTTTATGCCTGAAAAACTGGAATGCATCTTTCTGCAAATTAAAGCCAGATTGTAAGCCGGAGGACAGGACTGGAAAGTTCCTTGCTCATCAAATTAAAAACAAGAGGCCTATTCATGAGAAAAAGTTACGTGGTCAAGTCACATTCCTTGCTCAGAAGTTCTACATGCAACTGAGGGTGGGCGCTCTTCTTGCAACTCATTGAGAAACTCTGAGGTTGTGAGGGGTTGCTGCAGCAGACGAGGGTAGGTTTATAAGATACACAAGCAGCAGCAGAAGTACAAGAGGATGAGCAAATGTCCCTTTTCCTTTTAAAAGGCCTGGTCACGTGTCTAACAGCTGGAGTCACTTAACAAAATAGCAGTGCAGGCTCTTTTGTTGAATTCCCCTACAGTTACATGACAACATCTAAAACCCTCCTGCGTTTCAAATACCCAAAGGTCTCACGGCTCAAAATACCCCCAACTTCTTTCTGTTCTTTCAGATTCCTTCTCCATCTACATACACAGAGGCACATTTTAAACAAAAAGGAGAAGAGAGACAAAGCTCATAAGAGAAACCTGCACCTGATGAAAAGAGGCAGTAATTCATTCTAATTCCTTTCAGGTCACACATGCACAGGGCATTCCTTCTGCATCAACTCAATTCTCCAGACTATTCACCTCTTCTCTAAAAGGTGTTGCAGCTCAAAACCAATTTGATATGAAAAAGTGTCCCCTGTTTTAAGAACTAATACTTTACCTGCTCTGTGGCTTAAACAGTTGCACATCATCACAGACCACTGTTGAACCCAGGTCTTCAAATCTGTAGCCAACTTGGCTCCCTCTCATTCAGGGACCTATTGTGCTTTTCAGGGAACGCTGCTGCTCAAACACCAGGACCTGGGCTTCAAACAGCATTGAGTTACCAAGCTCTTCAGTCAGCTTCCTGCTACTCACACAGAACAAAGAAATAACATCAAATCAAGGTGCGTCTCACAGCGCTGCAAACACTCATCTCTGGGGTTCTTGCTCCCATGTTAGACCTCGGTTGTGACTGTCCTATTACCAAATGCATTCAACTCTGATAAAGTCGTTTCATCTCCTGTTAATGAACAACTTTGCTGTCGGGAGATTAAGACCATAAATCAATGCCAAAACCCAGTTAATTATTCTCACCCAGATACTGCCTGCTCTTTCCCAAAGACATGTTACAAGATGAGGAGAACTCTAGTGATGGATGGAAACCCCTCTGACATCACACACCTAAGAACTGCCATGAAATACGAGTTTCTACATCAGATATATTTCACAACTGACCACACATTGCTGCGCTCGGCTCTTCAATATTTACCTACAAATCACTTTGCATAATCCTACTTCTCCAGGGTTCTTATGGAGCAGTCAGCATTCCTCAAGTGAAATAAGTCTAACAATCGGATTTAGCCAGAATTATTTCTTATTAAGCACATTGAGTTGCTTAGAGGCTTTGAGCTTCTCCTGTAAGAAAGGATATAAAAAGCAGCCTTCATGCAAGCTCCAGTTTGGAGAACACGTTTGGTGGTAGAGCTCCTGATTTACACGAGTAGGAAAGGGAAGAAAAGCTGTATAGCAACAGAAACCACGTCTAGAATTTGGGAAAAAAAACCCAAACCATGTGTCCACTGACACTAGCAGAGGTAGCTGAAGGTCTAGAGTGAGAAAAGGAACAGTGTGGGAAGTGGTCCTTTGACTTTTGGCAAGTTCTCTGCCCAGTACCATCACTAGTGACTGCTCTGCAGAGACTGGACCAGAGAGTCCAGGAACAAGCCTTCAAACCTCCTGGTGAAAGCTATCAGGATAAAAACCCAGTAAGTCATACGGGATGCTTCTAGTCTTTCCAGCCTCACGGAGAAGAGAGAGCCCACCAAGCTGGGGGTACATCCCACTGTACAAACCCAAAGGTGCTGGGCTGGGCCGTGCCAAGGGGGAGCAGCAGTGATAAACCTGCTACAGCTCTTAGAAACAGCCACCTGTGCCATCTTGGAACCCAAACAGGGTTTATAGTTATTTTTGTGAATTAGGCAAAATGATTTTTCCCCAGGAAAAAAGACAAACAAGAGCTTTATTGAAATTTCAAAAGTTATGCCCAAATTTCTTCAGTCAAGACAAAACACTTGCTCTCCAAGAAAATAAATTACACTAAAATGCTTGGTTATTAATTACTCGAGCTTTTCAGTACTAAAAAGTTCACACTTGTTAAAGACAGAATTCATATCTTAAATTACATTTTTACCCTGTGTAAAATATTGGAAAACTTAAAACTTCCCTGTGCTTCTGAAGAACTTGGAGTCACAGTGACAAATCAATTGGCAGCAGAAGTTCGGAGCGTCATCTCTCCCCAGCATTACTTCAACGTTATCATTAAAACCTCCTTCTGTTCTCCCCAATTGGGTATAAAGACACACACGAATTTATTCCTATTCTGCCACATGTTCGTAATTTTTTCCAGTAGCCTGAGAACTGGAATGATGCAAATGCTCAGACATTTATTTTAAATAAAGCCAGCTTTTTTTCCTGTTAGGCACTTGGGAAGCCAAAGGAAAAAAAAACGCTCTCCCCACTACGTCGTGTTACTCCTGTGCTGACACCTGGACACAGGTTCCCTTATCAAACCCCCACTGATGCCTCCGAGGCTGCTACTTTCCTATTATAGAAAAGTTTTTGAACGTCTCCTTTCCCAGCTGGTCAAAGGCAGAAATAACTTCTGCGGTTAGAAAATTCCACAATACTGAGACAAGGCTGCGATAGCATTTACTGTTAAACCCTGTGCACGCCACACTTTGGTTGATGTTGATGTTTTTGTTTTTGTTTTAAAGCTACTTTCCAGAATGATTCTCTTGCTACAGATATCTTCTAGACTGCGTGCATCTGGGGGCTGGCAAACTACATACCAGGCAAAAAAAAAAAAAAAGTTTGCTGGGTTGGTTGGGTAAGTTTGGGTGAGTGTTGCCAGCAGAAAGTTAACCACGACCAATTCTAAAGATAAAACCGTCCCCAGCAATTTCGGTGTGACTCAGCCAGTGGAAATCAAGCTCTGCCCAAGCGGAGGGGCAGGAAATCCCTGGATTCATTGCCACGGCGGCACTCACGGTACTGAAACTCCCAGCAAATTCCCGAGCGATTATACTCAGGTATCCATGGATACTCAGGTATCCATCAGAGGTGGTCCCCAAACCCAGGCGAAGCTCCCGGCGGCAGAGAGGGGTGCAGCGCAGCCACGGCAGCGGGTGGCCGGAGCGGGCACCCCGGGGCGCTGCGCCCCAAAAGGAGAGACCCCCCCCAGCAGAGGGGTTTTCTCAGCTTCCTTCTGCACCTTTGGCCGATGCAATAACAACCCACCTAGCCATTCGTCAGGACAACCAAATTCACATTTCAGTGCAAAAGAATGAAAAGAAAAAGGTTTCAAAATAAAAATTAAAAACACAACAGCCAAACCCCTGGTTCTTTCAAGCCTGAGGAAATGGCTACGCGATTCGGACGCAGCCACCACACCTTACCATAACACATGAGGTGTTTGCTCCTCACCTTACAAATATCACACATTTCCAGCCTGCAGAGGCTGACACACACCATGGGGAGCTCAAGCCCAGGGAAGAGGAGGCTGCAGCCAGGCTGGTACCTGCCAACAGCTCTCTGCGGCGGATGCTTCCCAGGGAGAGAGAGGAAAGAGAAATCTGAAGATAGGAGTTAGCCTTCTCTCTCCTCCTCCAAAAAATTTGCATTAACGAGTGACTCGTGTCCCCAGAAATCAAAGCTTGTTTCTCATCCATCTGCTCCATCCTGAGACCTTTTGTAATTCACTATTTGGAAGATCCCAGTCCTTTCAAAGTACGGCTACACTAATAACACACCATCATAATCAACTCCCACGGATCAAGAACAGATTATTTGAAAATACCTTTTTTTTGCATCCTTTTTAAAATATGTCACCTTTCAATTTGTTCAGACACCTCTTTATTATGGTATCAGAAGAATGAGCTGTCCTGTATAATTTAGGTGTGTTGGACAACCTGCTCAAGCCGACGCTGCTCTGGGTCGATCTCCAGAGGCCCCTTCCATCCTCACCAACATTCTGTAAGACTAGAAAGCCTTCCCCCCCTCTCCCCGCCAAGACATTGTCATTCCCCATCCCCCAAAGAAACTCTGAACTCAGAAAATGCTTCATAAAATCTCAGAGAATGTGAAGATTGGAACCAGCCTCCCACAGGGGTTATTAGAAACAGCAGCGAGGGAAAGGAAGATTTGGGGGGTTTTAATGAAAAATTCCTTTTTCCTTTTTTTTTAATTTATTATTTAAATATGAAGACATAAACATCAAAATGTTGCTCTACCAAACAAAAACTATAGTAGAAAATAGATATGTTAAATACTACAAAGATTCACGTAAAAACATGTGAGAAGCAGAGAAGCCCACGCTGCCCAGGGCTGCATCTTTCATTTGAAGAGCCACCCCAGATGTGATAAACACGGGTTTGTGGAGCTGGGTCCAGCAGAGCAAAGCCAGCGAGAACAGGACAGGGGTTACATATGAACACTTTGAAGTACTTTGTATACTTGGACTGTTAAGCCCACTCAATAAAATATAACAAATACACCCCAGGAACTGCTGGATCTGAAGAATTTCTGGCAGGTGCAGAAATCAAAGAACAAAATGAGCCTAATCTGATTTGCCTGGAGGGTATTCCCAAAACGCAATTCAATTCCTGAAATATTCTGTTATCTTTGCATTTCTCAGTGACATGTACACAAAATATTTTTAAAATAGCAGAACTTACAAGCCAACCCCCTCAGACAAACACTTCAAACAGTTTTATGGGCTGTTGCAATAAACACGCTACAGTCACAGCACCCACAGTAAATCAGAGCATTTTTACTTCAATCGCTTTCTCATCGCTCGTGTTTAGTTTAAAGTTGCAGTAGATTAGCAGAAGTATTTGTATAAATATACTTACTCAACATGAATTAATGCTCAGTGTCTTGAGAGAACTGGGCTGGAGGTGGGCGAGGGATGGGAACTTAAATTAACTCAAGACCCTAACTGGAAATATAAACTCTATGAAAATTAATAGAAGATGTATGAAAAAGTAAGCGGTACGAAAATCCAAAGCGATAAACAACTGCATTGGAAAGCACAAAAGCAAGAACAACCACTTTCTCACTTTCTACACTGGCTCATTTCACAGCTTTCATTCACAATATTTTTAGTTTTGGGCTTTTTTTGTCATCCTCTGAAGAAAGGATAAGGTTCATGCATTGCCCTGGTCAGAGGGGGGAAATACATTTATTTCAAACACACGTAAGATTGTGATATTCTCCATTAGCACTGTAAATGCTGATGATACAAAAAAAGGGAAGAATTAACAAATTGCATACCCGAAAGAAAGGAGGAAAAGAAACAAAAGAAATTATATTTAGTAGATTAAATCTCTGAAAACTTGGATTCAAATTAAATTTTCAACTTCCCAAGTAAAAGGAAACTGGGTTCTGTGTTTAAAACTTAGGCCTTTCAACCAAAACACCAGCTGTACCTGGTAAGCTCCCTCTTCTGGCTAATTAAGAAAATTGCTTAGATTTTGTATGCAGAAGGTTTAATTTTCCCAGTTAGGCTGCAGCAGGTGTGTTGAAGGCAGGAAGAATTTCAGGCTGTCTCTGTTTTAACAGCTCCAAAAATCAGTGCACTGAGCTAAACGCTGTGGTTTGCAAAGTTCACAGGCTTCAACCTTTATCTGGGAATTCACTCCTTTCCAGAGACCGATCCCTTTCTTCACCCTTGCTGATATTTTGTGGAAACAGAATTAACATCAGTTATTTCTAAACAGGAAATTGTCTCCAACAGACTTCAGTATTTCAGTTCCATTCATACTAGTTAATATTTTAATTGAAATTGTCGATTTAGTTACACTGATAAATAATTGCAAATGTGACTATAGAATTTATTCTAGCAGGAAACTCTTTTCTGTCACTGATAGAAAGTCTAAGCCTCTTCACGTAGCTTTTTATCACTGACGCGGTTCTCATCGGCACACCTGTGCAAGAATGCTGTCCTCTTACAAAACAGCCTGCTGAAAAGTATCATGGCATTTTTAGGAATAAAGGGTAAATTTGCTAATGGCATTCAGGATAAAAACCACACCAAAAAATCCTAAAAACAGATTCAATTCCAGTTCTATCCTAAGACAGATACTTTCACTAACTTTGGCTCCCAGGATGCCCGTGCTTGTGATAGGTATATGGAAGAAAGAAAACACTCTAAGAGAAAAAAGCTGATTTATTAAATATATTACTTGGAGAATCAGGGAAACTGGGAAAAAAATGGGCACTCACCAGGAACAGGAAGAGAGATTAACAAATCCACAGTGGAGGAATCAAGACGGAGAGGACTGAAGGCTTGAAAAGGAACCTTTAATGGAGAATTCCTCCTGGGATGAGACTCGCAGAGTCAGACTCAGCAGCTAAAGCAACTCGTCCTCACCAAGCTCACACGAATCCAGGAGACAGAACAAAGATAGAGTGGCAGCGACTGGCCTCAATTTGTAGATACAGATGTCTTCAGCCAAGAGCCACTCTCATTGTGGAGCAGCCAAATTAATGACAAACAGAGCTTGGCAAAATTTTTCATTTTCTTCTAAAACCTAAGTCATTGCAGATGATTTGTGTGGAAGAAACAATTCAAAGCACAAAGGGAAGTACTGTGTAGAAGAGTGTGAAAATCACAATTCCAGATGGAATCAACACACAGAGGATAAAAAAATAATTCATTCAGCTGTGGCTTTTCATTATCTCAATTACTGTAGTAGCACGATGGCTCCTTTTTAAAAGCCAAGGCGCGCTCCCCGCCAAGCCATCTCTGTGAGACGCCGCTCCTACGTGTGCAAACCAAGGCAAACACTGACCTCTACAAATCACTTTCTCTTCAACACCCTAATGACCTTCAATCCAGCTAACGAACGGCCTTGATGGGGAAATTCAGCTCGTGTTTATGCCATTACTTCGGCCATATCTTCAGCCCCAGTGAAATCAACCCAAACAAACTAAAGATACCACCGGGAAAAGAGAAAAGGTAAGGTACAAACAGGGGCCAGAGTGGAGCTTTATACAGCACAGAAATCCTGCAAAATCTACTTTGACTTTTCTATTTCTAACCGATAGGAACTTTCTAAATATATAAACATTTTGTATCATGGAGCAAGATGCCCTTTACACACTGATCCAATAAAGCAAGAACAGATGCTACGCCATCACACCACCAACATTTAGATTTTCCACTATTTTTTCCACTGATAAAACTCAAAACATGCTGTAAAAGTGGCTCCTTACCTTTTTGTAAAAAAAAAAAAAAATAAACAAAGAAATAAAGTTTGCTCAAGGTCAGGTGGAGATTTAATAGCAGAATTAGAATCAAAACTGAATTATTTCATGTTTTTAACTCAATAATATAGTCTACTGAAAAAAAGTCTAATTTCTTCATTATTAAAAATTATTATTGCTGTTTTTTTTTAAACTACTCCACCTTAGTCAATCAACACATAGTCTATTATTTCTGTATTTAACAGACCCATAATAATGGCTTGACTTAACACAGCTAATCTTTCAGCTAGAAATCTTCTATTCCATCTTATTTTCTATTTGGATACACAAATCTATTCCAATGATTCATTTCAAAGGTCTTGTTGTACTTCTATCTATGACTGGCATCTTGAAAGTCTTCTTTCCTGAAGTCTTTTCATAACTTTTCATCTAAGTGAGCTCTAGAGTAAATCACTACCAGACTTCTTAGAAACAGGATACAAAACTAAGGAAAACCACCCCCGCTTTTATACTCTAACTCCCTGCATCCAGACAGCTGACCTGGAAAGCTGGAGTTTAATGACAATAATGCAATTTTCTTCTTTTAAACACAGTCCTTCATAGAAATCTACGCAAAATCTTTCAAGACATTCGGTAATACAAGACAGAAGTTAATGACAAAAAAAAAGAAAAGTAAAACCAAAAACTTACAAGCTTATAAATCATCTCCCTGCCAAAGCAGGAGTTTCTCTCTAATGTGGACTGATACAAACAGTATATCCAGACAGGCTTAGTGAAAATAAGTGGGAGAACACGTTAAAGCTCTTTAACAAAGATTAAACAGCAGTATAAAAGTGAAAAGAAAAAGAAAGTATAAAAGTTAAGCGTGAAAGTAAAATGTGAAAATAAAACACAAATTAAAGTGCTGCAACAATTTGAGGTGGCAATGCCAAAAAACAGGCGCAACAAAAGGGCAAGGTTTTTTGGTCTGTGGTCCTCCTTTTGTGATTAGGAGCAGGCAGAGCTTTAGAAAACACTTTCAATAACATCTTTCTAAAGCAGCTTCTGGTCCCACTAAAGAGAGAAACAGAGTGAGAAAGTTTGTGCAAAAATGCAGTTTCTTGACTCCAGCAATTCCAGAGTTAATATACCAAATTTTGACTGGGGGAAGGAGAAGAAAAGTCAAGCTTTTCCTTCAGGAAGATACATCAAATTAAAACACCTGCAGGATGCTCTGGCTCTCCTGGTGAGAGCCCGAGACAATTACTGAAGGAAGACAGGCCTGGCAGTCCACAAGCTGTCACAGCTCGCACATGGCTGAAGGCTGAGACGAGAGTGACACCGTGCACACAGACTGTTGTGCTGAAGAGACACCGGTGTCTTTGCCTTCCCACGTGCTCAGCTGCTGCCACCCCTGTCGCTCCTTTGGAGCTGAAGGGAGCAGACAAGCGATGCCTCCCGAGCTGCAGAAACAGCAGACGCTTTCACAGCACTAAATCCTCACATCACACCCATGTACCCAGGAAAAAATATCCTGGTTCTGCGTGGAAATGACACTATTTTATGTGTATTTTTTTATACAACGGCTCCCCCTTTTCATATGGAAATAACACTATGCAGGCATGAAATAACAGTGTGCCTACTCACGGCAGCACAGCAAACGAAACACTGGGGAGTTTGGAATTGCAGCTGCTAAGCAGTTGGCCACTAGACTAATACTCATGTTTTTAAGTTAACACACTATTAAATACCCAGACAAGATACAGGCACTGACCAATGAAAAAAGGGAAAGCAGGCAACGTTGATTTTAAAACACAATCTCAGCACATCATGCTGATAACGAGCAGAGTTTGGGTTTGTGCTTAGAGTATGGGTAAAGTAACTAACCAAAGAAAGGTAAAAGAAGGATATCCTTCTAAAAGAAGGATACAATAAGGCTCTTCTAGAAGCTAATAAACAACTTAGAATACAAGACTTAGAGTGATCTTCTTTGAAATAAAAGGAAACAAGTTCAGTAGTTTGGAGTCCAGGTGATGGAGAGCATTTCAGTTGCTACCCGCTGTCATTTCTGAGGAGAGGAACCTGGGTGATGAATCCGCTCTGAAATTGCGTCTTTAGCCAGTGAGGCTGTGTGAGGGGTTGACAGGAGAAATGGGATCTGGAGCAGATGCTATTAAAATCAATTAGTATGTAAAGGGCTGGCCCCGAGTGAGTCAGTTACTGGGGCAATGACCGCAGCTGGTGGGATGCAACCCCAGAGGGAACAGGCAACAAACACCATTCACTCTTTACAAAACATTTCCTTGTGTAGTCAGGTCTTACTAAGAATGCTCGGATACACACTTCTTTAAATGTTTATCCAAAATATATAACACATAAACACGCCTCGAACACTACTTTGAAAAGCCTTATTGCTCCATTACTAATAAGAACCTCCACGTTACCTCTCAAGAAGTTTTGCAACAAAATGTTCCTGGAGGTTACCGAATGCTGACCATGTTTACCGTTAAAAGAGATTTCTGGTCTTCACACCCCAGAAACCATGCTGGTTTAAAAGAGTAAAATGGTATCATACCCCCATTGCGGAAACATATGTTTACACAGAAAACAGTTTAATGCCCAACAGGAAATTCAAGTCAAACAACTTTTAAACACAAAAGATATAAATACTTAAAGGGTGGGTGTCAGGAGGATGGGGCCAGTCTTTTCTCAGTGGTGCCCAGGGACAGGACAAGAGGTAACGGGAACAAACTTGGACATAAGAAGTTCCATCTAAACATGAGAAGGAACTTCTTCACTTGGAGGGTGGCAGAGTCCTGGAAGAGGCTGCCCAGAGAGGTGGTGGAGTCTCTGTCTCTGGAGATGTTCAAAACCTGCCTGGGACACGTTCCTGTGCAACCTGCTCTGGCAGGGGATTGGACTAGATGATCTCCAGAGGTCCTTTCCAACCCCGTAGCATTCTGTGATCATCTGGAGCTTTTAGCAAAACCAGGCTTTAGCACAGAAATGTATGCACTTGTTGACATTAGGTGTTACGTACGTGAATAATAATCCCGATGGATTTCCTCCTTCCCCAGAAGACAAACACACTTTCTTACCTTTGGCCATTTGGGATTCAGAAGCCGCGCTTTGATGGCATCGTCCAGGGCCTTGTCGTACTGCTGGATTTTCATGTAGGCAGCCGAGCGGTTGCTGTAGAGGATGCAGTTCTGAGGGTCCACTCCCAAAGCCTCGTTGTACAGGACGATGGCTGTGTGGAAATCGCCATCGTGGCAAGCCTGGTTGCTCTGGCGAACTTTCTCCACAAATTCAGCTTTGCTCAACATGGGACTGTCAGGACTTCTTCTTCCAAAAGATTTCGATCCAAAGAAAGAAATCTGGGAGGAAGGGAGAGGGGAAATGATACATTAGTGTTAAGAAATGCTACTCAAAACAGGAAAAAAAAATAATAATCTAAATATTAGAAACTGTACAGCAGAAATTAAAGCCACCAGCGTTACTGCTGAAGGAAAAAGACCTTGGACTGGTACCTCTGCTCACAAACCTCTACATCCAGGGACCTGCAGGCTGCAAACTGCTCCTGGATGGGAAGGGAAGGATGAGCCTTTGGAACTGGGTATACTCACCCAGAAATTAGCAGGGCACACAGTTTATTTTAGCAACAGAACAGTCATTGCTGGCAGAGCTGCCCTCTTGGATTGCCAACTTCAGGCAATACCAAATAACAGAAAAAAAAAAAAAAAAAAAGGAAAAAGGTTTAAGCTTCTAATTATAAATATTATTATTTAAACTGAGCTGTAGAAAGCCCTAGCTCCATTGATTCAGGTACACCCCATCTCCTCATGTAACTTTCCACATTTCTTGTTTTCCTCTGCCAGGCATTTGCAGTCAGTAAGTGTTTTTGTCATGTCTACTCTACACCCTCAAAAACAGCAAGAGTATCTTTGTACAGCTCTGATTACAAGAGTTGTGAAATCTGCAGTAATTGTATTTGGTGACAGGCAACATGTACATATGGTAACACACAAAGTACTTGGAGATATTCATTAAAGGTTTAGATACTATAATTGAGATTGGTGTCATCTGTTTTCAGTCCCGCAGACAGAAAAAGGTTAAGAATATCACACATTGTTACCACACCACAACAACTGCAGAGCTTAAATACATTACCAGAGCAAGCTGAGGCGTATTTTTAGGTGGAAAGGGAAGCAAGTTGCAAACGACATCCTGTCTCAACCATCCAAACGCCCTATAGACTTTTCTTTCTTTTTTTTTTTACCTCCTTAAAGTCAAACAGCAACAGTAGAGAAGAATCAAATTAGAAACTAGCAATCTCTTCTTTTCCTTATGATTATACTCAATTTTTTCTGAAAGGTGTTTGTCCAAACTGTTTCTAAACTTCTCTGCTGAAGGAGACTCCATGTTTTACTCAGGCAACCTCATCACGCTGCTCCATGGCTTTCATCATGACAGTATTTTCCCTGATACGCACCTCAAATCCCCTCTGTATCAGCAGATGTCCTTGGGTTCTTGTCCTGTCTACAGCAGACCAACCCAAAAACTTTGTTCTTTCCATCTTTATACAGTACTCCTGCTAACATAAGCTAATACGGAGCTCAAGTTGTTATTATTATTATGAACAGTACTAGAAAAAGCAAATTTCTGCATCCTTGGCAATTCACTCCGTGTGCAGCACATCTTTAAATGCACTGCTGTACTTCTTTGCTACTTCAAGAAAGTTCACAAACAGCAACTTCACCTATTCTCAAGTACTGGCAGGAAAGTTGCTCTACTTTGAGCAACAGCCCAAACGTTGAGCTGAAGACGTCGTCTTACACCACGCAGTGCAATAGCTCACACATTCGTGTGTGTTTGAGCGTAAATTTCAGCATGTGGTCAGTTTTCCATGACCTGAAAAGTGCAAGAACAGAGTATGAAGATTCGGCAGCTTGAACATGAGCAGATGCTCCAACACAAAGATCAGGAAGCCCCAGGAAAGGTCATTAGCCACCAGAAGGCCACAGATGGCTGGAGGTACCACGGTGCCAGGGACAGCACAGGTCACTACTACTCCCTGGTTTCTAGACTACATGAGATTTTCTTTTTACCACAATTACAGGATCAAAAAACCTACTTATTTTGTTCTCCTGTGCGGTCATGAGACCTACATTGTCACTGCAACTTCCTCCCAGGTGGCCATACCATACAGCATTCATTTATAAGTACATTGATCATGAGAAACTGGGGGGGTTTGATGTCATAGACATTTTTGTCACCTCCAAAGGTGAAAGGGCTTCACTGAGAATATCCGAAGTCCCTAAGAACTGGTGTTAAGACAGATAGGTGACATCATCTCGGCAGAGAACAACTTGTTTCCAATTCTTAAAAAAAAATAAAGCTACCTTAATTTAAATAATTGACTGCAACTGTAACTTCCCTTAACAGAACTGGCTGCATCGACCACTAAGTGACCGAATTCATCGCCATGTGTTAAATGCAGCCAGTTCCCATCAACACGAAGAGTGAAAGAGGCAGGACACAGACTGGAATAAATTAATCTGATCAGTTAGTCACAAACATAACCAGATTAGAAAACATGATTTTCTTCAGGTTCCTCCTTTATTACAGTGTCTGGTGCAGACTGCAGAGGAAATAATTTTGCTTCCAAAACTTACTATTTTGAA
>JAHREE010000458.1:453143-467442 GCA_033628505.1 Tringa tobata
CCGGCCCCGGGCGGGTCGTTCGCCGCCTTCTCCCTCCTCGGCCGGAGGGTGGCCCGGGGGCGAGCCCGGCCTCCGCACGGGCCAGAGGCGAAAAGCCGCTTCAGCCGAGTTCAGAGCCCCGCACCGGGGATAACGCAGCTCCGACGCCGCCGTAAGGGTGGAAGAACATCTCCCCCCGCACCAGCTGCCCCAGGGTACGTGGGGCGGCACAAGGTACCTCTGCGGATTCACTGGGCACCCAGGGCATCGCGGGGCACCCAGGGCATCGCGCTCACCGGGCACGGCCACGCTCCTCCTCCTCCTCCTCCTCCTCCTCGCTGTGGTACCGCCGGCATCCAAGCCCGGCGAACGGGCAAACAGGTTACGCTGAAGACTCTCCTGCTGTGAGTAACAGACAGTAAAGAAATAATACTTTCTTGCCTAAGTGAATATTGGATGCCACTTTACCTTAGTGGAATTTAATAACACCTCCCAAACTTACCCCTTCTCGGAAAAAAATCTAAGAACCTGAAACTTCAGGATGTTTTCTGCAATCAAATGACAAACACGCAGCCATCGGCTCCACGGTTTGACTTCAGAATGAAGATTTCATTAGAAAGCAGGTCTTCATCAGGACCCACAGAAAGGATGCAAGCAAAGCAGTTAAATAATCTAACAATAGTGGGATGTAAAAAAGACAGGGGAATAAATTACAGGAGTTTTCTCTTTCTGTCTAAAGACCAATTACAGTTAATGTGCAGTGTAAGCTGTAGCCCAGCGAATTAGCTTCTCACCCACAATGATGCAGGTCTCTCTCTAATCACTGGTAACCAAATCCCAAAGGTATCCACTTTTACAGTTCACCAGATCACAAACCTCGCCCAAACACACCCAGTCCTTGATGCTTTTCCCTAGGAAAGGGCAGCTGAGCATTCCCTTCTACTTCAGATGAGCTACAGCAGGTACCAGACCCCTCCGAGGCCGTGCCCCGAGGACAGACAGGGGTTTCTTCTCTCCTATCACCCCTGTGCATCTGGGGTGGAGCTGAACCAGGGGTAGTTTTTTCACCCAGATGCCCAGGGATGTTCCTCCATCCGGTACATTGAGAAAAACGTGAATGTAGAGGAATTGCCATTTTATGACTACCAAAGGTTATCATCCAATAACCCAAAACACACAAGATCTCTGCAACAGGCACACATGGGAGCGCCTGAGTCATGGGTATCTTAATTCTTACTTGACATTGCTTTATCTTGTAATGCATTAGGCTGTATTCTTTCCAAATCAACTTACAGTAAGTGCCTTTAACCAGAAGAGGTACTGTAGAATGTAGGTGGTGGTGAAGCAAGCCTACAAATTTTTTAATAACTTTTAACAACTTCATTCATGAGTTTTTCTGATCCTCTCCTCGTGTCAGAGCGCAGAGTGAAGCGGAACAGGACTGTTTGTGTAGATTCTCATGCACACACAGCACTCATTTCAATCTTACAAAGTTATTTTTATTTATCAATTGCAACTTCAAGAGTTATTCCATTATTAAGATTTCTCTTAAATAAAAAAAAAATATTGCGCTTTCCATAAAAAAGCCATAATTAACAAAAGTCATTTTCTCTTTTTTTTCACATCATTTTCTGAAACGATGTAGAAGGAACGGCACGCTTAGAAGGGCCAGATTCTTCCTCATTTTCGTGGAGACGCTTTCTCGTGGTGGTTGGCTAAAAGAAAGACACCGCAGGACGGCTGCGTTAAATCAGGTGAGACAGAGCCTGACTGCTCTGCTTCCTCCAGAATTACAGATGTTGGGCAAAGCCTCCTTTCTGTGACCAGAAAAGCAACACGTCTAAAAAGTTTCTCTACCAAGATCTATCTAATTATATTTGCCCCCAGCTTAAGCTTCCACTACTGTTTAAAATTCTCCTAATTAGCATCTGGTAATGAATGTCACAATACAATTTCTAAACTTTCACTAACATGAGAATTTTTCCTTGAACACTAATCACTTGTGACTTGAATCCATCAAAATATACATGTTCAACAATTTAATTTTAAATATATGAATAATCTTTTAAAGCTTCGGAGATTGTTTCTGTACATTTAAATAAAGCCTTATTTATGTCTTGCCAAAGCACAGAAGTCCATTGCTTCTACTCAGAAAGCAGAGATCATTAACAGACAAATTAATACAGCTAAAACGCTCATTTATCTAAGTTCTCAAAATTAACTGATTTTCTTTTTATTAATTACTTTGAAATCTCATTTCTCTATGCATCAAGTATTGAAATAATCTGTTGCACATACCATTTTTGATGTTTGGGGTGGATCCATACTGGTATGTGTCTGAGCAAGTAGCTGTTGAAATGTGTTCTTCATATCCTCATCCTGTGAAAAAAGGCAGTAACTCTAAGTAGTACATGGAATATTTAAGGAAAAACCTACACTTTGGCTAATGAAATGGGTCAGCAATTATAGACTGAGTGAATAAAGGAGAAAAGGAGTTTTCCCCACTTCCCCCCAAATAAATACGTTCCTTCTATGGCTTCACCAAGGGCAAATCTTGCCTGATTGACCTTGGAGCTTTCTGTGATGGAGTGATCCTTCTGCCTACACTGGAGAGATCTGGGTTTGATGGATGGACTATTCCATGGACAAGGAAATGGCATCCAGAGAACAGTGGTCAACACCTCGGTGTCCGGATGGAGGTCAGTGAGGAGCGGTGTGGCAAGGCCCCAAGCTGCTCTGAGCCGCCGTTATTCCATGATGATATAATACAGATCACAAGACCAAGAGAAGAAAAAGGTCTCCTATATAAGTTTTTTATGGCTGTTGCCAAGGTTCCCAGCACAGTTCACAACAAGACCCATTCCAGCACGGGTCAGGCTGCATCAGGAGGTAATCAAACTGGTCAAGGCTGAGAAAAGCTCTCAGCCTGAGCAGAGAGGGTAGGTGAAGCCTTGAGAGCTGTCAGACAGTCAAGCCACATTATCCCGATAATAAAGAGAAAAGGCAACAGACATAAAACAAAGGACAGTGTGGCCACTTTGGAGAAGAGAGGAGGAACTTACTGATTCCTTTTTCTCTCTGGCAGAAGGGTGTGTGATATGGCAAAGTAAAACCTACACGTGGAGATTTCATGACAACGTAGAGGGCAAAGGAGAAGGCAAATTAAAAGGGAAATCAAGCAAAGATGTATTTAGGGTGGGAAAAGGCACCGAGCAGCATCAGGCAAGGCTAAATGACCACAAATAGCAGCAATAACAGTTGAAAAGGACCATGAAACTGAAGAATGGAGAAAGCACACCATGCTGAAAAAGCAGCAAGAAGAGGGGTAAGAGTTAATGAAGGCTTTGCCAGGGACAGGGGCCAAGAAAATAAATGCACTGAAAAGCAACAGGAGGTCTAGTTGCCATTGTGAGAGGAAAAGACAAGGAGAACAGGAAAAGAAGACAATCTGTGTGCTGCAGAGACAGCTTTTGCTTGTTGGGAGAGCCAAGAAACAACTCTGTTCTGGACACTGCAAGAAAGAGGAGGCTCCAGCCCACACAGGCTTTGACAGACAGTGAGGTACTGCAAGATCATCTTCGTTCCAACAGAGACACAAGGAAGCAGTCGGTTCAGGGTGCTCACTCTGCTTCGTTTAGAGTTGTCCAACCGGAAAGTGGTGGCTAAAGCATCTGGGCTAATGTCCTCCTACAAGTTGGGATCTGATGGCTCCTCTTCCTATGCATCATCGACAATGCCAGTAAAACAAACAATTCCTAAACACGGTCTTTTCTTCCTCTCTGCTTTTCCTGCAAGTGGGCAGTAGGATCTCTCCGCTCTTATGGCATCTGCAGAACCAGCTGGCAGGCAGGCAGCAGTGCATGCCCATGAGAAGCACCAAACAACAGTTGTTCTTCTGCTGGCTACAGTCAGAGACAGCCCATGGACACGCAGACTTGAGCTCTGACTTCAGATAACAGTTGTTATTCCCACGAAGCTAAAGGGTTGAAGCTCTTATTGCCCATCTTTTTATTCCTTCTATGATATTCTCATAGGAGGCAGGATCAGGCACCCATCACATCTCTGCTGACCAGAGTAGTCAGTGTTCCCCTGTTTCCTTGCAGAAACAAATTACACCATATCAACAAAACCTCATAAAACTCAGGCTATTGAACTGCCTCTCACTTTACATCAAGGTGAATTTACATCATTATCCCCAGAACAACCCAATAAGATTCAATTCCGACCTGAAGCCAAGGATGCTCTAAGGCTTCCTCTGTTGTAAGACGTTTGCTTGGATCCACTACTAACAGCTTCTTCACAAGGTCCAGAGCTAAGATAATAAAAAGAGTTAGTTAGTATCCGATCAATTAATTCATTACTTGAAAATAAGCTCTGCAGTATGCATACACCAAAGCGATGTGCAACAACGTGTCTTCTAATACACATCCCTTAAATTCCTGGCATTTTCGGTTCAACACTTGCAGAATCTTTAAGCGAGGCAAAATTTGTAGTACAGCTTGATAAAGTCAGAAGAAAAAGTGAAAAGAGGAAAAACAGACCTATGGGCCTGCAAACCTTATACTTCTGTCATTTATAAAGCTAAATATTGTTAAGAAACCTTTCCAATTAAAATTTATCTGCTTTTTCTAATGCTTGAACTTTGAACTTAAAAAAAAAAACATGAAGAAAGTTTCTAAAGACTACTTTAAAAACTAAACATATCAGTATGCAATGTGCCATACAGCTGAAAGGAAGTTGAAGGAAAACGAAAATGACAAGAAAAGAGCGAGATATTCTGCTCCCCGTTGTAATGGGATCATACCCGTGTCTGAGACGTGCTTCCATTCTTTTGAAATGAAGGTGTATTCTCCACGAGTGATCTGATCTTTCAGAGACAGTCGAGTATTTTGCTCATTAAATGGGGGATAGCCACACAAGCTACATGAAAGAAGTTAAATAAGAGAGATTTTATCACAGGGAATGAAACACTAAAATCACACATTTTAAAGCACCTGCTATCGTAGCGCCTTTAAAACGCATATAGTATTAAACACACTTTCACTTCCTAATAAAGACACTGAAGTTGCCAAGTCTCGAGCCATGTACGTCAACGACTGCCCAAGGAAGGAAGCAGCTCCACAAGGTCTTACCATACAAAAAGAATAACTCCTAAACTCCAGCAGTCCACAGCTCGGCTGTATCCAGCGGTCCCAAGTGAATTTAGAACCTCAGGAGCAAGATACGTGGGAGTACCACATAATGTTTTCATAAGAGAAGTTTCTCCAAGAATCTTGGATTGTCCAAAATCTGTAATCTTGTATTTAAAAATGGTAACACCGCATTACACATTCGGATTGACTGTAGCACAACATATCATACTGTCAACACACATCAGGAGGTAACACTAAATTTCTTCTTTCCAAGTCACTTCCAGTACATGACTATGAAAAAAATGTATCCCAAATATTGCTAAGTAGGTCAGTAAACAAGAACTGAGAACAGGAGTAGGGAGAAATACAACAGAGAGTCATACTTTACACTAGCAAAAAGTTCTCTCAGATTTGGATGTAAATGGACAACCACAGAATAAAGGAGCTGCAGCTTATTAGAAGAGATTACTTGAAAAATAAGCAGTTTAGCATGCAAATCTAGTCTTTATCTGTGACAAAAAAAACCAAAAACACCCACCCACAAAAAAATCCCAACCCTAAGTTCCCCCTAAAAAAACCCAAAACAACAACAAAATACTCTGTCACCATACAGCCTGGATATTTGTGGAAACGCTGTCTGTAATTCAATAATTTAGATTTTATTGAAAAAAAAAAAAGTCTTGACATTTGAAGTTGTGTACTCAGTCAAGTGCTAGACAAGCACAACATTTCTCAGCTGTTCTTAGGTAAGTGCGTGGGCTGAAATAGCCACAAAAGTAAAATTAAAACTATGAAAAAACCCTCTCAATGTTTTAAGTTCCTTCATAGTTTGTATGACTAATTCCACAACTTTTTTTTTTTTTTTTTGCTATGTTTAACTGAATATTGAGAAGAATGGGAAGGAATACCCCCAAATTTCTACATGAACAAGAAGAAATGTAAGTTTCCTTACCTTTATAAGACACGTCTCTTCAGAAGATGAAAGTAGCACATTCTCCGGCTTTAGATCTCGGTGTATAATTCCATTGTCATGAAGATACTAGATGTACACAGACATACAATCAAAGAAAAACAGACTATTAGCTTCTTTTTTATGTAAGCTTTCCAATTTTTCACATAGCAATGGCAGGATAACTGAAATGGTTGTGTAAGAGGCCTTTACGCATTTAAAACTACAGAGCTTATGACTTCTTAAACAAATAAACAAAAAAACCCCACAAAAATCCCCGACCTTAGAAACCATGATGCTTCTAACGTCAACTCTCAATCCAAGCACAGCACATGGACTTGGCAAGGTCTTCCCTTCCTCCCACTCACTCAAAGGCTAAACTTCTTTCTTCATCTCAGTAAAAGCAACAAAACTAAGGAAGACCAAAGTTCTATGCTGCCTTTGTAGAAATTCCGGTTTTCCATCTCTCTCTCTCCTTTCTCTTAGTGTATTACATTATTACTGTACGATCATACCCTCTTAAATACAAGTGTGTGTTTCAGTGTGCAAAGAGAGTTAAATTCACCACGCCACAACAGGCCTCAGGCTGCTAAGTCATAGCCAAATTGAAAAACACCTCAGGCGTCAAAGAGCTGGAGGCTGAAAAAGGGTCAAAAAACCTGGTGATAGAACTAGGAAAAGTGAGTAAAGAGAGATGTAAGATCAACATCAGGTCAAATACACCAAGGATTTTGAAAAAAGTTACTTCCTTGAGGTTAGTGTAGAATTGTTCCATTATCTGTAGTTCTGATGCTTATTCAGAAGCACAGAAATGCTTATTCAGCAGTGCCTAGTAAAGCACCCGATAGCTCTTTTTTCGAAGGCTCCTACACTGGGGACTCTGCCAACACACTACAAAAAGTCTCATTTGATAATCCTGCCATCAATGAGCACAGCCTGTATTATTACTTATTAAAAACAGGGACTGAAGTAGGAGTGTTCAAATGTTCTTTGGCTGCAGTGAGGTAAAAAAGCTCATTAAACCAACTAGTTAAGAGCACTGTGCTGATTGCTCACACAGGTTTTAGAAGTAACAAATGACAGAAGAATTCATCCGACTGACATTCATATGCATGACCATATTTTTCTTGGTAGAATTCACGATTATCTACCTTTACAGCCAGCAGCATCTGATAAAAATACAACTTGCAGGTAGCTTCTTTCATCTTGATTGGCCTTGACACTCTGTCATACAATTCTCCTCCTTCCATCCTAAAACAAAACAAGTCAATGTATTACTTCCAAAGGATTAATCCCATTAGACAAGAATGAGATCAAAACATTTGGCTATTCTGGCTGCAGAGAAAGAATATATTTCTGAAAAAGAGTGAGCAATGTCCTAAATACAGCACACACGCTGCTGAGCTAGGCCTGTTCTCCTGAGTCTTCCCTGAGAGTTACAAGATTTTTGATCAGCCTCCTCTTATGAGCTCAAAATCAAAAAAGTAGCAGCAATGCACAAGAGCAGCAGAGCAGGCAGCTATCCAGGCACTAAGTGCCTTCGAAGCATAGAAGGATTATTCCCCTGGTTATCCCAGTTCCTAATTTTACAGGGGTTTCAGAGAATAGTGGAGTCCAACAAAAGAAAAACCAAACCAACCAACCAAAAACCCCCAGAGTTCGGAACTATACACAGGCTTTGAGGCTATGGAAAACATTTCATTTTATGCATTTACTTTCAAACAAGTTACTTACAGTTCCAAAACAATGTAGTAATCCTCTGCTTCAAAGAAGTTTTTGATCTTGATTAAGCAAGGCTAATAAAAAAAAAGGGAAACACAAATAAACACACATAAAAAAGTAATCATTTGTAAAATCTACCATTATCATCCTAAATTTCTGATTTCAGTATGATTTCAACCAGATAAACTGAACAAAACTGACCAGCACCTCCCCACACAAACACATCCAGCTCCTGCGGTGACTACAGCCCAACGAATATTCTTATTTTTTCCAGTTATGAGATATTTTCTTTATATGCAATAGCACATTGGGAAGCAAGAGAACATTCGTTAAGCTGTGCAAATATTCTACTTAACAAAAGTAAAAGCACTGCCTTTCGTGGGGCAGGGAGGGGTGTGCAGGGGCCAGAGGGGATACAAATTAAAAAAAAAATTACCAGTGGAATCCAATTTATAAATTTTGTTATCTGGCAGTATTTACAAAAACACGCATCAAAGAAAGGTTTCTACAGCAGTGGTTCAGGCTGAAACTTCTGTGAAGTTTCTTCCAAATTTACATCTCAGTAATTGAAAGTTTTAAAAGCTCAAATCTGTAAAGGCATAATATACTTAAAAGAAGAAAAATAAAAATGTTCAATAGACATATTCACAAGGAAAGTTATATGCATCCTTCAAGGTATTTCCTAACCAAATAGAATTGATCTTTATTTACTACACTAAGGTCAGTGAACTACAGAAAAACAGTAGGCAGCAAAAACAAATAAAAAATGAACATTAATACTCACATGATCTATTTTCTTCAAAATTTCAATTTCTGTATTGATATTAAAAGCTGGGTTCTATTAAAAGAATCAAATAACACACTGGGTAAGACAGTGCTGTTCTGGAATAAGACACAGCACAAATAGATCATTTCGTGTCCCTTGCTACTTTAGGTGCCCATAACTTATAATCTTTTTCCATAGACTGATCAGGTGCCTTCAGTGAATTGAACGAAAGGTCTGCTCTCACTGTCTGGCAAGATACTGCTCCAGACACGTCATTTCACTGCAGGTTAGAAATCTCCACCTAATTTCCAAACTAAAAAAAAAAAAAAAAAAAATCTTGGTGAGCATATACGGGTGTTGTGCTTTAAACAGCTATCCTCATTCCAAGATGCCTCCTAAATGGGGTAACCTGAAAATTAAATGCCACGCTCCCCCAGCCTCTATTTTTCAAGATAATGTAAATGGATTCTTTTCATCTGTGGCTTAGGGACAACTCCTGAAATCAACCCAGCAATGTTTTGCTCTTCTTCCAATCCAAATCAATCCTTTTTAAACACACATGATCAAATCTGTGTACAAGATTCCGCAGATGCAGAGAGCTGGGGGGTCAGAGAGATTACCAAGCCTTCCAGGACCGCTGCAAGATGGCCAAAAGGCAGGAAAACAAACAAAACCACTTACTGTCTCTGGAATGCCACTTGCCATAAACTTCCGCTTATTGATTATCTTCACTGCAACTTTGTTACAAGTGCTCTTCTCAAACGCCAGCTTGACTTCTCCACAGGCACCACTAACACAAAAGCAGAGCTATGTTAATCCTTACAAATATTATTCAAAAACCTGCATAACAGCTACAGAAAAATGAAATGATCCCCATGAGCCAGCTATGTGCCCTGGTGGCCAAGAAGGCCAATGGCATCCTGGGGTGCATCAGGAAGAGTGTGACCAGGGGGTGGAGGGAGGTCATCCTGCCCCTCTGCTCTGCTCTGGGGAGGCCCCATCTGGAGCACTGGGACCAGTTCTGGGCTCCCCAGTTCCAGAAGGACAGGGAACTGCTGGAGAGGGGACAGCAGAGGGCTACAAAGATGATGGGGGCCTGGAGCATCTCTCTTATGAGGGGAGGCTGAGGCACTTGGGACTTTTTAGTCCAGAGAAGAGAAGGCTGAGGGGGGATCTGATCAATGCCTATAAATACTTAAAGGGATGGTGTCAGGAGGATGGGGCCGGTCTTTTTCAGTGGTGCCCAGGGACAGGACAAGAGGGAACGGGAACACACTTGGACATAAGAAGTTCCATCTAAATATCAGAAGAAACTTCTTGACTTTGATGGTGGCAGAGCCCTGGAAGAGGCTGCCCAGGGAGGTGGTGGAGTCTCCTTCTCTGGAGACATTCAAACCCACCTGGACACGCTCCTGTGGGACCTGCTCTGGGTGGACCTACTCTGGCAGGGGGTTGGACTGGATGGTCTACAGAGGTCCCTTCCAACCCCATAGCATCCTATGGTTCAGTGAAATGAAAGCACTGGATTACACACAATTTGGGGCTGCTGCTTTCCAACTTCCTTACTATGGTGCGTTGTGAAAAACTCTCTCAGAAAGCGTTCAAAAGTTAGGAAGTCCATTTAAACAGCCAGTGATGCCAAGGCCCTCCCATTCAAAAATGCAGGAGTGAATATGTAGAACGACTAATCTGTTTGTACAAAGGATACCCATGGATATCAAGGACAAATTACATCAGCATTTCCATCACACACATGCATTACAGGGAAGACAACCTAGTGAAAAGTTCTCTCAGCTGCACAAATCTGAACAACAGGTATGACAATGCTTTTTTTTTTTTTCCTAAGTTATATCACAGAAAGAAATCCTTGTATTTTGCACTTGGATTTGGTTCCACTTAAGCATTCTCCTCCAAATTCTTCACTGACTAGCTTTTTCGAAAAGATAAAAAAAATAGCCCCTATCGTTTTTCCTGAAAACAGTTCTTTCCCCTTCTGTCTGAAGGCCTCAACAATGATGTTGTAGAGAGCTATATTCTGACATAAAGCTCTTCCTTGTACTTCAGATAACTGAGTAAATGAATATGTACAATTTAAAAACTTTTTAAGAATCTACAGACTTTATTCTCTTGTAGAGAAAAAAAGAAGTGGGTTTCACAATTAATGGTAGGTTACAAAACCCAAGCCAATTATAGGAATGAAGCCAAAAATCCTGTTTAAGCTGTTGTAAAGAAGAGGTTTACTCAGGTGTTATCAGTCTTTTTTTTTTTTTTTTTAAAAAGGGCAGCTCAATTAACATGGTAATAATTCCAGCACAAAGTACTGAAAACAGTAACAAAATTAAAGCTTAATACTGCAAAAAGAAGGATGTTTACCTTCCCAAAGTCCTCGACATGATATATTTCTCTCTGAATTCCCTAGGAAACACCAACTGATCATCCACGGTAAGATCAGAAAATACAAACACTAGGAAGATAAACGGAGATAATTTTGCCGTTATTAAATGTAACATTTTATTATAACAAACAACTCTGCTTCCTGAGCTTTTATAGTCAACAACATAACTAAGAAAACGCTACCTGCTAGGATAAAAGCAGACATATATTAAAAAGTTAATTGATGCTGGGTTTTTTTCAACTTCCATGAAAAGTCTGTTTCCCCTGTTCCCACTTCCACACACATGGCTACTGAAGCACAAAAGTGTTTCAAAAATAGGAAAACACCTATAAAGGTTTATACTCTAGTAAGGTGGTTCTTGATGCAGTTTAGTTCAAATCTTCTTTTTTCATTTTTTTCTAAAAAGGTGGATATGGGTAATTTTTATGCAAGTACTAAAACATCAATTCCTGACTGCATTTTCACAGCATGTACAAAGAAGCTTAGCTTGCGTGAAAAAAACTCAAATCACTGCAGAAACAACCTCTGGGGCAACACATGAAGAACCTACTTATGTTATAGCATGTTTTACCCTTATTACTCTGTACAGAGAGTGCGATTTCAGAGTTGTGAGTCAGTGGAAGCCTCTTCCCTTTTCCAATGAGCTCTCTATTAACAAAAGTTCCATTTGCACTGTGGTCTTCAATGTAGGCAACATAGGAATTTTTTGGACCCATTTCCTCAAAGACAAAAAAAAAAGGGAAAGGTAACAATAGGGGGAAAAATACTTTACTCTAAGGACATAACAGACTACAGAAATTTACTATTGTTGTCTCAGGAAATCAGACTAATGAGACTACTATTTCATAAACTGGGTTAAGGGAGTATTGCCAAGAATTTTATTAAAGGAGTCAACACTGAAGGTACTTAAAGTTTGATTTCTTTAGGATCCACCCCTCCCAAAGTCAATCTTTTTCAATTATGCCAAACCACAAAAAAAAAACAGTCAACCTTTTTAGCACCTACCCTGAAAATTCGGAAATGCTTCTTGCTATAGTTTTGGTAGAAACTGGTATCAGACAATCCTAGCTTAGAAAAACTATAATGACAGCTTTTGTCTCTTCCAAACCAGTATTCGTCATTCACGCAGTCTGTAGAGGAGGAGGAAGTAAATCAGAGAGAGCACACAAAGTGCAGGAGGTTATTAACTATAGCACTACAGAATGATGCCAAATGCTAGTACGCGGGCTAACAAAGACAAGATTCTTCCTATACAATCAAGTTTATTTGTCTGAATTCAGACAAAGCACTGTGCACTATCAACACCTTGCACAGCATTTTAATAACTTTATCCTCTTCAGTAATAGTAGAGCTTTCGGTTCACCTTCAGCAGTACAGACTCATAAGATCTGGAGAATAAATCTTATGAGGAGAGGCCGAGGGAACTGGGGGTGTTCAGCCTGGAGAAAAGGGGGCTGAGGGGAGACCTTCTGGCTCTCTCCAACTCCCTGAAAGGAGGGTGTAGCCGGGGGGGGTCGGTCTCTTCTCCCAAGTCACAGGTGATGGGACAAGAGGAAACGGCCTCAAGTTGTGCCAGGGGAGGTTCAGATTGGAGATTAGGAGAAATGTTTACACTGAAAGGGTTATTATTAAGCCCTGGAATGGGCTGCCCAGGGAAGAGGTTGAGGCACCATCCCTGGAGGGATTTAGAAGCCGAGTTGCCATAGAGCTTAGAGACATGGTTTAGTGATGGTTTCTGTCAGAGTTAGGTTGATGGTTGGACTAGATGATCTTAAAGGTCCCTTCCAACCCTGACAATTCTATGATATATAAACAAAATAAATTATGAAGCGGAAAAATAAAGCAGGTAACAAAGTACATGAATATCCCAGAATTCCTCTAAGTACGGAATACAACATTATTGCAAAAGTTGCAAGCTTGTACCTAAATTTGCTTGTACTTAGTTTGAAAAAGACACTGCTATCTACCAACCTGCTCAGAACTTTGCTGAGCTACTAAAAACGAACCAAGAGGCTTATTACAGCATGCACATACCACAGTTGCTGAAACCTTTTCCAAGTGCAAAGAGCAGACCCCAAGGCTGAGGAGCAAGCTCTTCAGGTTCCTGGTCCTCGGGGATCGATGGAAGCTCCTGAGTGGGAACAGTGTCCAAAGAACTGAGGGTACCAGAACTTGAGGAAGACTGACTAGTGCTCTGCGACCCGCTGGAAGAGGAACCGGTACCACTCTGTGACTGTTGGGTATCCTGAGACTGCTGCGCTTCGCTCCCAGTCTCTCGAGACATGTTGGCTTCAAAGAGAAAGTTTAAAGTTACTAAAGCAAAGGAAAACCAACAAACATGCCCACACTGTACTGTTAACAGCCCAGTCTATTCGCAGGCTTCAAATAAGTAAAACCTTCAACCAAAGTATGCACATGTGGATTATATACAAATCCCAAGACTTTTGCGAATCATTGTTTTTCCTTTTTAAAAAAGAATGTGGTGCTCCCTCTACTGGCTCTAAAACAACTGTTAAATCTTATTCCCAGAATTTTACATCAGCTCTTGAGGGCTCACACTTTATTTCACAAACACACGTGCAGCACACTCTGACAGAATCCCCACACAGAGCAGTAACCATTGCAGCTCCCCAAACATCATGAGGAAAACTGAAAAAATAAGAATGTAAGAAGAATAAAATGAAGTACATTTTCTTGTTGCTGAAAGTGCCCAACAGATTTATCACAGATGGAGCCAATTTGGTGTTTTGGCTGAATATTCCTTTAATATAAGTTCTATGATAGATCTCTTCCACGCAGGTTTTATTCAGCAGTTTTATTTACAAAAAAGCCACTCCTATACATAATTAATGTACAAAACACTGGCAAACTCAAGCATAGGCACCACATCCCCAGCAGTTGCTATCAAAGACAGCAGCAAGAAAAGGCAGCAAACGGCATCCACCTGCCCTGTTAAGCCAGGGGGACTTACACCGGTATCGTGCTTTTCTCCTCATTTCAGAAAAACCGGCCTCATCTTTGAGACAAATCATCTTTAACTGGTTTTCTCCAAGAGCACCCGTGTTCATGGTGCCAAGGGGCTATGCGATGCCCATCACCCTGCCCAGGGCGGCTGCCGTCCTGCGGGACCCCCCCGCTCACCTGCCCGCCCCGCTCTGCCGGTGCCTCTTGGATTTTAAGCTCAGTCTATCTATAACCCAGACTAATTTAAGCCTCCTTACCGGTTTGCTACAGTTCATGGTTAGCCATAAACACACCACAGGGCTCTGGGTGCTTTCTGTGTGGCTTTTTGCAGGGAGGAGTTCAGCCACGCCGGTGGCGGGAAGGAAGGGGGAAGGAAAGGGGGGAAGCGGGAC